>CM061914.1:8787102-9387102 GCA_031002005.1 Vandiemenella viatica
TGTTACCCACAAAAAACCTATACACAAGTCTGGTAAAGATTAAAATTCCCCTTCCCGTCTCCGTACCAGTCCTGCTCAATTCAAAACGATAAGATGTATACAAGGCGATTGCTATTTTCCTTAGTGAAGCAAACATTAAATTGTAATATATAAAACGTAGCAAGCAACCATAAAGACGGTTAGCTCAAATTAGGGTGTAATGTAAGGAAATTTACAATGCAAAAGCCTCACATCAATATATTCATTACAAAGAAACAATAATAGTAAAGATTAGGGCAAAAACACAGTAAAGCCAATTCAAACAATGTTTATACTAAACTAAAACTCTTGTGTAAACTCTGTATTAACCGAATTAAGCTTCTCACTATTATGTAAATAACTATGTACAATCAAACCTTGTTTAAAATGTCAAAACTGTATTAAATATAACAATATGAGAGGAAGTATATTTCCTATTATATATAAAAGTTCAAACTGCATTAACATAGATATTTAGAGTAATATAATTAAGAGCCGTCTAGTTAATAATTATAGTTAAACATCATATAAATGTTAATCACAACTACAGACATGTGTCATCTTACAAAGATTTGTGTAACTGTAGCATCACGTTGTAAAAGGAAGTAATGATAACAAGCCTCAAATGTATATAAAAATTGTAAAACTAGAAGATGTCTGTATGGTCGGCAGGACCAAAAGCCAATAAAATAAATTTTAAAAAAAAAAGAGTAGAACCTTCCTTATCGATATACAAGGAGTGCGTCGGCGTGACGTGAGTCAGTTGAGTCTATTGTGAAGGTATTATGCATTTGTTTGTGTCGTGCGCGTGCGATATCCATAATTGTTGTGTCGAGTTCCATAATTGTTATGATTTTGGCATAATGTCACAAAAACCGAAAGTTGATAGTGAGTGCAGAGTTTTTCAGTCTAATGCGAAATTGCATATTTTTTCATAGAATGGAAAGGTAAACCTCTGTGTTTGATTTGCAATCAAACAGTTGCTGTTTGTAAGGAGTTTAACTTGAAGAGACACTATGAACGAATCATAAATCAAAATTCAATTGTTACACTGAAAAATGGACACATTGTCATCTTTAAAATCTAAACTTCAAAGTCGACAATCGATGTTCACTAAAACTAATACTGAGAGCGAAGATGCCCTGAAATCAAGTTTTATTATTGCATTAGAAATCGCGAATAGATCAAAACCTTTCACTGATGGTGATTTTATTAAACACTGTATGTTGAAAGGGGGGTTGCTAGTCCCCCATCGGGCGCCTCCCTAGGTGGCGGATCGGGGAATGCCCGGGGCAGACCAAAACTAGCACCTGCATTAACAAGGCAAGCAACCTGCCGTGTAGCTCCCGGGATAAGGAGACATCCTCTGCCAAGCGTCAACGGCCTCTTGCAGGGCGGATGAGCGGGTAAAGGACCAGGGCAATCTCTTGCCCTAGGGAGGAGAAATCATCCCTAAAGGCGGAGGAACCTGTAGATGGTCAAAGGCATGAGAATGTGGAAGGCAATGGGAAACCGCCACATTAAAGATCCTAAAGGATTCCCTAGAAAGAGCATGGTGATGGCGCTTCAAGTAAAATGTTCCGGAGTAATATCCTCTCGTTCGGATCTCCGAGAGGCGAATACATTGAAGCGTGGGAATGGGGTACAGAGAAGGGAGAGAATGAGTATAGGAACATGGAATGTTAGAACTATCCTGCAAGCGGGAAAATTAGAGAATTTGAAACAGGAGATGAAGATAAATAAGTTGGACATTTTAAGAATATGTGAAGTTAGATGGGGTGGGAATGGAGAATTCGAAAGCTGAGAGTATCACTGTTATTATTCAGGAGAGGAGAGGAGTGGGAATTTAGGAGTACCATTGTAATCAGGAAAGCTATGAAGAATACAGTAATGAAAGTGGAATGTATAAATGGTAGAATTATGTATATGAGACTAAAAGGAGATAAGAAAGATATAGTTTTGATTCAAGTGTACATGCCGACAAGCCAGCACACGGATGACGAAGTGGAGGGATGTTATAATGTGCTGGAGGAAATTATAGACAAGGAAAACAGAAATTCTTGTTTTATGATGATGGGGGACTGGAATGCAGTGGTTGGAGAGGGAAAGAATGAGAGAACAATAGGCAAGTATGGACTTTGTATGCGAAATGAGCGTGGAGAGATGCTGGTAAGCTTCTGTAAGGAAAATGAATTGGTAGTGGGAAACACTATTTTTGAAAAACCACAAAAGAAGAAGGTATACTTGGACCTCTCCCTTTGAGGGAAAGAGGTATCAGATTGACTGTATACTAATCGAGAACAGGTATAAGAATTGGTTAAAAAATGCAAAAACTTACCCAGGAGCTGATGTTAATTCTGATCATAATCTTGTTGTAGCAGAAATAGAAATGAGACTGAAAAGAATTAAGAAAGGGAAGATAATAAAAAGGTTCAATACTGATGCTCTTAAAGAGGAAGGACAAGGTAGAGAAATAGAAAAAATCTTTATAAATGAATGGGATAGAGGAAATATAAATGAGAGTGTGGATGAAAAATGGGTAAGGATGAAGGAGAGTCTGAAAAGGGCTGCTGCAGAAGTAATAAGATTTAAGGAAAGCAGTAAAATAAAGAAAGAATGGGTGACTGAAGCAATGCTACAGAAGATGAAAGAGAGAAGGAAGTGCAAAAACACAGGCACTGAGGAGGGGAGAAGGAAAATTAAATAACGAATTGAAAAGAGAAGTGGAGAAAGCAAGAGAGAACTGGATGAGAAGTAAGTGCGAGCAGATAGAGGAATTAGAAAAAGAGGGAAATTTTGACTTGATGTACAAAGAAGCCGCACAGATATGCGTTCAAGGAAAAAGAAGAACAGCGGGGCTGGGAGTGGAAAACAAGGATGGAACGTTAGCCAGAGAGGCTCATGAAATACAGCAAAGATGGAAAGAATATGTACAAGAATTTTATGATTTGCAACACCGACCGAAGGATTTGGTATTAGAAGAAGAAGAGAAAGTCAGCAAGGAGGAGATGGGAAGCCATATCCTGGAGGGGAGGTGGAGAAGGCTTTGGCGGAGATCAAGAACAAGAAAGCCTGTGGGATCGACGAGTTACCTGTAGAAATTCTGAAAAGCTTGAAAGATGAGGGAAGAAGAGAAATACTATATTTGTGCAATGAGATATATGAAAGAGGAGAATGACCAAAAGACTTTTTAACAACAGTGTTGATACCAATTGAAAAGAAAAAGAATGCAGTAAAATGCGAAGAGTTCAGAACCATTAGTCTCTTATGCCATGCTGCTAAGATATTACTAAGAGTGCTAAATAGTCGAATATCTAGCAAACTGTCCATGTCAATTGCTGAAGAATAGTTTGGATTTCAAAAAGGAAGAAGTGCAAGAGACGCTATTGGTTTGTTGAGAGCAATAGGAGAAAGATACATTGAAAGGGAAAGAGATTGTTGTATTGTTTTCATAGACTTGGAAAAGACTTTTGACAGAATACAATGGGTTGAAGTTAATTCTAAAAAATAAAGGTATTGATTGGAAGGAAAGAAGGCTAATAAATAATTAGGAGTGGGGAATGATCTTACAGAAGAGGGAAAGATTGGATGAGGTGTAAGACAGAGATTTTGTTTGTCACCCTTATTATTTAACATATATTTGGAGGAAATTATGAAAAGAAGTTTAAGATGTAAAGGAGGTGTATGCATGGGTGGTCGTAGGATTACCTGCATAAGGTATGCTGATGACATGGTTTTGCTGGGAGAAAGTATCAAGATACTCAGAAGAATGTTAGAGACTTTAGACAAAGGGTGTGAGGAATTCGGGATGAGAATCAATAAGACCAAAACTAAATGTATGATGGTGGGAAAGAGTAGGAAAGAAATCATGATAAGGCTGCACGGAGAAATAACTGAACAAGTGGAGTCCTATAAATATCTCAGGAGTATTGTGAGTGGTGATATGAGCTGCAAGAAGGAGGTAAAAACTAGAATAGCAATGGCAAAGGAAGCTTTCAATAGAAAGAAGCATTTACTAAGCGGAATGATGGACAAAACCTTGAGGAAAAATTTAGCTAAATGTTTTGTATGGAGCGTAGGACTCTATGGAGCAGAAACATGGACGCTATGCAAAGAAGATCTAAAGAGGTTGGAAGCTTTTGAAATGTGGGCATGGATATGGATGGAGGAAATAAGTTGGGAGGATAAATTAAGGAATGAGGAAGTGCTGAAACGAATAGGAGATATAAGGTCACACATAAAAACAATAAGAAACAGAAAAAAGAACTGGATTGGGCATGTGCTGAGGAACGAATGTTTGCTTAGGACTGCTCTGGAGGGGACTGTAAACGGAGAGAAGATAAGAGGTCGGCGAAGTATGAAAATGATGGATGATATAATGATACACGAGAGAAATACAGAAACTAAAAGAATGGCGGAACAGAAGGAGGCGTGGAGGGCTGTCACTGTGCGTGGACCTGCTGTATAGCAGAGAACCCTTGATTATGTATGTTGAAAGTTGCCGATGTTTCATTTCCATCTGAAAAGTCGGTAATTCAAAATATTTAGCTGTCAAGAAACACTGTTGCTTAAAGAATAAATTATTTATCTCAAAATTTGGTTCTTCAATTGAAGGAGAAAATTAAGGCATTTACAAACATTTCACTGGCTGTTGACGAGAGCACTGATACTGTTGATACAGCTCAACTTGCTGTTTTTATACGAGGTATTAACAGTAACTTTGCAATAACTGAAGAACTATTAAAGTGCGTTCCATTGACAGGTGCTAGAAAGGCAAATGATATTTATTATGCAATTGAGCATTTGATAGCAGAATATGAACTTGACTGGAATATACTTAGCAGCACAACTACGGATGGCGCTCCTGCCATTGCTGGCAAACATTCGGGTGTTGTAACTAAATTAAAACAGAAAACATAAGGGAATTTCGTGGGATTTCACTGTATAATTCATCAGGAATCATTGGTATCCAAACATTTAAAAATGGACCATGTCATGCAACCTATAATTAAAATAGTAAATTCTATAAGGTGCAGAGGACTAAATCACCGACAGTTCAGGCAGTTTTTACAAGATTTTGATGAAAAGTTTTCTGATGTCCCTTATTTCACCGAAGTTCGTTGGCTCAGTCGAGGAATAGTTTTAGAAAGATTTTTTGCATTACGTGACCCTATTCAAGCTTTCATGTTAGAAAAAGGCAACCCAATTGATTATGACAATGACTGGTGAGTTGATTGTGCCTTTTTGGTAGATATGAATAAACACTTGACTGATCCGAATGTAAAGTTACAGGGTAAAAATCTGATTGTCACTCAAATGTATTCATGTATTCAAGCATTCGAAACAAAGTTGAGGCTGTGGGAAAATCAGGTAAATAATCAAACTTTGGATCAATTCCCTCATTTGGAACAGTGAACCAAAAAAAATGGATCAATATTGTCAACTTCTGCAAAATCTGATCACGGAATTCAACAATAGTTTTGAAGACTTCCACAAAATGAATGAAATGGAATTCCCAATTTTCAAAAATCCGTTCAATTTTGAAGCTTCACAGGCACTAGTTCATTTGCAAATGGAGTTCAGTCGGACATTATTTTAAAAGAAAAATTTAAAGAGGTTAGCGCTCTTACATTTTATACACAATATTTCAAGAGTTTGGATAGCTACCCGGAATTAAAAAAGCATGCAGCACGCATTCTGAGAATGTTTGGTAGCACCTATTTATGTGAGCAGATGTTTTCCGTCATGAAAATAAATAAGAATAACCATCGCACAAGACTTGCGGATCAACATCTCCAATCAATTCTTAAAATAATTACAACAAATATGATACCTGACATCAATGAGCCTGTCAAAAACAAGAGAAATCAGGTATTTGGATCCTCGAGCTCAAAATAATTACCCTCTTTTATAACTTTGATATGATTTTTAACAACCGTATATTGTATACTATACAATTAAATAATTAAAATGTACATTTTTTATTTGAATCTGGCCCGCCTACACATTCTAAATTTAATATACGGCCCTCTGCAAAATTGAGTTTGACACTTATGTTTTACATGGTTTCCCCAAATCACTGCGGGGATGCTTCCTTCAAAAGGCCATGGCTGAATTCCTTCCCGTTCCAACTCTTTGCCCGTCTCTAATGACCTTGACGTCGACAGGCATAAAGCTATAAGTAAACCAACAATTTAGTAAAAACATAATTAAGTTATCTACAGTTTCTGACATACATAAATTATATCCTGAATCCGCATTTAATGAATTATGATTTATGTAGAAGTTTCAAATATATGACGTCTTTGTGACGTATTCATGCACAACAATGAACTCACTGTAATGAACACTTGAACATCGCCACAGTAATATTGAAATGTAGTGCAATCTGCCGATTTTTACTATTTCATTAGCATAACATTTTGCCCGGTCTTTACGTATCCGAATTTTCCGAAAGTAAACGTACACGCTTTATCATTAAATGTGACCAACCCAACCAACGGCTGTCTCCCTATTTTTGCACAGTGCGGCAACACAGCACAAGCACGACGTCACTGGAAACTGTAGCCCATGACTGTATCCCACTGGTGGATGTTCAGTCAAGGGCCTTCTATACTTCAGACGATTCGTTTCTTCATGTCAAGTTGCAGAATATAAAATTAAAGTTAGGTGGCAGATACTGAACTGTCTGATTGGCCGGATATTTCAACCAATGCCCCTTACAGCTGATTCTATTTCTAAAGCGTAACGAACAATTGACAGGATGTTACATTTTATTCAGATTTATCGCCTTTACCCTTAAGAAACGTTTATTCTCATTTTTTGTGGGATAATTTCTTTTCTTATTTCTGCTTTTCGTGTCATCCATAAATCCGTCTATAAACGAACCAAAGGATAGGCAAGTCACGAATCGTAGAAATTTTAATTTCTAGTTGATATGGAAGCGGTCTTAAGGATACTAACATAAAAACATGTATCTCGAAGCCACTGATGTGTGCGGACAGGAAGTTCCATATAAGTAGGTTTATTTACGGACAAGATCACCGAACTCATAGAGTGGCAAGTGGCGTGGTCTAGGGGCTACCGTTGTAGGCTAGTAACGGTACGGTCGCTGGTTCGATATTACATTGGGATAAAACTCTTTTCTTTTTCTTTTTTCGTTTCCAAACTATTCCAACCCGTTGCTTAGGTATAAAAAATGTAAAAAACAGATAACAATTAAAATATCAGATAAAAAACTGTTTATATTAAATTTTGCTGAATAAAATCTTCATTATAAAAACCATAGCGTTTAATCTAAAGCACTGATCTATAAACAAAATCATCTCTTAAATTCACTCCTCATGACTAACAACTTCGAGCACTTTCATTATTGACTATTTTCTAAGAATGTCCAAGCTGATCTTACCATTTGCAGCAGGCAGTTGATTTTTTTTTTAATACTTTCACCTGTAGAAATAACGAGTATAACCTGGAACAATTAAGTATCATAAAAAGTCAATTTACAGCGTTTAGTTGAAGAACAAATTCTAATCTCTAACGCGGATAATATTCCCCTTTTGGCTGTGAAAAGATAATATTAGATGACTGATGAGGAACGTATATTGAGAAATTGTAATTGAATGATGCATTTTTAATTTCGCCCAGTTTTAATGTTAAAATAATTTTGTCCTAACTGGCAGTATTGTGGAAGGCATTACTAACCGCAGAAGCACTTATTTATAAGCGATTAGAATTAGAATTTTTGGTTAGTGAACAAACAAGGGAATAACCATGTACGAGGAAGTAGAATTTTTTGTATTACGAAATTACAGAAACAATCATAAAGAGATTATTTCGGAAAAGTGTGTCTGCAAGACAGATTGAATGAAACTGTCTTCCTTAGCTGCGTTGTATACACTCTGATGAGTAAGCAAGCAGGCTGAGAGCCATGGTCCTGTGGTTAGTGTTCTAAGTTGCTGAAGGGGCGGTTCTTAGTTCGAATTCAAGTACTTCATAGTTTTTAAAATTTATTTTTGGTTCCTTTATAAACGTTCCGAACCTTCACGTTGCTTATGCGTAGAATATATACTTGATTCTTTCCTAACTGTGTCAGGAATTAACATACTTATCACTGAAAGTATCCAATGTTTCCTAACCAACTGCTGACGTAAATATGAACGCTTCTGTGGCGGCAACAGTGAAAGAAAGCTACTCGGATTTCTAGCCACGCCGAAATCACATTATCTGTCCCTATTCAAACGGCACAGAAGTTTCCAGTGGTGGGTCCAGGGTTGCTTGAGCGGATTTTGATTTGGGGAGGGCTTGAGAAGACTTCGTTTGGGGAGGGGGGAATGCTTGAGCCATGCTGCCCTTAAAAGATCAGTAGAGCTAAAAAAAAAAAAGAAGCTTCCAAATGTACTTACGATGTTGCGGGTGGGCCTACATACTTTTCTGTGGGGGCTTGAGACTCCCCCCCCCCCTCCTCCTGGAACCGCCAACTGCATGTTTCCAAAGTAATTATTTCACATTAGAGTGAACTTCACGTTTCGGAAACTAATAATTTATTGTTGGAATTAATGCTCTAATTCTGTAGGTGGGCTATAACGATTATGCATTATGTAGATACATGAGAGTAAATCACATAGAACTAAATATTAGTACCGTAACAAATTAAACGACCATTGTCACCCAAAAATTTACAACCGGATTATTATTGTAGAACAAACATAAATTCTTTTATAACTGGTATAAGTAAAGAAAGTTAATTGAGAATCGGGCTTAGAAGCAGAGAGTTCTTAAATTACAATTTTTTCCGTTTTCTACAATGCTATTAGTAGTTTCTGTATACATTTACTTTTGGTGCTTTAAAGTCTTGCGATTTGATAAATACAAGGGTTAAATACACATTACTTAATGAGGCATGAAATTTCATATGTTATTTTTTGTTTGGAATTATTACTGTATAATAACATAAATAAACACCAGCATTTAGCGCAGAAGAGTGTTACCACTCGCGTCGTTGTTCTTTAGTCTCAGGTGTAAAGTTGAACGGTCACGTTTAGTCACCCGTGATAATGGACTCCAAAATCACCTAAGCCTCAAGAATTCAAACACAGTCTACCAGTAAAGTAAGGATGATAGTATCTAAATACCAGAGGACCGAGAGTCGTGTGTGAGCGGTAAAGCTCTGGCCTTGCATTCGGGAGGAAGCGGTTTCGAATCCCCGATCGGTCATTCAGATATGGGTTATCTATGGTTTCCTCAAATCACCCCAGGAAAATGCTGGGATGATTCTTTTAGAGGGCCATCGCCGAATTCCTTCCCAAGAGGCGGGATAGGTGTAGTGGCAAGGATTTCGGCCATGCCCATTTAAAGGAACCATTCCAGTTTTCATATGGAGTGGATTGGGAAAACCTTCGAAACCCCAAATCTGTATGGCCCAACAAGGATTCCAACCTATGTCCTCCCGAATGAGAGGCCAGAGCGTCACCGCTTTTCTGACCACGCCCGGTCATTCATAAACTGTCACAGCGTCTACAAAATCGTATTCCAAAATGGTTATAGATACTTGTTCAACCTTTAAAACGGTGAATACATTAAAGAAAATAATTTTATTTCTTTCTCTATTAATGCTTAGGAGACCTTACTTTTTGGATTGTCCTCATACGATTAACATGGATTTCCACCGTTTTTTCAATTAACAGCGGTCTGTGCTATTTAGTTGAGGCAACAAAGTGAAATCGTGGAGGAAGGAATATACGGAGACGACGCAAGGGACGTTCACCACGCACTGAAGTGAAACCGGGTAGAGAGAAGTGGGGTGGAGAGGCCGCCATATTGCTCGGCCGTAGAAACACGGGGAAAAGACACAAAAACCTCAAGGGAATCATAAGACAACCGTGGCACCGCAATTTGATGATGGATTATTATATAACTCGACGAGACGGATCAAAAATAAAGAATCAAATTTTTTGATATCGTGCTTATTTCTCAAGATATACTGTCTCACGAGTGAGGAGTTTCGGGTTGAAATTCAGAAGAAAAATTTCCCTAAGGTCGAATTTGATGATAGATTCTTATAAAATACGACAAGATAACTCGAAAGTGAAGAATTTATATTTTCGATATCTCGCTTAGTTCTCGAGATATGCTGTCTCAAAATTAGGGTGGTTAGGTTAGGTTAAGTCACCGTTTATAACTTAGAAAAAAAAATTGAACCCTTCAAAAGACCTCATAGCTTCTGAGCTTACTCAGAAGATATTGTTCTGTTAGTGGCCTATGTAACTTTGCTAGCAACATCAGTGGATTTATCTTCTTACCATACATCAAAAGTCAGAAGAATTAGGTGGGAGTGGTTTACATCGCGTTACACATTGTGCCACTAACATAGTGCTCATGAAATTAGTAACAACTAATAATAAATAAATTGTTTGTACCCTTCTGGTACACGCCGCATTTCAAACTACCCACATTTCCATCAATATAGCCGCTACAAAATCAAACTATGTGGATCTAAATACACGAAATACATCACCAACTACATTTCAGGTTAACAGCAACGTTTGCTTCATCAAGTTTAGTAGTTCACACAGCACAAATTATCACAATTCATTTCATCGTACACTTTCAGTATAGATTGAAACTGGACTAAAGCATGCACATTCACTGTATCGCGATGTAAACTTGACCCACTTAAATTAACTTTCAATACTTGTTTACAATAAGGCTAGCCTTTTAGGTGCAAAGTAGTAACTTATGTTGATTGTCTATACTACACCAACAAACATTTTAGAACGATATCATCCTATTGAGAGCAATGAATAAATTTATAGCGATAGGCTCTATTCTTGCTGTTATCTATTAAACTAGGGTTACCAGACGTCCCCGTTTCACGGGGACAGTCCCCGTATTCAGCTTTCTGTCCCCGGACAGGTTTCGTCCCCGCAATGTCCCCGGATTTTTGCTGTTGTCCCCAAATTTTTTTTAAATCAAGCGAGAGTTTTTTAAAAAGCCCTGATTTGCTAATTCATTCGTTTAAAGAAATAAATAGAAAGCGCACTTCCTTTTGTACGTGCTTTGGACACAACATCTTTGGAAAATCATATCTTCTTGCTGCATTGTAGTCTTCACGGGTGTACCGCCGGATAGTGTTGTGGAAACACAATATTTCGACGGCTGGCTCTGCCGTCTTCTTCAGATGTAGAGACATCTGTAATGGTCGGCTGACCCACAGATACACCTGAAGAAGACGGCAGAGCCAGCCGTCGAAATATTGTGTTTCCACAACACTATCCGGCGGTACACCCGTGAAGACTACATTGCAGTCATACGTCGGGAAAGTCTTCGTTCTTACATATCTTCTTGCTGTTTGCAACAAGTCAGTCTGTGATCCTCTTTGGAATTGGTAGATAGTTCAATAGAGTACTGACAATATGCACTTTTGCGCTACAACTAACTATTGTTACATTTCATTCAGTAGTGCCAAAAGGTTTTGATTTTCGCGTTACCTCTTTGTATTAAGCTTTATTTTATTGGTCTCCGCTCCATAAATGATAAATTTCTCTATAGGTATTTTGGCAGTTTTAGCACCTGTCTTGTAGCCAAGCTATATTTTAATTGCTGCATTTGGCGACACTACATTTCCCGGCGATGTAAACTTTGCTTGTTGTTGAGGTGAAGCCTAAGTTCGCACAATTTGTTTTGTTTCTGTGTTTTTAGAGTTTTAACGATGTCTTCATCTGAGAAAAGAAAATGTGTGGTTAGTGATGGAATGAGTACAGAAACAGTTCAAGTTATGTTAACTATATTAACAAATTTTTCATGACGTGTCAAGAATTTTTAGTCAGCTTGGATCCAGACAAGATTTTCTCAAGAAGATTCATTCTTCTAAGAAATACCAATGGCAACAAGTTGCAGGTAAAATCAGGTACCATATCATTTCGAATACAAAATATATAACAATGATAAATATGAGTCTTTTAAGTTAACTCCACTTTTAATCCCATAACTTAAATAGTGCAACGCGTCATTAGGAAAAATGCCGAAAGCGTCCCCGGATTTTGGTGAAAAAGTTCTGAAGCGTCCCCGGATTCGGAGAAAAAATTCTGGTAACCATATATTAAACATTGCAAGAACAATAATTTCAATGTGGTTTAGTTACGAAACGTTATTCCAGGTTGTTTCCTATCTTGTCTGTTTGTGCAACACAACTTGGCATTATAAAAAACTTTGAAATATTAGAAATTGAAATGTTCACAGCAGCATACACAGTGTAAAAAGCCCAATGTTTTGGAGTTCCTATGGCCGCCAGTGGTCGCCTCGCATGCGCAGTAGGAGACGAGGGTTTTTTTTAATGAGATTTCACCGATTTGGCGTTATTTCGTCTCCATATATTCCTTCCTCCATGAGTGAAATATACGAACACACATGTCTTTGTTCGAAATACGAAAATATCCTTCATCGATATTTCATCCACCATATCTCCCACACCCCCACAGCTATCGGCATTCGGTCAACGTTGTACACGATAGGAAACCCATGCACTAGCACACAAAAATACCAATGATCTTTGCTAGATAGTAGTGACTGAAAAGTGAAATGTAGTGAAACACAAGTCTATTTTTATATATATAAGATTGCATATATAGAATCTTCTTGTATCTTCTTGAGAGGACAACACATTACAGACACCACACCTATTTAAAACAACCCATGTCCTAGGCCAGACTCGAACCGGGGACACATGCTACGTGAATTCAGCTCGCTAGCCCCGCCCAACCGGGGCCGGAATTTTACTGTACTCTGTATATTTCAGTGTTTTTGTGTCATTTGGGATGATTTGTTTGTATACACTTAATTTGATTTATAATTAACTAATATGATTAAAATTTTAGTATTTCCAAACTACAATCATTAAGAGTAAATATTTACAGTAGTTTTTGTTTTTAATATTGAACAACTGTACATACCAAACAAGTTGGAATATTATACACACATATCGCGTTTCTCAGTCGATAGTCTGCGTGTGACTGTTCCTCGCTTTAAACGTAGTCTCAGAATTGATGACATTTGGTCAGTGTTTAACTGTTTATACTTTATAGTGAACAACGACCACGGAGAATGAGTTAAATGTTACGTAAGCGTGTAGTAGTGTTGTTGATACAACGTGTTATGTTGTTTATCTAGTTGTTGTTAGGAGTAGTTATTTCGTACACTGCTGTGTAGTCCACTGAAATTTATTGTAGGAAAATAGCATGATGAAAATGTCTACATGTTTACAACTATGGATATAGAAACTAGGTGCCAAGATTTATCTGAAGAAGATGTTGATAATGAAGATACTGCATCATCCGAAGGTGGTGAAACCCCTGACTTGTTTAAGCTGAATGGCGTTGTTGAAAATAGTTTTGAGAATGCAGAAGTCGGTGAAAAGTGGAATGGTGATAACGAAGGAGATAAAGAAGAACTTCAGTTTGATGAAGGTGATTAATAAAATGATTACTTGTTCAGTTACCATAGATCATTAGTTCATGCGAAAATATCGTCATCAAGCCATACCTATTTTGCTGTCAGTGATTCAATAATGTTTGAGAATTCATCGAGTTGCGGACTGTATTGCACCTGCAAAATATTCGCTACTAGAAATTGTGTGCTTGTGGTCCCCCCCCCCCCCACACTAATTTATTATTGATGAACTTCCATCAAATTTTTCTACTTCATTCCCAGTGGGCTCCTACAAAGCTTTTGATTTTTTTAGGATATTCCTTTCTAGAAAAAGTGGGGTCTACTGGAGATCGCGATTCCGCTACAACAACATATAGTAATATCGTTGGAATACTGATGTAGTCAGTCACAAGACATATTATTATCAAGCAGTAATTCCGTTTTAATACAGCCTGGACCATTATTTTCGAGCACAAATTAGGTTGTAATACAGCCTGGACCAGTATTAAACCGTTAAATGTACTTAGGGAAGAATTTATAGTGAAGTCTTGCGTTTGACCACTGCAGTATTGTGATGACAACTCCTGATGGAATCGCGATCTCCAGTAATCCCGAAAAAGTGAAGGCGTGAAAGTAAAAAAGAAACATGATGGTACATGATAGTTACCGTATGCAATAGCGTTAGTAATGCATTGGCCTCGGTTTCTTTGGCTGCAGCTCTGCACTCTGCTGCTACAAATGTAACATCGCTGACAAATTTTCGCGATCCAATATGAATATATTCCGGGATTACTGGAGATAGCGATTCCTGTTGGAGTTGACATCATAATACTGCAGTGGTCAAACACAAGACTCCGCTAGAAATTCTTTCCGAAGTGCGTTTAACGGTTTCATGCTGGTCCAGGCTGTATTACAACGGAATTACTGCTTGAAAATAATACGTCTTGTGACTGACTACAGCTGTATTACAACGATATTAATTAATGTTGTGGTAGCGGAATCGCGATCTCCAATAGACCCCGTATTCCTATGTCACAAATGCAACTATTTACATTTCGAACTATTTATTATCATTAACATAGGCCTGCTAGTAGGACTTTATATTTCGTGGCTTTAATTCGATAATTTTCTTTAATAGTAGTGCTGTTTGGTATGAAATTTGGTACACATTTCCTTAGGCATTATTGTTTAGGCAAATATCCTGATTAACACCAGGAAATGTATATTAATGAAGTAAAATAGCCCAACCAACCTTCTACGATAAATGGTGGTTGATATAGGGCATTTGAGTAGAATTATACCATAACCGCAATTTCATTATGGATTGTTATGTAACTCGACAAATCGATAGTGAGGAATAAAATTTGGGTTTAATTCTAGATGGGGATACCGCTGCCTCGCGTTCACGTACAGTCATCATTTATTATTGTATTGTGTCCTCGCTACGCTCGGTCACAATAATTTAAAGCTATACAATATCAACATAAACTGATATCCTGAAGGTAGATCAGAGGCAGGCGGCCGCTGGTAAGCGGCCGCAGATGTCCGATAACACAACCGGATGTTCAATGTTTCAGGTGAAGCTCGCATTTCAATAATAAATTATCTGCTGTTAACTTCGACAAGTAATAAAACGTATTTTACGCAGATGACTGTACGTGAACGTGACGTCACGTTAACAGTCGCGAGGCAGCGGTATCCCCATCTAGAATTAAACCAAAATTTGTTCACCAAAACCAAATTTAATGATGATTTCTTATGCATCTTGGTGAGACAAATTGATATCTTGCTTAGTTCATGAGATGTACAATTTCAAAATTTAAGTAGTTAGGTTTAGATGTGGCCTGGACCAATAAGATATTTCGCCAAAGGCACAATGGGGAATTTTATGATAACCATGGCACCACAGTTTGATGATAGATTCTTACTAAACTCGTTGAGACAAATTGAAAGTTAAGATATATATATCGCTTAGTTCCAAATTAAGGTCGTCAGTTTGAGGTGTGACCTGGACCAGAAAAAGAAATTTGTCAAATCCTCGAGGAACTACACGTTAGATATGTATGATATGTGTTATGTTTTCTTACTACCGGTTGTGATTAGTTTAAAATGCAGCCTGTACCAAAAGAGAAACTTCACCAAAATCACAAGGAACTACGCCTATAACTGAATTGTGATATTCGATATCACAAGAACTAAGCAAGATATCAAAAAATTTTATTCTTTACTTTCAATTTGTTTCTTGTAGTAACATAAGAATTCGTCATCAAATTGCGGAGCTACGAGTATGATAGTGCTGCACATACATGACGTGTGTGTGTTGATTTCTTAATACTTGTTGTGCTTAGGTTGACATTCAGTCTGGACCAGATGAAAAACATCGTCAAAAAGCTCAAGGAGCTATACCTATAACTAATTTTTGACAGACAATATCTCAAAAACAAAGCAAGACTTAAAAAAAAATAATTTTTTACTTTTTTCTCATTATGTTACATAAGAGTCCATCCTCAAATTTTTGTGCTGTAGTTATGCCCATTTGAGTACCGTCTTCAAATTTCCACAACTTTTGCGTTATTTTTTTATATGTTTTTCCTCTGCACTTTTTCTCAAAATGTATGTAAGGGTTTGGGAGAGACTATACTAGTCTTTTCCAACCAAATGTCAATCTCTGGCGACTGAAAGATTCCCGGTATAAGGAATCACCCACTGCTTGCCATTGGCCTCCGAAAGGAGGGCGGAAGAGCGGGGAGCGGTTCAGGGCACCCTCATGCCCTTGGTGTTGGAAACGGCCCATAAAGGCGGATGAATCAGAAATGATCAACGGCATGGGGATGCAGAAGGCAACGGGAAACCACTGCATTAAAGACCCAAAAGGTATCCCGAGGACATGTAATCCTCTCAAATTACATATTTCATGATGGCTTCTTCCTGGGTAAAATATTCCGGAGGTAAAATAGTCCCCCAATCGGATCTCCGGGTGGGGACTGCTCAGGGAGGAGTCATCAGACATTCCACGAGTCGGAGTGTGGAATGTTAGAAGTCTGAATAGGGCAGGTAGGTTAGAAAACTTAAAAAGGGAGATGGAACAACTTAAGTTAGATGTTGTTGGGATTAGTGAGATTAAATGGAAGGACGCACAGGATTTCTGGTCTGGCGAACACAGGATAATTAGCACACAAACTGTCAATGGAGTCACTGGTGTAGGATTTGTAATGAACAAGAAAGTAGGGAAATGGGTGAGTTATTATGAACAGTTTAGTGACAGGACTATTTTGATAAGGTTAAAAACTAAGCCCGTCCCAACCACATTAGTACAAGTATATATGCCATCGTCACAGGAAGATGAAGAAGAAATAGAAAAAATATAAGCTGAAATAGAATTAATCCAATATGTGAAAGGGGAGGAAAATCTAATAATCATGGGTGATTGGAATGCAATAGTGGGAGAAGGAAAAGACGGAAACACTGTATGAAGTTTTGGTCTAGGCGAAAGAAATGAGCGAGGAAGCAGGTTGCTAGAATTTTGTGAAAGATATAAGCTAGTAGTGGCGAACACACTGTTTAAGAAACATGAAAGAAGAATATACACCTGGAAACATCCTGGGGATACAGGCAGATATCAGCTAGATTATATCATGGTGAAACAGAGATTCAGGAATCAAGTTCTAGACTGTAAAGCGTTCTCAGGAGCAGACATAGACTCGGACCATAATTTGATAGTAATGAAGTGCAGGCTGAAATTTAAGCGAATAAGGAAGCAGCATAAGCAGAACAGACTGGAAGTGAATAAACTGAAACAATCTAGCACAAGAGAAAATTTTTCAGAAATGGTGGACTTAGGTCAAAGAAGTAACTGTGAAAGGACCTCAACCGAGGACGAATTGAATGCATTAGGGACCGAATTAATGAAAGCTGGCAAAGAAACATTAGGCTTTAGGGAACAAGCTGCCCGAAAACCTTGGATCACAGAAGAAATTTTGCAGCTGATGGATCAAAGGAGAAGGTACAAAAATGCTCAGGATGAAGCAGGAAGAGAGCAGTACAGGCAGTTTAGAAATCAAATAAATAGGAAATGCAAAATAGCAAAAGAAAAATGGCTACAAGAAAAGTGTGAAGAAGTAGAAAAGGAAATGGTCGCAGGAAAAGTAGATGTTGCATATAGAATGATCAAACAGAATTTTGGAGAAACGAAGAAAAGAGGTATGAACATTAAAGCTGCCAATGGGAAACCTCTTTTAAGCTCAGAAGATAGAGCTAACAGATGGAAGGAATACATTGAGAAACTGTATGTTGGGGACGACTTGAACAGTAGTGTATTGGAAAAGGAAGGCGATGTTGACATTGATGACTTAGGAGATCCTGTTTTGAGGACAGAATTTAATAAAGCTCTGAATGACTTGAAAGCAAATAAGGCAGTTGGAATTGATGAGATCCCTGCAGAACTTCTTAAATCTCTAGGAGAGGAAGGAATCGAAAGATTATTCAAGCTGATATCAAAAAGTTATGAAACCGGAGAAATTCCAACTGATTTTAATAAAAATATCATCTTCACACTTCCAAAGAAAGCACAAGCCAACAATGTGAGAATTATCGCACCATTAGTCTAACATCACATGCTTCAAAATTACTGACCAGAATAATATACAGAAGGATGGAAAGGGTAGTAGAAGAGATAGTAGGTGAAGATCAGTTTGGATTTAGGAAAAATCGCAACACAAGGGAAGCAATTCTGTCTTTAAGATTAATACTTGAAGGGCGGATCTAGAAAAGCAATGATACTTTTATGGCATTTGTTGATTTAGAAAAAGCTTTTGATAATGTTAGGTGGGACAAGATGTTCAAAATTTTAAAGAAGTCGGGTCTAAAGTAGCGCGATAGAAGAATATTCTATAAACTATATAAGAATCAAGTGGCTGTAATAAAAGTAGAGAATCACGAGAGACATGCGTCAGTTAAAAAGGGTGTGAGACAAGGTTGTAGTCTATCCCCGTTAATATTCAACTTGTATGTAGAAGAAGCAATGAAGAAAGTCAAAGAAAAATTTCCATGTGGTATAAGTTTTCAGGGAGAAAAAATCGGTATGCTACGATTTGCTGATGACATTGTCTTGTTAGCAGAGAGAGCTGAGGATATTGAGAAGTTATTGAATGGCATGAACAAAATACTGAAGGAAGATTTTGGACTGAATATAAATCAAAGTAAGACAAAAGTGATGAAATGTAGCACAAATGATACCAATACTAGCAGATTAAATATCAAAATAGGATCAGATGCAATAGGAGATGTGAGTGAGTTCTGTTACTTTAGAAGCAAAATTACAACCGATGGCTGAAGCAGGAATGATGTTAAAAGCAGAATAGCACTAGCAAAAAGAGCCTTCATGAAAAAGAGAAACCTTTTAGTTTCAAATATTGATCTAGGAATTAGAAATAACTTTTTAAAACTTTATGTGTGGAGCACAGCTCTTTACGGTAGCGAAACATGGACTTTAGGAATACCGGAAAGAAAGAAACTTGAAGCATTTGAAATGTGGTGCTACAGAAGAATGCTGAAAATTAGGTGGACAGACAAAGTAAGAAATTAACGAGTTTTGGAAATGATGGGTGAGAAAAGAAGCTTACCTAGGAAGAAGATACAGGCTGGTAGGTCATATTTTGAGACATGGCTGGATTGGTTTAATTTGTTAGTGGAGGTAACAGTCGGAGGTAAGAACTGTAGAGGTAAGACAGAGATTAGTAATATATGAAGCAGATAATTGAGGACTGTCGGTTGTAAGGGGTATGTAGAAATGAAGAGGTTTAGCACAGCGATAGGAAGGGATGGAGGATTGCATCACACCAGTCTAAAGACTGACGACAGCCTACAAAAAAAAAAAAAAAAATTCCCATTTTTAAACACTGGACTTACGATAGCGGTCTTCCATTCGGCTGGTATTTTTCCTTGATCCAAAGAGGCGGTATATAATTTCATCAAATACGGTGCAATTTCCTTTGCGTATCTGGAGTAGAATTTTGTAGGAATACCGTCTGGTCCGGGAGCATTATTGGTTTTTACATTCACAAGAAGTTTAGTTATTCCCTCTACATCAAGAACGAGATCATTCATAATTTTGTTGGTACGTTTGGCAAATGTCGGAATCTCCTCTGAGTTTTCTGTCGTGAAAGCTTTTTAAATATATTATTCAAGTTTTCTGCTTTCTCTACGCTAGTTTCGGACCAGAACTTTTTTGTATCAGTAATCAGATATTAGAATAAATTACTAGCTTGGAATTCTTTAAAAGCATTACGCATTGCCTTACGCAATTACGCTCGTAACTGGACTAATTTAGCGCGATTAGACGAGTCCCCCGATTTCTTTACCATGGCATGTAAACGCCTTTGCTTCCTGAGCAATCGCTTCACTTCCCTATTGAACCACGAAAGGTTCTTAGTAACCTTAATAAATTTCTTAGGAACAAATTGATTTAAACAGTTCCATATTATTTCTTTTAAACTAAACCAAAATTCCTCAACATTTGTATTTATCGTATACGTTTCAAAATTTTTCACCAAGTGATCAACCGTACCCACATCGTTTGCCTTATCGGAGCAATATACGAGATTGTCTTTGTCATTCAGCCTAGATTTTAAAGTTACTACAACCGCCTTGTGATCACTAATACCGTCTTCTACACAAACTGTATCTACAATATCAGGATTGCTTATAAGAATAGGGCGCTAATGACCTCGTTGTCGACGCGCCCTAAAGCCACAAAAACAACAACAAACAGCTTATAAGAAAAAGATCCAAAATGGACGAGGAATCTTTGCCACACCACGTTGGCTCTTAAACCATCTGTTCAAGAGATCTTTCTGCGAATACTTCTAGGAACGTTTCGGTTACTAACCTATCTCTTCCGCCCAACCTGAAAGTGCATGTGTTCTAATTAACCTATGGTAGGTTAAAATCACCACCCACGATCAATATATGTCCCTGAAATTTTTTATAAATTTTATTAAGTGATTCTCTGAAGTATTCCGCGTTAGCCAAATCAGAATCCGGGTGTCGATAAAATGACTCGATTATAAACTTTAAGTTTTTACCAATTTTTACCTTGACACATAACAACTCGCAAAAATTTTCAGTTTTGGTTACGACAAAGCAATTAACTGTTTTGTTAACTGCCACGAACACACCACCGCCCTTTGAGACAGCTCTGTCTTTCCGAAAAACATTGAAATGAGGGCCAAATACTTCTTTAGATTCTACCTCTGGCGTCAACCAGCTCTCGGTTCCTAGTATTATATCGACTTCATTAGTCGCAACTGCGTCATGGAAATCGGCTACTTTCCCTCTAATACTCCAACTATTTAGGACCATTATCCTTAGCTGCTTTGTATTATTTGTGGAGTCTAAATTCGTATTTTTCATATTCGCATCCTGACGGGAAATTTGTGAAGTATTTGGGGCCGCAACATTCCATATATTCGAACCATCACTACTCGAACCAAGATCTAAGTTGTCGGCACCTCTTCTTCGATGAACTGAAGGATCATCGGGCCTCACGGTGTTCCTAAAAAATAATTCATATCAAGACGGTTCCATATTTTAGCAGCCACCTTGGTCGCCATTCTCGGAGTGTAGTGGACGCCCGACCTGTCAAATGCGCCCCAGCTGGCAGCTATCATCTGTCGAAGGTCAACGAAGTCCCAGTTGTTTCTGCGACTCAGCTCCTGCAAACTACAATTCAAATTAAAAATATTCCACCATACGGCTTCCTCACAATCGATGCGTGGCACGACACTACAAATGGAGAACTGCAACGATACCGAATTATCCCGTGCGGCTTCATACGCCTTCTTGCCCAATTTTTCCATAGATTTCACTATATCTGCAACAGAAACGCGACACGAGTCATTAGTACCGACGTGCGCAGCTACTCTTAACTGACGGAATTCGATTCTCTGATTGCTTTCGGAATGTCCTCCATGATACGTGGTTCAGTTGCTCCTGGAAGACAAACAGAATGCACGTTAGAATGAGGGTCTGAACCGTTCTTCCTGGCTAGTTCTCGAAGCGGTTTCTCCAAACATCGGACGTTGGAGCTGCCAATGACCAATAAACCTTTTCCTGGTATCGCTCGGGGTCTGCGAACAAATCTCTCCTGCGCTTCTGGGCCATCCACACTTGAGTCTTCAGCCTCCTGCAACATGGAAAACGCATTCCTTAAAGGCAAGATATCATTTTCCCGTCGGATAACTGGGAATTTCGACGCCTTCCTCCGATACAAACAATGTAAGACGGTTTCTGCAACAGGTTCTTGAAAATCCAGACCTGCCGGTTCTGCTACGATTGGCTGCAGAATTTCTTCAACGCACTGCCGCTCCTCGTCTAGGATGCTCCATACCTGTGCTTGAAGAGATGCCATGGTAGTAAGATCTCCTCGAGACACAGACGCCTACTGGAACACATTGCACAAGCCATGTCCCTTGAAACAGCAAAAGATGGAACAATACATCAAAAGACAAAAATCGGAGAATGCTGCCAACGGCTATGGTAGCTCGACTGCTGATTCACTAGCTACACAAAATATTAAAAGATATCAACAAATGCTAACTAGCACACTTTAAATCAAACACAAAAGTCGGCGACTGCTGCTAACGGTTGCTGAGCCTGACTGGTTGCTACAGCCCTTATTAAAGCGTCAATGAATTGATACATAGATTGTACTGGGATAGTTTGGAAAACAGGACGACATAGTTTGTATTTGAATTTATTGGAGAATATGCGAAAATCTTGAAATTACGAGCGCAATGAAATACTTCTTCCGCCAACCTATTAGGTCGCAATGGCCGGAGGGATAAGATTCGAGAAATAAGATGCCGTACTGATGCCTTTATGTATTCCTTGTCGTTGCTACACATATCATAAGATACGTGAGTTTTAACATTTAAATATTTCGTGGTCAACAACAATTTTTTATGAAAGTTGCCTTTAAAGACCACTCCAGAAAAATATGTCATTTGAAAGCGTTATGATAAAACAGCAGTTCTCTTATTGCGATCGAATTATACGAGCAAGTTCCATGGAAAGATATACTAGTGGTAAATCAATAGCAGGCAGCCATAGAATGCGCTTGCTTCACAAATTAAGCTCTATACCAAAATGGATCTGTGTAAATTGAGCGAAGCAAGAAGAAACCGAATTAATAGTGTCCAGGAGTCGAATCGACTGATTGGATCAACTGGACGCTGCAGAAATCCAAGTCCATAGTTAGCAAAATGTGGTGTTAATCGTAATCAGATACTGCTGATTTAGACCGTACCCCCTGTCGAGCGGTACTGTAAACCAACTAAAACGCGCACTACTTTAAAACGTTCTTTTCTTTTCTTTAAGATAGTCCATTGAAGGCTTCAAGTTAATTGGATACCATCTTTAAGAAGGATATCATTGTAACGAGACTTTTAAACACTGAAACTCACATTAACGTAGCAACACCGTGTTGCTATGCGCGTGTTGACACCCTGGAAGTTTATATATGATCCTTTTAGCCATTCAACCAGCATCATGTGTGATTCATTGTCCTCAGCTGTGTCACATTCTTCCAGTGTTGTTGATAATCTCAAGTGAAAGGACAGCACAGGACGAACACAACAATTAATTCAAACTACTCATGCCTTGGGCAGGACTCGAACCGGCGCCCTCTGCTCTGCGAAGCTACCGTGGAAGTTATTCGGTTGTTTCCACAATCGTTTGTTTACTTATTTATTTATTTATCAATCTTGTTTCATGGATCCCTTCTGAAAAAGGACCTCTGGGATGTGAATCATGTCATGGTTAATACACACACATACGAGTCATAATCATAGTAAAAACAATTATATGTTACAAACACAAATAAAGCTAATAAAAATAAACATTAATTTTTACAACTGAATTTTCCAAAAGTCATATTGAATACAATTAATTATTTTGTTCAAATTCTTGAAGTTTCTAGTACCCGAAACCATTAAAACAGCAAACATTTGGCACAGTTCACGATTGATACACTTTCGAAGTCTGGATTGTACTTTACAAATGACGTAATCTCTTCTCTGAAGGTGGGGAAGTAGTTTATAACCTCTCTCACGACCCGAACCCATGAAAACTTTATTTACACATACATATGAATGACAGAAAAAATAACTGGAGTAAGTTTTTAAATTGCACAGACAAACTTAATTTTAAGCAAAAATCACTTCCCTGTGGGTGTCAAGAATCTGGAATGCACGTCATAAGCGGGTAAGAACTCGAATTTCTCAGAAGCTTCAGGAGAGTTTTTCATCAGAAGATACTCATTTTAATGCACATTCTCAAATGAGTTTAATCATTGGCTCTATTACTGTACCCCGAAACGAAAAACGGGTTGTCTGCTGCTAAATCTCTCGTGGTACACTGAATGTGTTCGATTTCAACGTCAATCGGTCGGATCTTTATACTGTTGTAAACTCATGAACAAGATGGAAGGGACCTATTGATACACAACATTCCGAACCACTCTGTCGTGCTTCCGCGTGATAATACTTGTCATCTCTGATATAGTCGAGAATAGATCACCATGCGAATTTCATTTATTTTCACCCCACAAAAAAACATTCAAGTGAAACGAAATTTTTGCAGCGGCAAAGAGGTGATTCGTTGACAATTGGTAGCGTAGTCGTACATCCAGTTTTTATCAAGAAAGGAATGCGTACGCAATAGTGGAAACTATCAATAAAAACAGTTTTTGCTTATTTCGCTTTGAACTAATGCAACGACGAGTTTGTTTATTTTTTAAAACACAAAGTCTGTTTCATATTTTGTAAGCATTCTGTGTAGTTATAGATACATCCTTCTCCTTGCAACCAACTACTTGGCATAAAAAATTTTATGTAACACAAAATTTGTCTCAGATCATTGTTTTTTCTTCACTATTATAGAACAATATATGTCAATGGGTTCGGTAAGGTGCCAAACGGTAGTCTTACAAGAAAAAAATGATAATTTCAACAAAACTTGTAAAATTCGGATCTTCAGTAATGAGGGTGTTGATTGGCTGTCAACTTTTATTTTGTTGCCTGAGCCTCACTGCGTTAATTTTATCAGTTTCTCTTCAATTACTTTTCCGATTGACTTGAAGATGCGCTCAAGCACGTTTCTCAGACGACGAACATACAGCGATAGATTCGTCATGATCGTCTTTGTATTGTTTACTGTCGCCGAAGAGATACTGCGAATTATACGCAAGCCGCACGGTTCTGCGAAATCTATCTGCCAACCTCAGCAACCGCTTCCCCCCCCCCCCCCCCCCAGTCGATTACGTCACACTCAGGTCAGCACCTCCAGTATCATTCCACAAACACACGGGCTCTACTCGACAACACAAACAGGTTTCTTTCGACAACATTGTGTCACGTTATCTATCAGTGGTAATAAGTGGTAATACGTATCATTCATCAACAGTCTGATTGATAAATTGTTTTATTGTATTTATTTACGAAAGTGTACGAGTGGCCTGGTGATTCAGTGGTTAAGGTGTCTGACTGGGTATCGAATCCCTGTCTCGGCGGGGATATTATAGGCCCTTCGCCTCGGACACAGCTTGATGTGTACTGTGAGGTACGCAAGAACGCTTCCGTCGTTCAGTTTCCACGTTAAACTGTAGGTCCCCTGTACCCGGGCCGGAATGCGCAGCAGACAGAAACCCTGTCACCAGGTCATTACGGTCATACGGCCTCAAGGCTCAGTTCTTGCCCCACTTCTTATTAATGAATGTATTTCTGACTTTCCTCAAATAGAATCCAGACAATTCTCTTATGTTGATGATCTGGCACTAGTACAACAATCCCATAACATGCAGTAAATTTAAAATAGTTTAACAGCAGACCTCAAAAGCTTGAGAAACTATTTTAAGAAGTGGCGTCTCGTACCCAGTTCCAGCAAGACGGAAACAAGTGTCTTCCATCTGAACAATCGGGCGGCGAATCTCTCACTTGATGCTCTTCTTGATGGCACTCCCCTCCAACACAACCCCTTCCCCAAGTATTTGGGAGTCGTAATGGATCGCACTTTTTCGTACAACAAACCACCACACTTCGCACATCAGCACTGAGCCTTGTGTATTCTGCAGCTGAGTATTGCTCATTTGTCTGGATTAATAGAACTCACACCAAAAAGATCGACATAGTTTTGAACCAGACAATGCGTATAATTAGTGGATGTATCAAGACTACTCCACTGTACCAGCTACATCGAACCTCCTACGATAAGACGACGCAATCGCCTAATTGCTCAATATAATAAGATCTGTCATACCTTGGAGCTCCCCATACACTACGACATGCAAACCCAGTTTCACAGACTTAAATCAAGAAGTCCAAGCATAAAAACTGCAAAACAGATTATATCTAACAATTTTAACGAGAGAGAAGCTTGGAGATTGGAGTGGATAGCCTCAGCCCCACCAGAATGGCACTCCCTGTTTGACAGTCAACATGCACTAAAGGGACTCGACCTTCCTCGCAAGACCTGGGCAGCTCTTAACAGAGTTAGGTCTGGCCATGGCAGATCAGCTTCATGACTTCACACATGGGGAATGAGAGATTCACCGAATTGCGACTGGTGTGAGGAAGAACAAACCATCTGTCACGTGAGTTTTGACTGCCCACTTCGAGCCTTCAGGAAATCATCGAAAGACTTCATAGATATTTTAAATGACGCTTTACACTGGCTGCACTACGTCGATTTTGAATTTTAACTATAATTTAATGTTAAATTTAACTAGTGTGAAACAATTGTATATAAATGTATAATTGATTATGTGCTATTGCCATAAGATAAACAAATAAATAAATGGTCAGACGGAATTATAACTACTATACCACACTGTACCATCGGCCTCTCGAGTGGACACCCTTCCTACTCCGTGCTGTTGTGGACGCTGCCACCACTAGCTTCAAACTTCTACTCATTCTCTCAACCTTTTACAACCAGAGGACCAATAAAATCTGAAAAATAGTTCTACGGACCTCTAACTTATGTGGGCCTGCCCTTTTTTGTTTATGTCTATGTTACGGTCCAACCCTAACAATTGTTATCCACATTTACCGTCGTCCCTTGAGACCAAGGCCCTCGTAAAATGTCCTATCTGATTCCAACTGGAAACTTATTTTACTATAGTAGTACCGCAGTCATATTGTCTTATCCCGGAAATACCAGATTTTTACCTGGTTGAAATTTTATTTTCTGAATGTTCGGTTTATAGGACGACATATACAGCAAAAGTACTGTATCCATTTGAAGTGAATGTTTTTTGCTAATTTATTCTTTGTTTCTTATGTTCCCCCTGCTGACCACTGACGACAGGGCGTACCTGTTGGAGGATGTTGTCGCAGTGGGGCGCTCTGCGCGTCTCACTCCCTCACTCCGTGCTGTCTCTCCGACGAACAAACATCACACGTGACCTCACGTGAGGACTTCACATAACATTGCAGATTTTCATATGGAAAAAAAATACTTTATTAATGTTATAAGTGACCAAACTTGTAAGAACGTTATCCCTCATAGTTCGCTCTGTGATTTCTAAGATCCTCTGTTAGAACCTTATTCTTATGTGAGTCTGATCGTCATCTCTGGCAAGTGCTTCTTTGGGCAGTAAAGTTTGCTAGAACCGTTCCGTGGTCCTAATTTCACGTAAACACCGTAGCTTTTCCCTACCAGTGCTGTACTTTTATGTCATGTCATGCGACGTTATAAAATTTGATGTGACTCGCTCTGCTAAAGGAGCCAAATGTGGAACGTACCATCATGTTAGCGTTCACTAAATTGTTTCGTGTGTTTCCTTTTACATGGAAACTCAGTCATGAAGCTTACCTGCTTTTATTTATACGTGTATTTCTTAAACCCTGACGAGATGATGTAGCTGGCTGAAGCAGTGAGTGGAACATCTGATGGCTGTCGATGTCTTCAGTTGCTAACTGTGTACAACGATGAAGATGAAAGTTTTCTTAATGCTATGTGGTTTTGTGAGAGCATTGAATTATAGTACTTGCTTTAATTCAACTAATAGGCAACCTTCACCTCTGTCTTACTTCGGGAGGTACCAATTTGAGCTGTGGACTGTGACTTACTATTAGTATTCTTGGCTTATGGGCTTTTCTATACGCTAGTCACTGTTGGCTGAGTTTGCCAGGGTTGGACGAAAGGTCGAGCTGACACCTGACCACGGACAGCAAGTCCAGGATCTCTGACTCCCAGTGTCACTCTCGTGCCGGACAGCGCTCTCTCTCTTCTACTCTCTTATTTCCTTATGGGGCGTCCATTAAGTACGTGAGGTGAAATGGGGAGGGGGGGGGGTCCGGCGAAATCCACCAAATCTCCCGTCATCTTGGGGGGGGGGTCGATATGATTTCACCAAATCTCACCAGACGGTGGGGGGAGGGGGGAGAGGGTGGTTCACCATGGAAGCCCCCTTATTTAATAATGTTGCATATTACTATATGCTTTAATACCATTATACACATCCTTAATTTTGGTATTGTTATCACTAATGCTCCGCTTAAGAATTGCCAAGTCCGTTGCATTACACCAGACAGGATTAGCAGAATACTTTACTCTGCTACAACCTAGGTGAGTGTGCAAGTAGGAGTTTAGTCGCAAGGTATTTTTATAGCATTTTTGTATGCTGGAAGCGTAGTAGCTAACCCGTGGGCCAGGCATTTCGAAGGTCGTTGGTTCGACTAGAACCCAGCAAATGTACTGTACCTCCTTGGGTAAGAGCTGGTTTCGTGATGTTCTTATTGCTGTGTGTTTGTGACTTGTCGACACAGAGGTCACTAGAGAACATTAATGAAATCTGATCTAGAACAGGAACATGGTACACTTCCTCAACACGGAGTGTTTGTTGCAGAGCACAAGATCCCTGGCGGTCACAATCGCAATATTACTAACTTCCAGTCCATTGCCAATATCGTGAACCCACATACGAGCTTAATTAACCACTTCTGGCTAAAATGCAGTAACACGCAACGTCGTCTCCAACGGCCATAGCACTTTCCATATTCTCTAAGATCTTAGCGCAGCTTATGCCTTTATGAAGAGCCTACGTTTTGCTTTATATGATGACTGACTGTGTCTCCCCTGTGCAGGTGCGTGGAGGAGCAGTTCCGCGGACCCAGCCGTCAGCTGAGGACTGTCCTCGCGAGCTGAGCCGTCTTCAGGAACTCAACAGCCAGCTGGCGGCCCGCCTGCAGAACGCTACCAACTACATCGCGGAGTTCCACGCGGAGTTCGAGAACTTCTTCAACGAGATGACGGGTCCACGCACCGCATCTGCGCGGAACTCGACGGGCAGTCGCCGGCAACCTGCCTGAAGTTGACGGCACCGCTACCGTGGAAACGTCGTGATGATATGACGCGTCCGCTGTCCAGATTGGCACATTCCTTCAGTTATTCTACCTGCATTCTCTTCAATAATTAAATGTATATATTATTTTCTTTATCCATACTGTATCCAGTTGGTTTTAATTAATGAACATCAATCTGTATACAAGTCTAAATACATAAAATTAGACTTTTGTCTTTATTTAGATAACAATGGCTTATTTTCTTTAAAGAAATTCTCTTCATGACTTAAGGGCACAAGAAGTATATCAAACAAAATTTTCGTCCATGTATCTACTTCCTTTTTCCAACAGCAAAATATTGTTTTAAAACTTCTACTTGCATTTTTTCTGACTTAATAAAGATAAGCATCAAAGTGAGGAAGCAACAAACATCATCCTATTTGTGATAAAATACAGTGTGTATATGTATTAGATTTTACCTGTGACAGGGGCCAAAGAAGTTCTCGGTCCTTTATCTTTCACTTGTAAATTAAAATAATCAATTTACAAACATTTGGTTCAACTTATAGAATGAATCAACAGCATAAGTTTAATTTAAATTATATAGATTCTAACATGCAATGAAACCATACTTCAATGTAAACAAAAAGTAACACCATCTATTGATGAGTAAATGGAACTAACTATTAGTTATGTAAAAATGTAATTACTGTCTTTTAGGTTTTACTATCACCGTAAATATATTTCAGTTTTCTTCATTTATATACTTCACCTACATTTTATTTTCTGAAAATTCGGGTGCAACATTGCCAAACCCTATAAGAAATAATTACTAATACTGAAAACTATTCGTGAATCAGTAAAATTAAGTATAATCTCTGTTTACTAAGATTAACACTATCAACGGATACTGGACCAAGCTTCAAGTTGCATTACGACTGACTCTCTACGCTGTTCCGTCATCTATGTTAACAAAATTTAATTTAATTTAAATTTAATTTATTTGCAATGGAGCACAGGCTCCGGTGGCAATTTCCCTGACACCCTTACCTAAAAAAGAGAATCTTCCCACACCCTTGTGCCAGAAATCAAGGGCCAGCTTATGGTCATGGTCATCTTTTTCCTTCCATGCACTACTTTTCATACCTACTCTAATATCTTTCCATGCCACATCACCAGTGTATGCTCTGTACACTCCCATCACCCTCCTCATCCTCCTCCTGTCTTGCAATGAATCCCATTCCAGCTCCTTTATCATATCCGTCAATGATTGCATTCTGTGATAATTTCCAGAAACGAATCTAGCAGCCCTTTTTTGCACCCTCTCCAACTCCTGTATTTGATACGTAAAATGAGGGTCCCATACTACACTACCATATTCAAGCAATGGTCTGACCAAAGTTTTGTAACCCAATTCCTTGACTTCTCTCGTACGTCCCCTCATCACTCTCTCCAACAAATACAGGATTTTGAAACCTTTTCCTACCACCTGTCCAATGTCGTCTGCCCAGTTAATCCTCTATTGTTTTGATTATTTTATATAGCATTATGTCATCTGCAAACAATCTAATTCTGATAGTAAACAATCAACACAATTATTCATTAGCATAATGAATAGCAATGGTCCCAATACGCTACCCTGTGGCACAACTATTTTTACTTCCACTTCTTTTGATACTACATTTCCTACCGTAACTTTCTGTTTTCTACCTTTTAAAAATTCTTCTACCCAGCAAATTACTTTCTCATCCACTCCAATAGTTTTTACCTTATTTACTAACATTTTATGACTCACCCTGTCAAACGCCTTTGACAAATCAAGTGCTACCCTATAAATTTGGCCTCCCTTGTCCATTTCATCTGAAATATCTTGCATATATCCCACCAACTGAGATTCGCATGAATATCCTTGCCTGAACCCATGTTGCCTGGTTGAAAACCACTTACGTTCCTCACACATATATTTCTGATGAGGTTGCATATCAGTCTCTCCATTAATTTACCTACCACTGATGTCAAACTGATTGGCCTGTAATTTTCAACTCTATTTCTCACCCCTCCTTTATGTATTGGTACTACTATCGCACTTTTCCAGTCTTGAGGTAAGCATCCAGTATCCAGACTCAATTTAAATAATATTTCAAGATAAGGTACAATTTCACACCCGGCTATGTTTAAGATATCTGTAGTAATATTATCTGCACCAGCCCTCTTATGTGTTTTCAGCTTGCTTATTTCCTTCATGATTTCTTCAGGATGAATTTCAAATTTTTTAGTATCTTCATTTCTAATTGTGTTGTTAAGCTCGTTCTCTGAATTAGACCTGCTGTTTCTGATTCATTGTCCCTAATGCTTTACTAAACCAGTTACTTAAAATCTCTGCCTTTTTCAAACCCTCAGTAATTTCTTCTCCATCCTTATCTATAAGTATCTCTACACCCTCCCTTCCCATCAGTTTCCTGATATAGCCATATAAATTTCTAGATGCATCAATCAGTGGTCCTCCTGCACTGACAATACTCTTGATAAACAATCTTTAGCCAGTTTCTTTGCTGTTACTAAGTCCTTGTTTAGTTGTTTTAAATATTCCCCGCTACCCTGCTGTCTCTTAACTCTGTTATGTTCTCTTACCAACCTCTTTAATCTCCTCACTTCCCTATTATAGTACATAGGTTCTGTACTTCTATTTATTTTCTGCCTTGGAATAAATTTTTCTTCCCTCATTGTTATTATCTCCTTATACTCTTCCCACCTTGACTCTACTGTACTTGAGCCTTCCTTCCATTTTCTGAATTGTTCTTTGAAACATCTCTTCAAATTTGAAACCTATGCCTTTTTATAATTGTACCTATTTCCCCTTTCAATTTTTGGCTGCTGGTTTACTGAATCCTCTAATATCCATCAGAACTGCTTCATGATCACTTATTCCTTCAGTTACTTGACTTCCCACAAGGTTTCAATCAGGCTTAATTAGAAATATATCCAAAATATTTTGTCCCCTAGTGTTTAGCTCAACCACCTGTGTAAGTACTCGTTCCCTTATTAAGATGGTTAGGTATGCGTGACAAATTCTTTTCCATTTTCAAATTATTTTGTTAAAGGTAGTATCGTAATCACAGTACTGCATTCAAATGAAAATGAGCTCTGGAAAATTCTCTGATAGTATTCATAAATTCGCTGTCACTCTAACTGACACTACAGGCTCAGAAGCTAATGCCAGATACTTATTGAAATATTTGGTGGATGATGTTTGGTGTTGTCTTTTTTTTTATTAAATCAAATTAAATTGCAATGGAGCGCACGCTCCAGTGGCAATTTCCCAAACACCCATCTTTCCCCTATCCTGCATCCACCTACATTTACTCTTAACAAATTTTAACTTTAAATTCTTTTAACTTTTTTGGCAAATTATTCGTCATTTCTCTTGTTAACTTATTCCAATTCCTGACAACCTTACCTAAAAAAGGGAATCTTCCTACACCCTTGTGCCTGAAATCGAGTGCCAGCTTCTGGTCATGGGCATCTTTTCCCTTCCATGCATTGCTTTCAATTCTTACACCGATATCCTTCCATGCCTCATCACCAATAGACGCCTTGTACACTCCCATGACCCTCTACACCTTCCTTCTGTCTTCCAACGAGTCCCATTCCAGCTCTTTTATCATATCTGTTACTGATTGCGTTCTGCAATAATTTCCAGAAACAAATACAGCAGCCCTTCTTTGCACCTTCTCCAACTCCTGTATTTGATACTCAAAATGTGGGTCCCATACTACACTACCATATTCAAGCAATGGTCTGACCAAAGTTTTGTAACCCAATTCCTTTACTTCTCTCGTGCATCCCCTCATCACTCTCTCCAACAAATGCAGGATTTTGAAACCTTTTCCTACTATCTGTCCAATGTGATCTCCCCAGTTAAGCTTGTTATCAAATGTAATGTCAAGATATTTACATTTCAAGTCTTCATCAAGCAATTCTTTCACCACCTTATAATCATAATAAACCTTTTGTTTTTTATTTGAGTATCTAATAAGCTAACTCTTCTTTGTATTTATCTTCATCCCATGTTTAACAACCCAACTAGATAAACTGTCCAGATAACCCTGCAACTGTTTACAATCCTCAACTGTTTTTATCCTTTTATATAGCATTATGTCATCTGGAAACAACCTAATTTCTGATAGTAAACAAACAACAAAATTATTCATTAAAATAATAAATAGCAATGGTCCCAATATGTTTTCTGTGGCACTTCCATTTTTACTTCCACTTCTTTTGATACCGCATTTCCTACCCTCACTTTCTGGTTTCTACCTTCCAAAATTTCTGCTATCCAGCAAATCTCTTTCTGATCTACTCCAATAGATTTTACCTTTTTACTACCATTTTATGGCTCACTCCATCAATAGCCTTTGAAAGATCTAGTGTGACACTATCAATTTGACCTCCCTTGACCATTTCATCTGAAATATCTTGCATGTATCCCACCAACTGAGATTCACATGAATATCCTTGCCTAAAGACACATTGCTTACTTGAAAACCACTTACGCTACTCACAAATTTTTCTGATGTGGTTTCATATTAATCTCTCCATTAATTTACTTACTATTGACGTCAAGCTAATTGACCTATAATTTTTGACTCTATTTCTCACTCCTCCATCATGTACTGGCGCTACTATTGCACTTTTCCAATCCTCAGGTAGGCAGCAAGTATCAAGACTCAATTTAAATAATATTTCAAGATAATGTACAATATCCCCTCCTGCTATTTTTAAGACATCTGTAGTAATATTATCTACACCAGCCCCTTTATATTTTGATATACAGTGCAAGACCGTATGCCTTCAAATTCAGTTCAGTTTTTTACAGGTTAAACAATTTGACATACAGAAAACATTTTAATTTGCTACTCCATTGCCGGATAACATAACATTATGAGAAAAACTTCCAATTTGTCAGGGCCTGAGGATTAACAATGAAAACACACAGTCAAAATAAGTTCTATAGTTTTCAAATTATGCCAAAGTACGGGTTACAATGTTTGATGTTCAGAACAGATTTTAGTTCCTGCTCCAGCGCCAGGTGCGGTAACATCAGATTTTAAATCAGATCTGAAACTGTGAAAACTGAATCAAAATCTGATTAATACTCTTTTGCTATGCCGGAACTGAGAAACAGTTGTAACCTACCACTCACAGGGATATAACACTACGTAAACACTTTAAGATGACTGCTCAACATGTCGTCATCAAGTGGGAAGTTTAGGCTAATAGATCAGGTATCAAATGAACGATACTGCACTGCAAAGGCTCTTGTAATAAAGTTTTTCTAAGAGCGTTACAATTTGCTTATCAGCAGGCGTTTTAATTAAATATTAACCCTTGAAGATTAGTAATAGTAATGACTTGTTATCATTTATGAATTAAATTTTAACTTGGGCATCACGCAAACAATTCCATAAGTTAATAATAAATTCAATAAAATAGAGATGATAGGAAAAACGTAATCATGTTGTTAACATGGACACTACTTTGTTGGTTTTTAATACATTATCTGATTTTTTTTTTTATTGAGATCAACACAGAGAGAAATCAGTAAATTTATTTAATAACATAAGCATGAGATCAAATAGATCACAACAATATCAAACATCAATAGCTAAGATAATTTCGAATGGTGTTAGTCATCAGAATGCGATAGGTTCAGCATTACAGTCGCTGAAGTGAAGTGGTGTGCCATGAAGTGGTATGCCATTTAACGTTGGTGGGTAGACGTGCAACCAGCGAACCATGTTAGCAACAAGATACATTAGCGGACTTCAACATGGTTCGTCCTTTACTTCTGCTCGTGTGTTGTAAGTGTAGAGAGACTGTGAATTGGCAGTGACACTGTCTCCACAGCATTTCCGTAAGTTCGGAACCGAATCAATGTTTCACTGCTCGGAACTGAACCGAATCGAAGGTCCTTCTTTCTTGAAATCTACGGCAGCCAATATGAGCAGCCAGCAAATGTGAAGCGTCACTGATCCCACATGAAAATCAACAAGTTCTTATGTTAGTTTACTAAAATCACCAACTGTCCGCATTACGCCTCGTCGGTGTCATTAGATGAAGGAGAGGATTTAGTATGAGGAGCAGGATGGAGTTCTGCCATGTCCTTTTGAAGGAAACATTCCAACTTTTGCCTGGAGTGATTTGGGGAAATCATGGATCTTTATGGCCGGACGGGGATTCGAACCCACGTCCCCATCATTACCGCTCAGCGAGCTGGCTGTAAGGGCTGGTTGCCATATGCTATTTTTTAGAATAAAAGTTTGTTTTTATGTTTAATATTTTGTTTTTCTGTGTCATAAAACAGAAACTGGAACAGGAAACAAAAGGATACCAAAATGGAAATTTATATGCCATGTCAGGCTTGTCCGTAAGGTTGTGGTTATAATGTGTTCAGCTCTGTTATCTGAATTGGCCTCAGTCAACATACTGAAGACCTTCACGACGGCCTCAAGCGAGTTGCAGCAGCAGAGTGTCTGCTACAGGTAAGCAACCAGAGGAGCAGCTAATCCACTGTGAACGAGACTTGTATAAAAACTCTGCATTCGATTAATATATAGTAAAACAAACACAGAACTATTTCTCTACACAGCCTCTTCCTTTGTTTGCACATTGGCAGCTTTTTAATTTGTCCTCTAAATATTTTTTGGATTTATACGTTGTCAATTCCACATGAAATCTTGTACATGCAATTCCATATTTTTTATTTGGGGTATGGAGTCGCATCCATGATTCATAATTTACAATTAAACAAAGAGCTTTGAACTGATGCAAAGCATCATAAAATCTTCAGAGAAATTACAGTCCTCAAAGCCTTCGATTTTGCACTTGCCTTGAATTTTCGAAAATGTAATTAATTAGCTTCAGTGATTGTCTGAACACTTCCATAACTTCCTCCAGTTGCTGCACTAACATCACAAACAATTCCTTGTGTGACTTCTGGACTAAGTTCTAGAATTCGACCAAACTGCAATCACACAGTTGATGGTTGTTTGAGACAGCCTTCAGGAGAATGTATAACACGGTCAACACAATAGGCTTTACAATAACACAAGACGCGATGGAAGAGGGAACAGGAAACTACTTGTCAAGTAAGTCACTGAGAAGTACTTGCTGTCTGTAAAACACCTAAACTAAGCAAGGAATAAGTCTGCAGTTTTTCTGGTAAAATGCATTTATTAATTAATCAATCGCTCGATCACCGAACAATGGTAAACAGTTTGGCAATTAATTGTGTTACTTAAAATGACAATATTAACTTTTAAACAACGCTGACCGCTAACTGCTATGTTATACATAACAACTTGACTCAATTCGGCAATGCCTCCGGTGCGACGCCTCTATCACTCTCGCATATCTTAGTACATATACGGTATTCGTTCTCTCCCGTGAATGGCTTTTGGCTTTCCACTCTCGCATTTACTTCTTGACTATACCTACATCAACATCTGTACTGTTTATATTATGATTAAACTCTGAACGACAGTTTAGGATCTTTTTTTTCTTATGGCTTTACGCCTCGTCGACGTCGAGGTCATTGGAGGTGGGACGGGACTGGGGACAAGGAACGGGAAGGAAATCGGCCCTTTTTGAAGGAAGCATCCCGGCATTTGACTGGAGTGATTTGGGGGAAACCATGGAAAACCCCAAATCTGTATGCCCAGATGGGGATTCGAACAGCCATCCTCCCGAATGCGAGGCCAGAGCATTAGTTTAAGATCTGATCACTTACCTATTAAATTCACCATAGATTTCAACACCAACTTCGAGTGGAAGGGACATTCCACAAAACACTGGAATATTAGCAAAGAGGATTGGGTTTTATACAAATAATATTTAGAGGAAGAAGTTAGCAGTATCCCCACTTACAAGTCGGGCTTGGAGGTCTACAAACAACTGATACACGCAAACACAACTGCAACAGACAAATCAAAGGACTACCAATATTGACCAAAAACCCACCAACAATTTGGTTAAATATAGAATGCTCCAAAGCAGTTGCCAATAGAAGATTAACGCTTAGAAATTATAGAAAGGAACCAACATTAGAAAATTATGTAAACTACAAACAAACCTGTGCAAGCACAAAACAAACACTGAGAACACTGAAATATCTTAGCTGTATAAAATACTGTGAAAACCTAGGGAACAACACAAACACAGGTTCTATTTGGCATCAGATAACATGCTTGAAAAACAGGAAAACTTCCGCCACAAGTATGAAACTAGATAACTCATGTGTAGAGGCTATAGCAAATAAAATTGCACCTGATAGTATCAACCATAAAAACTTTAAATTGTCTATGAACTCTGAACAACAATCAGAACACAAACTTTGTGTTCCATTCACAGTTAGAGAAGTTCAACAAAATATTTAACAATGCTTAGAGACGACACCAGGTAAAGATGGAATACATTACTCGAAGTTATACAACTTGCCTATCCCTGCCCTTCAATTTTTAACAAATTTTTTTAATGAAGTATGGATGAAATACCCAAACAGTATAGAGTGGAGAACACAGACTATAATACCTATAAAGAGACCCAACAAAGACCCTAATCATCTAGGTCTTACAGACCTATCTCCCTGATGTTGTGTGTGTCCAAAACACTAGAGACAAGAGGAGCTAGATTTCCTTTCTTTAGTAGGTTGGTTAGTAACATTTGGAAGACAGGAGGTGGATGAAGAGAATATGAGGATTCATAAGGCAATGTTTCTTCGATGCAAGTTGGTAGAAGTGTTAGAAGTAGATGGAAGAGAACAGATGGCTGTGAATGCTAATCAGCATTTGATTTCAGCCGTAAATTAATTGGAAAGTTTTCTTTTGTTGGGAGGTAGTCTGAGTTTAACATGACTTATTAAGGTAAATATTCCTGAAAAGGTGAACAAATTTCAAACAAAAATTTTTCAAATGCAAAGGAAGGTGAATAGGGAAAATGCCATCATGGCTTGTGCTCTATCACAATTATGTTAAAGTAACAATTCTGAAACCCTTAAAGAGTGATCGAGTATCATCATAACATTTGAGGTTATTATTATGTTTGTTATAGGTGTTTAGGTATTTTAGCGTCAAAAGTGAAGTGCAAAGAATTTTCTTTTAAATACACCTTAGAAATTGTGTGTGTCATAAGTATACCAGTAATGACATTTCAATTTTTCATACTCCCCTGTCTATCGCTCCTCCTAGTTCTCCAAAATATTCTGATGTCCCTGCTGGCAGTATTATATATGAGTTGCTGATGTAGTTCTAAGAGAATACAGAAGATGATGATAAAATACAATAGAATAAGAGTTTTGTGAAAACAGTTTCTTGGATGTGTAAAATATTTAGCGATTTCACTGTAAAAAATAAATAAACAAATAAAATTCAGTAATTAAACAGTACAACCATGTATGCTTTTAACTGCCATATAAAATATAAGTGTTAATTGTTATATATTTAGTTCCCATGAATATGGATACCTTACCATTTTGTCTGTACATGTAAGCTGGCAATGAATCATATTTTTTGCAATTCTGATTTTTGTGTTATGACAATGAAATGACTACTATTGTTTGTTACAGAGCTGACACAATTTTTGTGTGAATTGTTATGGCATTGTAAATGTAAATGAACCTTTATAAATATTTATATTTATAAATATAATTATAGTAAGATGTTTCGCTGATCTGTATACACTCTAACCAACCATGTAAAGAAACTTTATAAAATCACAGCTAACAACTAAATATTCTAACACCACATCTAAACTATATTACTTACTTGTCATTCCCAAATTACTCTTGATTAGAATATATATATATATATGGGCACTGCTATGGGCACTCGTATGGCTCCCTCATACGCTAACCTCTACCTAGGCCGCCTAGAAGAATCATTCATAACTGCAGCCCATCTGAAACCCCTCTTGTGGGTCAGATTCATTGATGATATTTTAATAATCTGGACCCATGGGGAAGACAATCTACTCAGTTTCCTCAATAAACTTAACACTGTCAGCTCCTTGAAATTCACATAGACTTACTCCCATACACAGGCCACCTTTCTGGATGTCGAGCTTTCCCTCATGAATGGCTATATACACACAGCTGTCCATATCAAACCCACCAACCTGCAACAGTACCTTCATTATGATAGCTGCCACCCTCATCACATCAAACGTTCCCTCCCTTACAGCCTAAGCATTCGAGGCAGTCACATTTGTTCCAATCAACAAGCCCTTCAACAATATGCCGGCAATATCTCTGAAGCCCTGATTTCCAGCAATTACCCACCAATTTTAGTTCACAAACAGGTTTCTCTTGCCACATCACAACCTACTCGACCTATCAACAATCCACAATCCTCTAAAACCCACCATAGCCCTGTTTTGATCACCCGTTACTTCCCAGGCTTGGAATCCGTTAACCGAGTCTTGAGACAAGGTTACGACTTCCTTCGAGCCTGCCCTGAGATGAGAAACCTCCTTTCTAAAATCCTCCCTCACCCACCCAGAGCCTGCTTCAGCAGACCTCCAAACCTCAACCAACTCTTGGTCCATAAGCATGGGGTCCTCCGGCCTGCAAGACAGCCTCAAGGTTTCCTTGCAACAAATCCCGTTGCAAATTATGCAGTATGCACCCGCCTTCCACCACCTTTACCAACCCCGTAACTGGGGAAAGCTTTCCCATCACAGGATTTGCCACTTGTACATCCTCCCACCTCATATACCAACTCACTTGTAACCATTGCCCAGCCTCCTACATTGGACTCACAACCAATCCACTGGCCATCAGAATGAATGGACACCAACAATCAGTACACAACAAGAACCCTGACCACCCTGTATCTCATCATGCCACTATATATGGCACCAATGATTTTAATACCTGCTTCTTGGTCTGTGCCATCAGATTCCTCCCAGATAAAAGCAGTATTTCAGAACTTAGAAGGTGGGAACTGGCCTATCAGAACCAACTGAGGACCAGACAATCTCCAGGTCTAAATTTAAGATAGCACCAATTTTCCTCCCACCCATCCCCCTCACTTCCACATTCCCTCATAGAACCACCACTCACCAGAGCCTATCTTTGTAGATTGTGACTTCGAATTTTGCTTATTTTTAGTTTTAGTTTTAACTTAAATTTCAAAATTATTAATTTTTATATTTTTATTATTATTATTATTTTCACAGGTGTCCATTACTTGATTAACTGAGATATACTACGCTTCAGCGACAGGTCCTTGTGTACAGTTTTGCTTTATACTTGTCATTCATCATCGTTTTCCAGCCTGTGCTCTTCTACCCCCTCCCTCACTTCCTGCCATGATGTATTTCCCCCACCATAAGCCACCGACATTGTGGCTCACGCAGTTGGCTGCCGGCAGCGCTTGCGTGCATCCATCTCACTTCTACTGAGGAAGAGCCATGCTCGAAAATTCTATTCTTTGTGTGTTTGTTTTTTTTTTTTTCATGTACAAACGCCGCTGGAATCCCCTTCTTTGGTAAGCGGTGGTTTTTTATCCTATCCAGTGTTCAATATATTTATATATATATATATACAAATTAGGATAAGGAATTACTCCTCAAAATCCAAACGTGTCTACCCTTTACCTCCTTCCCAAAATCCATAAGCCTGGCGGTGCAGGATGTCCCATTGTTGCAGCTTATAGATCTCCTACTGAATGAATCTCTGCATTGGTGGGGCAGTACCTACAACCTATAGTCTGTCAGCACCCCTCCCTTGTCAAGGATATGCGACACTTCTTTTTCTGTCTTTCCACAAAGCCCACACCACTTCCATCCTGGTAACCACTGATGCCACATCAATGTACACACACATTGCCATGGCTTTAGTGTCATGGAACATTTTCTGTATAAGCACTCTCTGAACACATGTTTCCTCACCAAATTGCCTGAACTGATATTTAACAACAATTACTTCTCCTTCGAAGGCAATATCTACCACCAAACCCATGATGTTTCCACAGGCACTCTCATGGCCCCCTCTTATGCTAATCTGTTCATGGGCAGCCTGAAACAGACATTTTTGGAGAACGTCCCCCTCAAACCCATCCTGTGGCTTAGGTTCATAGACGGTAATATTATGATCTGGACTCATGGAGAAACACCATTCTAAATTTTCTGGACAATCTTAATACCTTTAATAACTCACTGAATTTCACGTGGACATATTCCCACACCCAGGTCACATTCTTGGATGCGGACCTGTCCCTCTCCAACAGCGTCCCATACACTAGTGGGGAAACGGGCGGTCCTGGAATGCGGTGAGCCGAGTCCGTCACAAATACTTCCAGTCAGTGGGCGATGGCGCGTCAAGGTTTCGCCGCCACTGTCTGAGCGTCAGCCTGTGACCCGTCACTCACCACTAACACACAGTCTGACACACCGTCTTGGACTAACGTGTATTCTGCTGCAATGGACACTCATCTTGGCAAATATGTCTTAACTGACTTTATTAAAATGTACAAGATCTTCCCATGTTAATGGAAATAATATTTCTAAAATGCTTACATATTTAATCTCCCTTCATGAAATTAAAATTAAACCGCAGTTACACGTAAAGAGTAAAATTAAGCTCTTCCTTGATTAATCATTTCATCTTGCCAATTTACTTGGCATTTTGTGTGGAAGTATTCACAATATCGTTTTCTATTCAATGTTGTTGTAATGTTTTGCACCCGAATTAGGTGGCGAGTTAGTGTGAATATGTTTCCCGTCTAATGCTACTCCACAATTAATGAATTGATAATGTTGGTTAAACCCATATGCAACATTTTTCCAATCTTTTATGATTTTAGGGAACTGCAACAAAAGATTTTGCTATCTTAACTGTTGTAAATAGTATTTAAAATCATTTCTAATGTTCATAAATAAGTATTTTTAACAATATTTAATTATCCAGGATTAAATCAAACCCAAAGAAACAAAAAAAAAAAGGAACAAGATTTTTTCAAGACGCATTTTAGCGTTGAATAAAGACGACATCAGGACAAAAAAAAAAAATTAGTTGGTAAAAATGTAGAAGCAAAGTTAGGCAAGTTAATTTCTAGCAGAGAGTTCTGGCTGAATCTCTTATACAACGAGTCTTAAGAAGAGCCTTGTTTAACGAATTAACAAGAAACACAGCTCTAGAAGAACATAGTGTCTCAAACAATCTGTCTACATCTTATGCATCAACAAGGGTACAGTCGCAGTATAGTATACAATCGTAAGCAAGCGAGGGAATGTTTGGTATGATACGGATGGCAACTGTTAAATTGTAGGTACTGCTGTGAGTTGGTGGGTTTGGTGTGTACTGAGGACCTGAGGAGGCCACCCAAACGTAAGCAAATTGTACCGCTATACAGCCTGATAATGACTAGATCTAGCAGTTCCAGAAATTAAGTTACAACATGGAATGTTTCATAATGTATTAAGGAAATAGATATGTTTTAGAAATTGCTTTCATGGGAGTATGTTTTTGAGTAACAATTAAAAGTTATAAACCATGTCAAATTCCATTTTCTGTTTTTCCCTCCTTGAAATGAATTAACAATAGAATAATTTCTTCGAAAAAGTTGATATGAAGTTATATATATAAACTAAATTTATATATATGAAAGTATATGTATAAAAAACATTGGCAAAACTTAAATTGGTTGAAAGAGAAGAGGGGTTGGATTTCTGCAAATCAAAGGTGTACCGTATTTTTTTCTTTGTTTTAAATTATATGTGTCCAAAGTTCCATCGAAATCGGATATAAACTGTGGGTTTGTATAAAAACTGAGGGATGTTAAGGTGGAGAGAGAGCAATTTTAAATATATACTTTTTTTGGTGAGAAACCTTCTCCAAGAATACATATATGTGGCAATGTCTATGGTAATCGGTCAAATGAAGTCGAGCTCTAACAAATCTCAGATACACCAACATATATATATATATATATGAGCAAAAATGTTTACATACATTTTACCTTCATATAATCATTCCTGAGTTCCTAGTTCCTATTTTGCAGATTTCAGGTATAACATGTCCAATAGATAGAGGTGACCCTTCAAATAAATGGCCCCTAGGAATTTTGCCCGGTTGAAAGTCCTAGGGGGCCCGTCAGCGTACAGGTAAACCGACGGTTTTCTGCCACACACACGAGGGTCTGGCTCGTAATGGGGAAGTAAGCGGCCGTGGCCTTGAACAATTCCGTGTGTGTGTGGGCGACGAAGGGTGATGGGTGCGAGGGACCAGAAATGACAAGTGGACGCTACTAGTCCTCGCCGTCGCTTGTCCCGTTACTGTATGGGCGTCTATTAGTGTATGGCCTCCTCAGCTTCTCAGTACACACCAAACCCATCAATTCCAAGCAGTACCTACAGTTTAACAGTTACAATCCATATCATTCCAAACATTCCCTCACTTATAGTCTAGGTGTTTGAGGCAGCCATATTTGCTCCAACCAGAAATCCCTTAATGCATTAATCAAACTACGTATCACAAGCATTGGTATCCTGCAACTATCCTCCAGCTTTGGTTCACAATCAATTTTCTCGAGCCACATTACAACCTGCTCAGCCTATTGACTACTCCCAAAACCAACCATAGACCAGTCCTGGTTACACAATACTTCCCTGGCCTTGAATGCATCAACAGAATCCTTTGGCAGGGTTATGATTTCCTACTCACATGGCCAGAAATGAGATTCATTCTTCCAAAAATCCTCCATGTCCTCCCACAACTTGTTTCAGCAGATCTCCCAAACTCAGCCAACAACTAGACAACAAACACCATCTATCTCATCCCATCAGATAGCCCCAAGGCTGTTTCCAATGCAATAGACCTCACTGTAAGACATGTGACATACACCATGCCTCCACCACTTTCACCAACCCTATCACTATGAGTGCTTTCCTATCATAGGACACACCACCTGTGAAACCTCCCACGTAATATACCAGCTAACCTGCAAATGCTGCTTGGCTTCCTATATAGGTATAACTAGCAATCCATTAGCCATAAGAATAAATGGCCACCATCAGACAGTATTCTCGCATTCGGGAGGACGGCGGTTCGAATCCCCGTCCGGGCATCCAGATTTGGGTTTTCCATGGTTTCCCCAAATCACTCCAGGTGAATGCCGGGATGCTTCCTTCAAAAGGCCATGGCCGAATTCCTTCCCATTCCTTGCCCCCATCCTTTCCCGTCTCTAAAGACCACGTTGTTAAAAAGGGACGTAAAATGTTACAAAAAAAAAAAATATCCAGTAGCTGTTCATGCCATCTTCTATAACACCAATAATGTTAATTCTTGTTTCACAGTCTGTGCTATCAGAGTGATCCCAAACAACAGCAGCTCCTCTGAACTCAGAGGGTGGGAACTTGCCTACCAGTACAAACTAAGCACAAGGCAACCGCCTTGTAACAATTTGAGATAATACCCAATCAGTACTTTTACTTCCCTCTTTCCTCTCATTGCATCCATGCCCACTGTATATATTGAACCACCACATACCAGAGGTATTGTTAACTGCATAGATTCTTTTTTTTTATTTTATTTTGTTTACTTATTTACTTTTGCTTACTCAGATTTATGTTGTGAAGATTTTAATATATTATTCTGCACTTTTTGCAACATTTATTGTGTACTTAATCCAATTCACTGTCCCCCTCTCCCTGTCCTCTGTTTGAATTTGCCCCCACCATTTTCCTGACGTCATTCTGTGAGACATTGCCTTATACTACCCACCCTCCATAATGTTCTCCTGTTCACAAAGGGCCAAGGCACAAAATATTCAATATTATTCATGTTCTTGTCTTTTTATGTGTTCACGCCATGCAACCTATCTGGTATGTGGTAGTTCATTTCGATATCCTATTTTGTAATTCCTATACATGTATATATCCCCTATTTCAAATTACATTCATTCCAGCTTTGACGTGGGACTTTTATTTTCATACCACAGAATGTAATGGGATTTAGAAATTTATTGTTTAATGAAAAACATTTAAATATTTCTCCTTTTAAATTATAATCTCATCTGCAGTAACATGCCCAATTGAAAGACTGTGATTTGTGTTGTTGTAAACCCTTAACTGCAGGGTGATTTTATGATCAACATGATCGTTACTATCAATCAGATAACAGAAGACTACTGAGTGTTTTGCTCTTTTATTTACTGTTTGTAATATGCTGCTGTGTATGAAACTAAAATCACTGAACCTATCTAGAGACTTTGCCCAAAACAAAACTGGAGCTTAATGAGCAACTAACTATTATGGACTTGTTTATAAACATTACCCTACATTTATTTCTCATATCATAACAAGACTACTGAGACAGAAGAAACTGCATATATTTTTCAATATGTGTGTTTTTTTTTTTTTTTTTTTTTTTTTTTTTTTTTTTTTTTTTTTTTTTTTTTTTTTTTTTTTTTTTTTTTTTTTTTAAGTGATAGAGTAATAATGAAATTGAAACATGCTGCCCTGTTCTTACATGAATTAATTAGTATTCATTTTATGTAATATTCCATTGTTAATTTATTAATGTAGTCAGATAACACAATAATCTGTCTGCAATGAGACAGAATTGTTAGCAGCTACAGGCAGATGCGAAAAGGATTTAATTCTAATTTAATTGTGACGGAGCACTCACTCCAGTGGCAATTTCCCTACATATCTTTCCACTACCAGCACCCACCTATGTTTGCCCTCTACAAATTTCAACTTTAAATTCTTTCAACATTTTTGGTAAATTATTCATCATTTCTCTAGGGAACTTATTCAAATCCCTGACCAGCTTACCTAAAAAAAGAGAATCTTCTTACACACTTGTGCATGAAATAGAGTGCCTGCTTGTGGTCATGGCCATATTTTCCCTTCCATGCATTTGTTTTAATTCTTAAACCAATATCTCTCCATCTCTCATAACCAATATATGCTTTGTACACTCCCATTAACCTCTTCACCCTCCTTCTGTCTTCCAATGAGTCCCATTCCTGCTCTTTTACCCTGCTACTGGTTGTGTTCTATGGTAATATCCAGAGACAAATCTAGTAGCCCTTTTTGCGCCCTCTCCAATTACTGTATTTGATACTCAAAATGTAGGTCCCATACTACACTACCATATTCATACAATGATCTCACAAAAGTTTTGTAACCCAATTCCCTCCAGGGCTGGCTTAAGGAATTTTGGGGCCCCCTGCGTAGTTTGATTTTGGGGTGCCCTACTTCTTTTCTAGGTGTACTTTTGCCTACATTTGATAATTTTCATGACTTAATAAACACACACAAATATACAATATGTTTGTCCATCTCAAACAATGATTAAAGAAACAGACTGAGGTTTCTCTAAATCTGTGAACAAATGGCCCAGTAGTTTATTGAGTATTAGCCGAATGCGACCAACTTCATTGAGTCTTTGGTGTTTTATCAATGCATCTCATATGGATCTTCAAACTACTGTTACTTTTATTTCCGGCTAAACCCTGCTGCCTTTTGTGTCAAATGAAATTGTTTTTGTATTCAGTTTTATAGCTATTATATTTATAATACATTTTTTGTACACGGAATTTCTTTTCTTGCCTTTATTTGCTAGTACATATAGGTTTTTGGGGCTGGAGACACGTGAACAGGCATACACATTTTAATTCAATAACTTTTTATATGAAATGTCAAGAGATCAATGAGTTTACAGTTTACAGTCCTCTACCATTTTTATACCTATATATAGCATTATGTCATCTGCAAACAATCTAATTTCTGATAGTATACCAACACAATTATTCATTAGAATTATGAATAGCAATGGTCCCAATACGCTACCCTGTGGCACTCCCATTTTTACTTCCACTTCTTTTTATACTACATTTCCTATCCTAACTTTTTGATTACTACCTTTAAAAATTCTTCAACCCATCCACTACAATAGTTTTTTCCTTTTCTTATTTACTACGATTTTACTCTGTCAAAAGGCTTTGAAAGATCTAGTGCCACAGTATCAATTTGTCCACCCTGGCCCATTTCATCCAAAATATCTTGTATATATCCCACCAACTGAGATTCACATTAAATATCCTTGACTGAAGCCATGTTGCCTACTTGGAAACCACTTGCGGTCCTCACATATATTTCTGATGTGATTGCATATCAATCTGTCCCTTCAGTTACTTACCATTGATCTCAAACTGATTGGCCTATAATTTTTGACTCTGTTTCTCACCCCTCCTTTATGTACTAGCACTACTATTGCACTTTTCCAGTCCTGTGGTAAGCAGCAGGTATCCAGACTCAATATAAACAATATTTCAAGATCAGGTTCAATTTCACATCCTGCTTTCTTTAAGACATGTGTAGCAATATTATCTACACCAACCCTTTTATGGATATATAATTGCATAAGCCTATTTGGAATAAAGATAAATGCCTGAAAGTACTGGCTCATCAGTATAAAGATAGAAAGATATTTGCTTTGTATTATTATATGGTGAAGGTGAATTTGTTATTGAAGGCATAAAATGTAAATATATTTGTATACTGTTTCATAATAATGTCAGTTGGGCAAGACACATTGGATGGGTAGCAGAGAAAGATCTCAGTGTCCTGCTACTATTAGAGCAAAATGTAATTTAACTGGACTTTGGAGTTTTGATCATGCCATTGCTTGAGTATGCTGAAATGATGTGACATCCACATTACATTTATCAAATACAATATTTGGAAGTGGTTCAAAAGAGCACAGCTAGAGTGAAAGTTACTGTAGAATGCATATAAAGGTGATTAGTAAATTCGTATAGTCTTACAATAGGGTGACAGAGTTTTGCACTTGCTGCCTCTGCTGTGGCTGTACATACAATATAATTTGGAATCCACACCAGGAAACATTCTGCCATAACCCATACGATCAAGCAAAACTCGTAAAAATTACTGCCACCACCATGATGTGAGCAAGCACTTTAACCACAGAACTACCAGATGTAAGCATCTTAGAATTTTGAGTAAATTCTAGCCTCTCACCTTTAGGCATTAGGGGGAAAGCTTACTCTGTAGTAAAAGATAGTTTTCATTTCAGGTATAGGTTATGGGAGTGAAGCTTTATATAGCATGAAGATACTGTAACCAAACAAACTAAATAAACCCCTTTAGGAATAATAAAAGTATTCAAAATTAAATAAATGCCCTAAAGTAAACCTTCTATAACAAAAAGAAAACATTAGTTTGGGAGGAAATAGGTTAAATCACTCAAGTTCAGTTTCAAATAATAGATTTTGCTATAGGTTAACTTTACAGTTTCTAAACCAATTTGAGTGCAGTAAAGACTTCAGTAGTTACTAAATGCCGAATATAAACTTTGAATAATAATAAATAAACTTTAAATCAACCGAAAATTAAATAATCATCAGTAATCCAACTTGGGAATTATGAGCTTCTACTTTGGGAGCATTTTGTCATTTTTAAACCGATTTACGAACAAGAAAGTAACTCAATACTTAATAAACCAACTACACTAATTTTCTGTAATAATATTAACACCTTTTACTAACCGTAAAGATGATAATCCAAAATAATCCAGTTCAGCACACAAGAAATTTCTAATATTTGACATTTCACTGTTTTTACACACTTTCGAACAAAATAAAGTAGTTTTGATGAATTAATAACTCAATTAAAATATAATTTCACTAAAATTTCGTAGTTTCTGAACGTTTAAATAACTTAAAACAATTTTTGATACTTCGTCAATGCACTTCACTTTTAACAATTTTTATCTCAAAATCCTAGAGAACATTCGAAATAAAAAGTAGATTTCCGGGAAGACCTAAAAATCTAATATCACATATAATAATTTCAAATAATTCCACGTAATAGAACCGATTCTAGGGAGATCTTAAAATTTAGTTTTCATTCCGACCATGAGGTTAACTTAAAAATTATTTACAGCTGTTTGCGAGAACATACAGAGATGAGATAACTTTCAGAACACGTTATTTAATTCAGAGAATCTCTCGGTAATTTTATATTTCAGATAAAAGTAATAGAAATAAAGTTATAAAATTAAAACTGAAATCGCACTTTGGTTACATCGTAGTTAGACTTTCCCTGCACCAATCTTAATAAAAATTACACCAATAAACTCAGGAATTTTAGGGGAACACGGTGATAATTATATTATTTGCATAAATAGTAGCTTTATTAAAATGACGAAATTTAGAAGCCTCTAGAACAATAGTAATTCCCCAGGGTAGGAAAATAGTTCACTCCTACGCTAAGATCCTTTAAACCAGATACTTAAAGTTAATCACTAAATATCCATTATTTCACAATTAAATATGTATAAACACTGTCACACCTAAAGTTTCGTATAATTGGTTAGTTACTGAGATATTTCCGGCCTAAATCGATCTAGGTGTTAGCAGAAAGTTGTATTTTGGCTCTGACGTCAGCGAGGTTATAAATCACAGGACGCGGGGGATGACGGCATCTGTTCGGGTCTGGAAGCTGTACTGACATGATGTGCTAGGTGCGTGTGCGTTGTTGAGGTTGGTAGTTCAGGTTTTGAGTTGGTACCAACCGGGTCAGCCATCATGGTATGTTGGCTTTTGGGGCGTGGCATTTGTTTATCAACATGAACTTGTGATTTTCATCAGGGGTCGGTCGGTCTTTACTTCTCTCCACAATCTGCAAACTTTTGGAACGAGTGTTCGATTTGCCTAATCAACTTTAAGAATGCTGTTTGAACTTTGAATTTCATTTTAAATAAACTTGAAGAATTTTTGGGAAAGTGAACTGTTTTATTTCTGTAGCTGTTGTAATACCTTTTCAATATTTGGGGTCATCAAATATTGTGGCGACCTTTAAGCATTCTAGTTGAATATCCTGGCAACATGGTCAAAGCAAATTAACAGATTCAGTAAGTTTTCATCGAACAGTGAGGTGCTATCAAGAGTTTAAGTTAAGGCACTTAGGCGATACTACAACCCCGGTATCGGTCTATGTCCTTACACAGACCAGTCAGAAAACAGACAATCTTGGAAAACAAGAGGTAAGGAAAAGGAAGATATTAGTCACAAAACATACTGGATTTTGAAAAAAGAATGAAGATTTTTAAGTGGAAGAAATAAGAATGCATTTACTATAAAATTAGAACTTGCTTTCAAGCACAAAAGACTGAAAACATTTTGTGTGGATAAAAAATTCAGAAGCTGGAAAAGGTTATCGAGAAAGGTTATGAACAATTAACTTGAAACAATGAAAGATGTTAAAAGTAAAAATGTGTATAATGCTCAAGTATGTTTATTACCTACTATTAATAATAATAACAACTTTGTGAAAGACCTAACCTTAAGTTGTTGCACTACTAAATGTTAATGTGAAATCCTAACCAAAGGGCATTCTACAATATTCAAATTAACACAGCAAAGCTTTGCTAGAGGTAAAGGTGAGTTTTAAGGCCTAAAAATTTCCAGCTAGTCTTAAATTTGAACTGTAGAACTTCCAATCTCAAGCCACACAACTGAGCCATAAGAATGTTTAATAATAATAAAGGTAGCATATATGGTACATATCTGACTTAGGTATACTTTCAGTGTAATGAAAGGCTGTTGAGGAACTCTCAACAAGCAGAGAAGTCTGGAAAAACTTTTTGTTACTGTTATTTTTAGCCACTGAAAATATTTACATAGTCTCCCAAAGTACAGAGACACTTATTGTACTGAGACACAAAATTTTTATATTGTTATAGCAGAAAAAGTGAGCAATTTATCAGAAATACTAAAAGAATTCAAAATTTGTAAAAAGAGTAGTTGAATAGCATTATTGCAATCAAAGAATTTTAAAATAAAAATATTGACAATGATAGAATAGGAAAACAGATGCATAGGGAAACTGCCACTATACCTTAAGCTCCACTGCAATTAAATTAACAAAAAAATCAAATTCTCTTGACAGTTTGTATGTCTTTTAAATTCAATCTCATTATTTCTGATAATATTTAAAGAAAGTTGGTGTTTCCCCTGTTTTGATTTTGGACCATACTTCCCTTGTTTAAACTATTACTATAATCCACAGTAACTTCTAGAATATTTTTGTTACTTAGCACCTTCCATTCAGAAATCTATGAAAGCAAATGCCTTTTGATCTATTGTCAAATTATTTTTGTACTCCTATGTAATATACTATCATTTCAATTTTATATAGCTTTGGGACCATTTTTGAAGATAAGAGGATCCCTCTATACTTGCTGGTACTCCAGTTTCCTATTATGGATCCACAGCAGACAGGAAGAAACTTCTGTATGTAAAAGTATACACAGTAAGGCTACTAAGAACCAGTTGTCATATACTTAGTATGGAAACTGGGTGCCTATTTTGAACATGGAAAGAAGAACCTATTTATTATACACATATCCTGTTACTGGTTAATACAGTTAAATTCAGCAAATGAAGTGCTTTCAAGAAGATCTTATTGAAGCTATGTTAATTTAAAGCTGTAATGAATTGTTGCTGGTAACTAAATTCATGTTGAGCCCATCAATCATGAAAATAAAAAGTTTATAAATTCAGCCATCTAGAAAGTAATTTGGACATTTTGATCCATAGCTGTTTACACATTTCCATGTATATTTATTAGCATTCCATGTTAATATTTATCTTGCCACCTTCTAGAAAAATTATTGGATACTTTTCCTTCTCTTGTCATTTGATAGCATTAGATCCAAATCCTGGTCAGCCATTAAGCCATCAAAGTCAGCTGTACAAGTAATATGTGGAAACTTCGTTATTTGTTCCACTGTAGAATATAAGCATGGAAAGAAGAGCATAAAAAATATTTTTCATTTCACATAATTGTTGCATAAGACATATTGCTCTTTCTGGTTTTAATAATTAGATAATGGTGACAAGGAAACTACAATTAGGCAATGGGAATACAACTGGAAATGGAAAATAACCCATGACTTACCTCAGATGAAGGCAGGAGGGCCAAATGAACACACACACACACACACAAAACAGAAATATCCTTTACAATATTTTGGTTAGTGCTTTTACTCATGTAGGAGATGTAAGATATGGCAGAGAGAAAGATGTGTACACATTCAGACCTATCACATGAACCAAGTAGTGATAGTATATCGAAGTATATTGATAGTATATCAGAAGGAAAATATTTTCCATAGACTCATATGGTTCATATTCCGACCTCAATTCACAAGTTCTATGCAGAATTGATGTGCTCAGTATAATTGTGACTGGGACAATGTTACCTGATTATCATGATCCTAGACTGACTGCTTCTCGATACAAGATCTATAGTACAGATACCGTCTATTTTGTAAGGTATTTGATACCATCACATCATTCTAGTGCCAGTGGTTTAGAATGGGAATACAGAGCTCTACCTCCACAAATCCTAGTGAAAGTGACAACTAGCTGCAGAGGCCCTGAGACCTTTACCCTTTACCTATTTATTTATTTATTAATCTTGATCTTGTTTCATGTACCCCTGCCAGGGCCGGATTAAACCAGTGTGGGCCCTGTGGTGAATGTGAAGAAGAGGAGGTTTGTTTTCGCCGTCCGGGGGAATTGTAGAGCTACTGACCCTGCAGAGGAAGGACCTCTGGGATGTGAAACATGTCATGGGTACTACACATGCATACTATAAGAGTCATAATCACACTGAAAACAATTATACATTACAAAGACAAATAAAGAGGAGAAAAATAAACAATACAACTGGGTTTTGGAAAAGGTCATATTGAATACAATTAATTATTTTTTTCAAATTCTTGAATGGAGTAGAAGGAATTGCCAATAATATAACCTCTCAGTTTTTCTTTCAATATATCTTTATTATCCACAAACTGTTTTATACACTTGGGAAGTTTATTAAATACATGCATTACGGAATAATTAACTCCACTTTGTACTAATGACCAGTGGCATAGCTATCAGTGGGCTAGGTGGTACCGTGCACCAGGCCCCCAAGTTCAGGGGGCAGGGGCCCCCAAAGCTCCTGCTAGCAAGAAACCTCACAACAATGCTAATGATTGAGATGTTTGTGTTTTGTGCAAGTTATTTCTGTATTTTTATTGAAACTGTGTACCTGTGAATTAGATGTAAACAGGTTAAAATGTTCTATGATAAATTGCATGAAAGAATATATATACTGAGAAGTCATTGTAAGAACATTGAGGATTTTTTTTTAAAAAAAAAAAAAAAAAAAAAAAAAAAAAAAAAAAAAAAAAAAAAAAAAAGAGTGGTCTGCAAGAAGATCTTGGTTTTACTCTACACAGCATCCTAGTAGCTATTTTTTTTTTAAATTAAATTTAATTTAATTGCAATGGAGCACAGGCTCCGGTGGCAATTTCCCTAAACACCCATCTTCCCGCTATTCTTCACTAACGTACATTTGCCCTCTACAAATTTTAACTTTAAATTCTTTCAACGTTTTCGGTAAATTATTCATCATTTCTCTTGGTAACTCATTCCAATCCCTGACACCCTTACCTAAAAAAGAAAATATTCCCACACCCTTGTGCCAGAAATCGAGTGCCAGCTTGTGGTCTTGGTCATCTTTTCCCTTCCATGAACTACTTTTCATACCTACTGCAATATCTTTCCAAGCCTCATCGCCAGTATATGTACACTCCTATTACCCTCCTCATCCTCCTCCCATCTTGCAATGAATCCCATTCCAGCTCCTTTATAATATCTGTCACTGATTGCATTCTGCGATAATTTCCAGAAACAAATCTAGCAGTCCTTCTTTGCACCTTCTCCAACTCCTGTATTTGATTACGTCAAAATGTGGGTCCCATACTAACACTACCATATTCGAGCAATGGTCTGACCAACGTTTTGTAACCCAATTCCTTTACTTCTCTCATGCATCCCCTCATCACTCTCTCCAACAAGTGCAGGAATTTTGAAACCTTTTCCTACCACCTGTCCTAATGTGTCCTGCCCAGTTAAGCTTGTTATCAAAATGTAATGCCAAGATATTTACATTTCAAGTCTATCAGCAAGCAATTCTTTCCCCACCTTATATTCATAATTAACCATTTGTTTTTTATTCGTGTATCTAATTAGCTGACTCTTCTTAGCATTTATCTTCATTCCATGTTTACCAACCCAACTAGATATCCTGTCCAGATCACCCTGCAACATGTTTACAGTCCTCTATCGTTTTGATTCCTTTTATACAGCATTATGTCATCTGCAAACAATCTAATTTCAGATAGTAAACAATCAAAACAATTATTCATTAGAATAATGAATAACAGTGGTCCCAATACGCTACCCTGTGGCACTCCCATTTTTACTTCCACTTCTTTTGATACCACATTTCCTACGCTAACTTTCTGTTTTCTACCTTTTAAAAATTCTTCTACCCAGCAAATCACTTTCTCATCCACTCCAATAGTTTTTACCTTATTTACTACCATTTTGTGCCTTACTCTGTCAAACGCCTTTGAAAGATCTAGTGCTACACTATCAATTTGGCCTCCCTTGTCCATTTCATCTGAAATATCTTGCATATATCCCACCAACTGAGATTTGCATGAATATCCTGTGCCTGAACCCATGTTGCCTACTTGAAAACCACTTACGTTCCTCACATATTTTTCTGATATGGTTGCATATCAATCTTTCCATTAATTTACCTACCACTGATGTCAAACTGATTGGCCTGTAATTTTCAACTCTATTTCTCACCCCTCCTTTATGTATTGGTACTACTATCGCACTTTTCCAGTCTTGAGGTAAGCATCCAGTATCCAGACTCAATTTAAATAATATTTCAAGATAAGGTACAATTTCACACCCGGCTATGTTTAAGATATCTGTAGTAATATTATCTGCACCAGCCCTCTTATGTGTTTTCAGCTTGCTTATTTCCTTCATGATTTCTTCAGGATGAATTTCAAATTTTTTAGTATCTTCATTTCTAATCGTATTGTTAAGCTCGTTCCCCGAATTAGACCTTACCGTTTCTGATTCATTGTCCCTAATGCTCTCACTAAACCAGTTACTTAAAATCTCTTCCTTTTTCAAATCATCAGTAACTTCTTCTCCATCCTTATCTATGAGCATCTCTACACCCTCCCTTCCCCTCAGTTTCCTGATATAGCCATAGAAATTTCTAGATGCATCAGTCAGTGGTCCTCCTTCACTGACAATACTCTACATAAACCCATCTTTAGCCATTTTCTTTGCTGTTATTAAGTCCTTTGTTTAGTTGTTTCAAATATTCCCTACTACCCTGCTGTCTCTTAACTCTGTTATGTTGTCTTCGTACCAACCTCTTTAACCTCCTCACTTCCCTATTATAGTACACAGGTTCTCTACTTCTCTTTATTTTCTGCTTTGGAATGAATTTTTCTTCCTCCTTTCTTATTATCTTCTTGAACTCTTCCCACCTTGACTCTACTGTACATGTGCCTTCCTTCCATTTGCTGAAACGTTCTCTAAAATATCTCTTCAAATTTGAAATCTGTGACTTTTTATAATTGTACCTATTTCCCCCTTCAGTTTTGGCTGCTGGTTCACTGAATCCTCTAATATCCATCAGAACTGCGTCCTGATCACTTATTCCTTTTGTTACTTGACACCCCACGAGGTTATCATCGGGCTTTATTAGGAATATATCCAAAATATTTTGCCCCTAGTGTTTTGGTCTACCAGTTGTGTAAATCCTCCTTCCCTTATTAAGGTATTTGCAAATCTTTGTTCCTGGGTGTTATTAATCTTATTTCCTTCCCAGGTAACACCTGGTAAATTTAAATCCCCACCAATAATGACCATTCTATTCTCACCTATGAAATCTGAGTATGAATTTAATTTCTCCCCAAGAGCCTCTTCATCTGTCATTCTTCCACTGCGGTAAGCAGCCAACACCCTGATTTTTTCTTTTTTATTACCCCTAGAAATCTACCCCAAGTAACTGATGGTCTTGATCTATGAATGCCAGTGAACTGTGGTAGTTTTTGCTAACTAGTATGAAGATTCCTCCACCAATTGCTCCTCTATCTCTGCGGTACACTATGTAACCATTAGGAAAAACCTCACTGTCTAGTACATCTTCTTTTAACCAACTCTCTACACCAATTAGTTACTTGTGGTTCGTGTATCTCTATTAAGTTTGAAAATTCGATTACTTTGTTCATTATACTTCTACAGTTTACCATTAACACCCTTATTACTGGCTTTATATTTTCAGCATTTATCTCCTCTTTCCCAGATTTACCCCAGCCAGTTATTGTTTCAGCAACTTCATTTATTTCTTTAACATTTATGATCTTTTTCATCATGGATCTAGAATCAGTATCACTTTGATCATCTGTTTCTGTCCCTTCCCCAGCAGCCCCTAACCTAAAAAAGGCACAGTCCTGACCCCATCATCACTGGAAATGGGCTCCCTTACTGCTTTAGCTAACAACTCAGAAAGTACTCCCTTCCCCCTTCTATTTAGTTGTAGGCCATGCCTAGTGAAACCCCACCTACCTATGGTGTTTACAGGCACAACCCCCAACACAGAACTAATGCCTTTCCCAAGTAGCACTTCCGTTTCCACATTTACACGCCTCACAGCATAGTTCAATTGTGGCCAGTCATGGCGTCTTAGGACCTGCATGAGCTCCACCCTGGTATGCTGTGCCTCCTTCCCACCTTCCTCAGGTCACTCTCTATACTATAACTAGCGTTTCTATCAATACTATTCCCCGCCCCTCCCACTATCACTACTCTATCGTCCTTAGTGAAACTCCTACAAAGTGAACCTATATCCTCTATTAACTGACCTAATGTTGCACTAGGTTTGAAAAAACTTGTGACCTGGTAACCTGTACATAACTTATCCTGCAGAAGAGGGCCTACACCTCTCCCATGACTACTACCTAGCAGCAGAACCCTTTTCTTCCTATTTTTGCCTTGCATGCCCTTATTCCTAAAGGCCTGCTGCATCTTACCTACTCCTACATCTACACGAGGCTCTTCTCCTCCTGACTCTGGCAACAGGTCAAACCTATTTTTCCCCACAATTACTGAAGTGTCTGGCTTCTTCATCCTGTTAACTATATTTCTCCTACGACCTGTTACCAGCTCCCACCCATCCTTCTCAACTTCCTCCAACCCACTATCTCTACTTTCAGCCTCTACAGCATGAGCCTCGACAAGCTCAGCCCCCACAGGCTGTGCCTGCGCAGTCTGAGCCCCCACAGGCTGAACCTCCACGGGCGAGGCCACCACAGGCCACGCCTGCAGAGGCTGAGCCTCCACAGGACGACCCTCAAGAACCCTGATCTTTCACGCAACTCCCTAATCGTTTCACCCATCTCCGACATCCTATCCTCCCTAAGACAAAGTGAACAAAACCATGGGAGAGCCTCATTTATTTCCCCCGTTTCCTCTTCCCCACATGCCCAGTGAAACCACTTCTTACACCAACTACAACCCATCCCCTTCGCAACGTACCTACGGCAGGCGCCACAGTTTCCAATCATGATTTTCCCAAATACTTCAAACGCCTTCTAAACAAACCTTAAATTTATTTGATAAAGTGGTCTAATAAAGTTTATACTATATTTTTAACGTTTTTTTTTTTTTTAAATAATTATTATAGGCACTATACTCGACTAAACTGTTGAATTTTCTATACGTATATATATATATATATATTAAATTGAAGCTTTATTAATAATAACTAGGTAATAAAACTCCTTAAGAACCAATGTACTTAAGCTTATGAATTTCAGAACGAACTTATGATGAAGAGCCGATACTATTTAGTGCTAATGTGGATAAAAACTAATTAGTTACTTATGAAAGTTTTTATTTTTATAAAATAAGGCTTGGAGGTTTCTACTTTAGTGTATTAGATGACAATTAAACACAATTATATTTCACACAAACATGATAATTACTAGAACGTACGTTTTTGTTGTTGTAAACTCGATTGCTATATCGATAGTGGAACTTAAAATATCGATACTTTATTAACCTATTGTAAACAACTGGATGCTATATATGAATACATATGTTTATTATTTATAATTTCTAGTTGTTTTATTAGTATTCCAGAACTAATTAATTAACAAACTGTGTTATTTTTAAACCGAATAGAGTCTTAATATAGAACAATACAAAAAAAACCTTAACAATCGAATTTCAAACTAGTGATTTGAATTTTTTATGGTATATAAGAATTGAACACTGTAAAATAACTTAAACCACTATGTTTACCTATGCTATAGTATTAAAATTAATCTAACTATCAAGCTTATGCTAAACTATGAAGCTTATGCTAAACTATCAAGCTTATGCTAAATTTAATTAAGTGAAACATGCAATAACTAGCAAAGAGACCTTAGCAACAATGATGCAAAATTTAAAAACTGTTATTTATGGAGTAATCTTAGATAATTATTCTCGCTAACAATAATTGTAAGAGTTTAGATGATATTTAAAGTTTTTAAAGTAATTAAGTCTACAAAGACTTAGCTGATGATGCAAAATCACTGTTTTGTGAGCAGCTGTCAACACACACATGCTATGAAAACTTTTTTACTTTGTAAAGAGTTTCCCCAAAAACTTATTCCATATGACATCACTGAATGAAAATATGAGGAGTACACCTATTCTAGATCTGCTGTTAGAGAAAGAGTTCGTATTGCAAAGGTGGCACTACTTAACTTCTTCGGTAGTGAAGTGATATGTTCATGCCAACAGTTTCTCATCTATTTTAATACCAAGGAATTTTATACTTTTTGTTTCTAAGATTGTGTTGGTTATATAGCTTACTTGTGATTTCGGCTGTGCATAATTTTTTGTTTTAAACCTAATATAAGGTGTTTTTTTTATTTATTTTTAATGGAATTGCCTTAAACCAATTTGCTACTTCACTAAGTACTTCATTTACATTAAATTCTAGATAACTGTTTGGTGTTTTTCTCACAGTTAAATAAATAAATGCTCCTAGACTGACTGCTACTTGATTCAAGATTTATAGTACAGATACTCTCTTGTTGTAAGAAATTTGATTGGGTCACATCATTCTAGACAGACCGTCATCCTGTCTAACTCCAGTTTTTGTCTCGAATTCTCTGTTAAGCTCTATCATGAATTTTACTTTGTTTGTGGTGTTGATGAGTTTCTGATTGATTAATTCTCTTGATTTATTGTCTAACCCATATTCATCTCGGAAGTTCAGTAGGCTTTCCCTTTCGATGGAGTCATATAAATTCTTGAATTCTATGAAGGTGCATATGGTTTTCTTGTGCATGACTGATCTGTACTTAAGGATGGATTTTAGGTTAAAGGTTTGCTCTGCGTAGGATCTGTTGGATCTGAAGCCAGCTTGATATTCACCAATTTTGTATTCGATTTATTCTTGTACTTTTTTTTACAGAGACAAGCAGTGAGAATTTTGTAGGGGACTGATAGTAGAGATATTCCTCTGTAGTTGTTCACATTGGTGCCATCACCTTTTTTGTGAATTGGAAGTATGAGGGCGCACTTCCAGTCTTTTGAGACTTCATTTGTCTCCCAACAAAGTCCAATTATTCTGATTAGTTCTTGGAGTGAACTCTGGTCTCAATCTTTCAGAAATTCTGTCACTATGCCATCTTCTCCTGATGCCCTCCTTTTTTTCAGTTTCTGAATATGCTCTCTGATTTCTTTTAGTGTTGGTGTTGGTGAATCTGGATTGATTTCTCCTGATTGTTCTGAAAACCCTTGAAGTGGTTCTGGGCAATTTAGAAGTTGCTCAAAGTAGGCAGCAAGGAGTTCACAGTGGCTAGTTTTCTCTTTTCATCGATTTCTGTTTGGTTTTCTGGTGATTTGTGTGCATTATACTTCTTGTATACAATTTTCCTGTTCCCTATTACTTGGTCGCATTCTTTATTCCACCACGGGTATTTGTACTTCTTTTTTAATGGAATTCATTCTTAGCTGTTTAGGTGATTTTATCTTTGATTTCTATCCAATTATTTGTGGGTTTTTCATCCCACCTCTTGGTGATTTCTGATGAATGTAGCTTGGTAAGATCGAATTTGGGCAGTGGCGTTATTTTTTTGAAGCAGTTTTGAGGTGTCATCCTGATCTTGACTCTTTTGAGGTAGTGGTCAGAGTCAATGTTTACCCCTTTTTCTGACTTGAGCATTGTGGATATCTTTCTTCAAGTTTCCTGATATGGCTACATGGTCAATTTCGAATTCTCCAATTGAGTTTACTGGTGATATCCAGGTTTTTTCCTTGCTTGGTTTCTGACAAAGTGATGTAGACATGATCCTGATGTTGTTCTGTTGGCATAGCTTTACTAGTCAGATTACATTCCTGTTGTTAAATCTATGGGCCAGGAATTTTCTGATGGTTTCTTGGTATTCTTTCTCTCTGCCTAGTTGTGCGATGTAATCTCCGAGGAGGACTACTACAGCTTTTTGTGGGATTTTGGTGACAGTAGTTTCTAGTTTGTTCCAGAAGTTTTCTATGTCTTTTTTGGTTCTTCCCGCTGTCTATGTTTTTTGGGGTATGAATTTTGACGAGGGTATAGTGCCTGTTTTTGTATTGTAGCCTTAGAGTCATTAGTCTATTGTTAATGGGTGTGACTTCTTTTACTGTATTCAAAATATATATATATAAAACTAAGGAAGGATACGGAAATATGACCCAACACTTATCACAGATAAAGGCAGCTTAATGTCCAATAAATTCCTCCCACCAGACCCAGCACTTATTATATCTACTATTTATATTTCTTATACTTCTTATATTCTTAAATTTCTTATATTTTATTTTTCACTTATAGTTTTTCAAAATTTGTTTTATATATGTATCCTCACTCAGTTATTACATTGGTTCACCACTTTCAGTGATAATATACCACCAATAATATCGATTATTGATCCAATATTTGAGCTTTCCCTTCCCCCCTTTCCTACACTACCATCTGTACCAGCAGCACCAGTCACCAGACGGTCATCTCCGTGTACACGTCTGACTCCGCCTGGTTCTCACTTCAGCTATATGCCGAAATATTGCACTTTTCTTGTGTTTGTTCTTTTTTGTGTTCGTCGTTCCCAGCCGCATTCATATATGGTAAGTGTTGGGTCATATTTCCCTATCCTTCCTAAGTTTTATTGCCTTAAAGCATTCTCACCTCAGTTGCTAAGAAGTTTCTGGAGGCCATGTTATCCAACTACATCAGGAATATCTATGAGGAAAGAAAGCAGTTTGTTAATTGTCGACATGGGATCAAGTGTTGGGTACTTTAGTATGAGGGAAATCTCACTATTTTTTTTCTAAACTTTTTCATTGTAACTTAAATAAAACACAGTTATATTTCAAAAAAAAATTTATTTAATACATGATCAACAGGACTTAATTGACTGTAGAGTTATGCCAAAAGCTGACAATGTTTGTAAGCATGAAGTCACTTATAAAAGAGTTATTTTTAAATTTACTTCAATTGTGGTATTGGTGCTCAGATTGTACAACTGCAAATTATTTGATAAAACATATAGCAGTTACAGTTATGTTGAAATACAGCCTGTACCAGAAATAATAATAAAAAAATGTCTGGTAAATCTAAAATCAAAGTATCAAAAGTAGTTATTCATGTGATTCTCAATGGGCTGAGAGGAAATGTGTAAGGAAGGCCAACTTGATAGAGTGTATGATGGCAAATAAATTTTAAAGCACAAGGTAACCAAACAGTAACAGATCTATAAATTTTACAAGTTGGGGCAAAACCTTTGGGATTGTTGCCCCTTAAAATATAATTTTGCCAACCCCATCAGCGCTACCTAGGGCAGTAGTGAAGCTGAATAAAAAGGGTCATCTTACATATAAATTTGCCACTTGCTTCCCTTTCAACCATGATTTCGGCACCTCTCTGAAGTTGCTGCCCAGGGCAAAAGCCCTACTTCATGCTCCCTCCCTCTATATCTGGCACCAGGGTTTCTTTTGCCAGGTGGACGATTGCCAGGTCTTAGAAGAAATGATATGAGAGGATGCGAAAGTGAGAACAGTGGTGCAGCAAAGTGGTGTACTGGGACTATAGCTGTTTAATATTCCAATTAATGACCATCTTTTTGGGTTTCACTCAAACATTAACATTATATACTCTGAATGGGTACTGGTAAAAGAATTATGAATAGTGTACAAATGAGAATAGTTAACCATTACCACATACTAACACTTGATTTCAGGAACTTTAATTTCTTTTGTATGTAAGGCAATAAAGGAATGAGATAAATTAGTGAGTCAAATGTTGAACAATTTACATGACATACTAAAAGGCAAATGGAGGTGGGATATCACTCAAAGAATTTCAGATAAGAATAAATCAACAACAATAACAAATCACTCAATTCAAATGTAAGTGTAAAAGAAATTTTCATTGATGTAATATGCTACATTCCAATTAAATTAAATGTTTCAGTATATTGTGTAATAGAATTACATAAAATGATGATTGGTAGCAACTGCAGTTGAATCTCAATGGGATATACAGCAAATAAAGCCTAAATCTGTGAAAACATCACTATTTAGATACACTGACTTGAAAAAATAAAGACCTTGTTTGATTATAATTATGGTAAATGGGAAAATGCTCATGGCAGGCATACAATTTAATTCCTGGGAACATCATTTGATAATAAGCTCAGTTTGTCAGGATTCATTTGACAGACAGCTGTAAAAGATTTCATGTATCTGCATCTATTTGATATGGGAAAGAGATAATGAGAGTATGTGCTAAGGCAGTAAGGCAGGTGGCTCAAAAAAGCTGCTTTAGGGCCTTTGATCAGTGAGCCTTATGATTATCAAATAGTGGAGTTTTCAAAGAGCGAACTCAGTTTTAACACTGGTTGCATTTCCTTGGAATATTGCAGGCACATAGAGTTAGTAATGGGAATGCATTTATCTTGATCAGCCATTTCAATTATAAACTGGTGTGCCCTCCTAGAATTATGAGTCCATATAATATTACAATAAAATTCTCCATGCAGAATTTCAACAAAATCTTGAGTGTTTCTCTGCTGACTAACTCCAGTGACCTTACCTATGTCCTTGTCCCATCTGTCTGGGAATGTATCAATCTTATTTAATGATATTTTATTATATTAATGATGAGGCCTTAGTTAGAACCAGGTGAAATGTTAAGGACATTATTTGTAAGGAAAGATACTTCTCAACAAGGGCGTATCCAGGATCAAAACTAGAGGGGGGCAGGATTTGAACTAGGGGGGGCAACTCATTTTGGTTTCGAGGAAGTGGGGTGGGGACTGAAACATGACATTACAAAATCAAACTCAGACCTATTCAGGAAACTATTTTTATCATTGATTAATATAGTAACCCAACTACTTAATCTAAGGACCTACTATGTAGTTAATTAAGATCGTAAGTCAGTTAGTTTTTTATGAAAACATTAATTGTCTCGGATTTTCAATTTCAATAATTTTGTTTGTCAATATCTCATGATGTTCTTTCACGAAATTTCGATGCACACTAATCAGACATAATCCAGTCAATCTTTCTCTCCCAAAGTGCTCGTGAACTAGTTCTTCACTCGTCGAAGCTTACTGAAGGCAACTCAATTTACTTCTAGGGGGGGCAGCAGCCTCCCTCTGCCCCTCGCTGGATACGCCCATGCTTCTCAACAACTTACAGCTGTGTTTTTAATTTAATTTAATTTAGTTGCAATGGATTGCATGCACTGGTGGTAATTTCCCTACACATCCATTTCCCCCTTTATTGTACCCTCCTACTCTACATTATACAAATTTTGGCTTTAGATTCTTTGAGTGTTTTTGGCAAATTATTTATCATTTCTCTTTGGTAACTTATTCTGATCTCTGACCACCTTATCTATTAAAGAAAATCTTCCCAAACTCTTGTTCCTGAAATCAAGTGCAGCTTGTAATCATGGTCATCTTTTCCCTTTCATGCACTACTACTAATTCTTATATGAATATCTTTCCACACCTCATCATCAATATGCACTTTGTACACTCCCACAGTACGGAGTGCAAGTGAATTAATTTGCCTTGGCAACACACTACATATTTTCCATCATTATCTGTGACTCGGTGTTGGAGATAAATGGTGAGTGCAAGGATTTGTTCAGTACTTACATTAGTTACAGTTCACTTGAGGAATATGTTGCAGCAAATCTGGTTGTCTCAAGCATATCTGCTACTGCAGGCCTGCTGACTCAGCATGATCATGATCATGAATATAAGGTGGGGAAAGAATTGCTTGCTGAAGATTTGAAATGCAAATATCTTGGAATTACTTTTGATAACAAACTTAACTGGGCAGAACACATAGGACAGGTGGTAGGAAAAGGTTTCAAAGTTCTGCACTTGCTGGAGAGAGTTATGAGGGGATGTACGAGAGAAGTCAAGGAATTGGGTTACAAAACGTTGGTCAGACCATTGCTCGAATATGGTAGTGTAGTATGGGACCCTCATTTTACGTATCAAATACAGGAGTTGGAGAGGGTGCAAAGAAGGGCTGCTAGATTTGTTTCTGGAAATTATCGCAGAATGCAATCAGTGACGGATATGATAAAGGAGCTGGAATGGGATTCATTGCAAGACAGGAGGAGGATGAGAAGGGTCATGGGAGTGTACAGGGCATATACTGGTGATGAGGCATGGAAAGATATTGCAATAGGTATGAAAAGTAGTGCATGGAAGGGAAAAGATGACCATGACCACAAGCTGGCACTCGATTTCAGGCACAAGGGTGTGGGAAGATTATCTTTTTTAGGTAAGGGTGTCAGGGATTGGAATGAGTTACCAAGAGAAATGATGAATAATTTACCGAACACTTTGAAGGAATTTAGAGATAAAATTTGTAGAGGGCAAATGTAGGTGGGTGCAGGATAGGGGGAAGATAGGTGTGTAGGGAAATTGCCACCGGAGCCTGTGCTCCATTGCAATTAAATTAAATTAAAAATCATGCTGGCTTATTACTCTCATAGGAGGTAGCTAATAGAAGTTGCTAAACTGTAACCACCCACAATTTGTTTGAGTAACAGACCTCATCATGACCTGACTATCACAAATCCAATATGAAGTATTCATAAAATTCTAAATATATACATATATTTTAATTTGCTAGCAATTTATGAATGAGCACTCTCACTACAGATTTTTCCACTTCTTTGTGAAATGTTTCATTATCTAATACTTTTATTTATAAATTTACAAATAATCTAGGCACATCCTGTCTTCAGCTGCATTTTATATCTCGATAAAGGGACTGTAATGAAACTTTCTCAATACTGTAATAAAAAAAAAATTAAATATTACATACATGTTTGAGCTTTTGCAGATATGTAAAAGAAAAATGCAGTTATTAATAGATCATGTAGAAGTGATAATTTTTTGTTACTTCTTAAGCAATAATGAATAGTTGGCCAAATTTTTTTTTTTTTTTTTTTGTATATTATAATGTTATTTGTTCAAATCTATTGAAATGATGTATGCTCATTGTTTCATTTTTGTAATGTAATCGTTGTTACACTTTAATCAAAATGAAACAAAAGTGGAAGAGTAGTAGTAATTTGGGACCAGGAAGCTAACGTCTTCTTTCAGGAAGTTATGATGAAGTTACATGAAGTTTGGAGATTTCTTGATCAAATCATTAATATTTATCTTCCATTGTTATAATATTAATAAGATATTAAGATTTCAAATATTCTAAAAAACTTCCTTCATATACACATAAATGTGATCAGTTTGCCTACAATTAATTTAAAAGAAATAACAAGAGCACTGTAATATTATCTGACATAGTATAAAAGAAAATAAAGAATAGGCTCCATGCAGGTATGTAAATTATTATAAAATCAAGGTACAATATAGGCTTATTAGCGCACAGGTTTCTCATTGGTCTGTTATTATTATTATTATTATTGTTGTTATTCCCCTGCAACTTACCAAAAGTAGGTGGCGGAGGGTGTGTTAAACCTATCCAAATGTGTAATCGTTTATGCATTGGTATGGATATACGGGATATGGCAGGAGGCACCTATGGGCTATTTTGTGGAACCATCCTGACATTTGCCTGTAGTAGCCTGGGAAAACCATGGAAAACACAATTCTGTATAAAAATGTAAAAAAAATGAACACATTTGGGCTTCATTTTAAGCTAATTTATTTATTTTCAAATAGCCTATGGCTAATATATATATATATACAATTACAATTTATACATCATATTAAACATAAAACAGAAAAAAACATATATAAACTAAGTGTTAATATCAATGAACTCCTTCACTAGAAAATATTACAATCTCTTTCCTCTAACCATTTACCCAGCTTTTCTCTCAAACTTGCAACAGTTTTGGCCATTTTTATTTCATCAGGTAATTTGTTAAATATTTTTAAACCTTTGGAATCATGGAATAATAAACATCATTTGGGTTTTTGGTGTACTGTCTGATTGACTGTATATGAATATTATCTTCCAAAATTGCATGTCAGCTGACATCGTCTCATTTATTACCGATATGAAAATTGGCCTCCTAATTAATGTAAATACAATACTATCTGAACCAGGAATAGAACATCAAAAGGGAAGTTATTATGAGAAAATTTAATATGAAATTATAAAAAATCTTTCATTTTTGAGGAAATAAAAAAAAACTGTTTCCTTAAATATGAATCAAAATGTTCTTAAACATTTCTGATACATTGTATGGTTTTTATGCTGAAAATATCAGAGTTTCTGTCTGTTTTTTATTATTTTTTACTATTTTTATTTTTTGACAAATGTTTTGTTTATATTTGCTTCTCTCTTCTGTTAATCAAAATCAGATGGATCACTTCTACCAATTGTATACCAAAGTTGTAACTATATAGAGCTAATAATTACCAATATTCACATGTTCTTAATGCAAGCAAGAATTTAGACAATGTGGTAACAATTTTCAGTGTCAAGAAATTCAAGACATAAGATTTAATATGTTTCTAACACAAATCATTAGTCCACAGTTTAAGAAACTGATCATTTATTAGTTTTCCTTTTGAAAATACCTGTACTTTTTTTTTATCTCAGATATATTTCTAGATTAACTGTGACTCTTAACTTCCATTCCAAAATATGTGGAGGAAATAATACAAAAAAAATTAAGACTAAAACTTTATATTAAACCACATTAAATCATTCTGTGTATGATAACATTTACATCTTATAATGTCATCACAGTTATTAGATAACACCTTACAGGGATATTTCAAATAAATGTAGGAAATAACATTTGAATATTACCTGCAGTTTGTGACATAAATATACTTTTCAGAAGCTAACTGCATGTCACATAAGGTTAGTTATGTTAGTCAAGCAAATTAGGATATTCCACAAATTCTGTTATTCTGCTGGCAAAAACTGTTAAATATGACAGGATATGAGAAATTGGTATTATAATAGTTTCAGTAAAACTGTAGTGTTTTGGTCAATTGAAAACTTCACATTTATCTAAATCTATATGAGTTGAAATGACACATATGTACATCAAGTACTTTTGAAAGTAGTTCTTTATGCCCAGCTAAGAATCCAATGCAGATATTTTATTTGTCAATTTGGTTTCATGGATCCCTGCTGAGGAAGGACCTCTGGGATGTGAAACATGTCATCATTAATACACATACATACAATATGAGTCATAATCATAATGAAAACAATCATATGTTACAAAGAAAAATAAAGAGAATAAAAATAAACAATAATTTTTACAACTGAGTTTTGCAAAAAGTCATATTGAATACAATTACTTATTTTGTTGAAATTCTTGAATGGAATAGAAGGAGATGCCAATAAGATAAATTTCTCAGTTTGTCTTTAAATATATCTTTATTGTCTGTAAGATGTTTTATACTCTTGGGAAGATTATTAAACAGATGTATCCCAGAATAATTAACTCCTCTTTGTACTAATGACTGAGATATTTAAGTTTTGTACAAGTTAATACACAACATGAACATTAAGGGAAAGTGATAGAAAATGAAGATGTTAAACAACAGCAGTTTGAAAGATACAAAAAAAAAAAAAAAAAATCACTTTTAAGTATAGAAGAACTGTATAACGTAAATATGAATATGGTAAAAAACTTGAAAATGAATCCATAATTAGTCATGGAGGATGCCATAACTGTGATAGTGTTCAACCAGCATGTAATTGGAATGATGAAAAAGCAAAATGTGTTAAACTTGTGTTAGTATTTTGACAGTGCTGTGGGAAAAACTGCAGCAAGATAGAAGAACACAGAGGGAAATAAGGACAGTAAACTGGTAGGAATAAACACTGGATTGTTAGATTGTAGGATCATATGGATCATGAAGGAGAAATGATGATATGTGGAGGAACAAAGTTTTGAAATAGTAACATTTCACTTAGGAGAACATATTGACAGATTTTCACAATTTTGAGGAAAAACAGAGTAGCTAGGTCAAATTTGTGGTTACATAATTTTCTCAAGTTGTAAACAATTATTATTTTTTAAATGATAACACAAAAATACAGTCTTTTAACTTTGATCAGTGTGCTTTACATTTTCATGTGTACAGTACTGACAAAACTTTTGAAGTACTAGACAGTGCACCATTATTATTATTATTATTATTCCGAATAACCCATTTGGAGGGTTCGATAAATCAACTTTGGCTATATTTCTTTGTATTTAATTTTCCTTGCTTCCAAACTTCCTTCATTCTTTGAGAGTGTTGTTCCTTTTGTTCCTGGGTCCATTTCCTTCCCTTTATGTATTTCTGTCTCTCCTGAAAACCTGCCTTGTGAATTACTTCTCTAAAAAGTGTTCTGTTGTCTATTATATCTGCATTCACTCCAGCATTTTTCATGTCCTTTTCAGTTTCAGTGAACCATGTGGGTTTGGATTTGTATTTGTTCAGTAGGGTTCAATAGAACTGTTTTGTTAGTCTATTACTATCCATTCTGTATATGTGCCCGTAAAATTTAAGTCTTCTTTTCCTCATTATAACTATTAATTTTTCTATTTTCGAATATAGTTCTTGGTTTGGTCTCAATTTGTATTCAGCATTACTATTAGGTTTGGGTCCCAGTATTTTTCTCATGATTCTTCTTTTTACTTTTTCCAGTTTTTCAAGATCCCCATATCTTGTTAGCTTAAGCGTTTCTGCTGAATACAGCGTTTCTAGTCTAACCACTGTTTGATAGTGCCTTAGTTTTGTGTTCCATGATAAGGATTTTTTGTTCTTTGTCATATGAAATGCTGTTTCCATTTTATGTATTCTAGTTTCTATTGCAGTCTTTTCTTTTATGTCACTCATTATCCATTCTCCTAAATATTTAAAACAATTTGTTTTAGCTATTGCTCCATTGTGAAGTTTAAGATTTTGAGGAGCATCATTGATGTTTGTCATGAACTGTGTTTTTTCATAAGATATATGTAATCCTACTTTGGCTGCCTGTTTCTCTAGTTCTTCGATTTGTTCTTTTGCACTATCCAGTGAATCAGTAATTACTGCCATGTCATCTGCAAAAGCTAGACAATCTATGGTGATTTTATTTGGATTTTCCCAGCTGAACACCCTTTGTGTTGATGGCTTTCCTCCATTCCCTCACTACTTTTTCTAATGCACAGTTGAAAAGTATTGGAGACAGACCATCTCCCTGTCTCACACCTGAATTAATTTCAAACGGCTCGGAAATTTCTAACCATAAATTTTACTTTGGTCGTCGTATTTGTTAGTGTTCCTTTAATTATTTCAGTTGTTTTATTATTGAGTCCTAATTCTTTCAGAATATCTATTAGTACATTTCTGTCAATTGAGTCATAGGCCTTTTTAAAGTCCACAAAGGTAGTTACATATTTCAAGTTCCTGATTTTTCTCATTTCTATTGTGTTCTTTAAATTAAATATTTGTTCTGTGCAAGATCTGCCCTTTCTAAATCCTGCCTGATAGTCTCCTAATTGTGGGTCTAGTATACCTTCAGCTCTCTTTAAAAGTACCTTGGACAATATCTTGTAGGTCACTTCCACGGGGGAAATACGTCTATAGTTGTTAGGATCTGTTTTGTCTCCTTTTTTATGAAGGGGATGTATTAAAGCCGAAGTCCATTTTTCAAGAGAAAGTTTACATTAAGTGTGGCTAGGTAATTTATGTTTTTGTGCTTAATTTTGTGGGTTTGTTCTTTAAGGCAGGTTTCAGAATGCTCCGACTCATCCTTTGCACAATGTTGTAGGCTCCCAGAATCTGAATGCCTACTTTTCATTTCCGTGAAAATGGGAGACTGGTTACTCCCTGGGGTAAAATCTCTTACAGAGTGCATATCCATTGTTGATTGTTTGTTGGGTTAGGGGAACGAGTCCCCTAAAAATACGTCTCGAGGTTGTTAGCTCCGAGGAATAGGTTTTCAGCCGCACCTCTGGTGAACAGACGCTGACCACTCTGCCACTTGTTGCAAGTCAGACGCGGGATGGATTTTTCTTGAGTTGCCTCTTCCGCTAGTTCCGCCATACTGAGATTCATTCTCTCCGCCATCACTACCGTTGAGGTCTTCGCCGTAGTCCTAGCAAGCAGCCCTATTAGGGTGCTACCATCAGGAGCCAGATGGATCCTGGTTGATACTCCTCCCGCTCCTCCTTCCTTACCCCTTGCGGGTTAAGGCCCCGGGCTTGCGACCGGTATAGCGGAGTTAGTGCACCATTATATTATTAAAGAAATGACACTGAGTTATTTTTACCAATTAAATTCAAATCTTATTTGTCCCAACTCAGGTATAGAACATTTTGTTGAAGTATCTTTTCTACATATTTGGTTGTGCACTACCCCAATTTCGAATTAGAAAATATAGAAAAATGCTTAACTAATTACTCCTAAATCATCATTTAGAACTATCTGCCATCAGAATGAGAGATGTATTTGCTTTCTCACTATCAAGCATCTTGTTACATTAGGCTTTGTTATCTCAGCATTGTTTCCACAGCTAAAAATGAATTATTCAGTAATACAATTATGTATTCTGAATGAAATTTAAATCTTACACTTCTGTAAACATTAACACTAATAGTAATCACAAAACTGGTACCTAGTTCCACTTAGTTATGGCTGCTTTTTTTCTGTTTTTTTTGTTTTTTGTTGTTTTTTTTTTTTTTGTTTTTTTTTGTTTTTGTTTTGGTTGGTTGTTTTTTTAGTTTATTTATTTATTATTACCAAAATTTCCAAAAAAATATATATTTATAGAAGTTAGTTTTTGGGTAACAGAAATTCTGTTCAGTGATATTGTTGCTTGTGAATCATACAGCCTGTATATTCAGGTTACTACATTATTAGAATCATCTAGTGTTAGTTTTAGTAAACTGGTATGGATTAGTATACAAACATTTCTTTTGACAGAGTTGTATCTCAGTAATAACATTCTGGTTGCCAGATAAATATTCTTTTTTCATTAATACAGATTTTATGTATCTTGAATCTCATTGACGAATCAATTGAATGGGACAGCTGATTAAAAGAATTTATTCTTATTTTGGTATTTGTATTTTTTAATTTAAGCTATAGTGAAAGATTATGACTGATTTTAATCTGCAGATGCTCTTGTTATTTCTTTCAAAATGTTTTAATGTTATATTCTTAAGTTTAGTAATTATTAAGCACAGATTAAAATGCACAATATACATATATATATATTTGCACATTTCCTTAGGGCTACCATTTCTTAAAATTTATAAACGCACAGTTATCCGTATTCAGTGGATGGATGTTACTCAGTCAAAGGAAATAAAGTCTCACTTTCAGATTTCTTTTTGTGACATAAATCTTTTGAATTCATATACAAATTAAATAAAACTTAGTAATTTATTCATTTTTACTGCAGTGAGTGAAAGAAAAATTTCTACGTCTTGATGATGTCTTCATGCACAAGTAAATAAAGTATCATTACATTATTCACAAGTTTGAAACACCATCATTACACAAAACAGTTCTGATTTTGTCCACTGAACATGATCTGGAATCAATTACATACTGGCTGCAGTAGTAATCTGCATTATAAAATCCAGTGAAGTAGATTAATTCCAGAACTGGTTTCACTCATCATTAAACAATTTAAACCACCTTAATAGATTTTGTGAATTGTTCTGCTTTAATTAAAAATCATTATTGCCTGTTGTGCTCATAGTGAATAGCCAAAATAATATAGAATTTCATATTTGAGCCAATATAAGACTGCAGAATCATTTTATGGACTGTAATGTCAGTTGCCTTAAATAATTCTTTGTCTGTATTCACCACTGTACAAACAAATAAATTACTTGTGCTGTTGTTTACAAAAAATTACATATTCCTATGAAAATTTTATGATATAAAGTTCTTCTCAAATTTTAAATACTCTAAGATTTGGCTATGGTATATACTTGATTATAAATGGTGCACAGTTTATTTACTAAGCACATGTACATCTTTAATGATAGACAATCACAATCTGAATGTTTTTCAGTGATTTGTCCTAGTCATTATTAAATATTTATATCATTTTTCATATTTATAAATCTGAATAAAGTTGACTTATGCATCTAATGAAGGTGTTTTTCTAAACCAGTTTGGTAATAATAACAATAATAATTGATGACATTATGATGGAGCGCAATCTCCCTACACACCTGCCTTTCTCCTTTTCTCTTCCAACCTACATTTACCCTCTACTTTACTTTTACTTTAAATTCTTTTGGTGTTTTTGGTAAAATTTTCATCACTTCTCTTGGCAGTTAATTCCAATCCCTCACACCCTTTCCTATGAAAGAAAAATTTCCCACACCCTTATGCCTGAAGTCAAGAGCCAGCTTGTGGTCATGGTCATTTTTACCATTCCAAGCACCTCTCATAATTTTTCCACCAATATCTTTCCATATTTCTCCAATATATGACTTGTACACTCCCATGGCTCTCTCCACCCTCCTTCTATCCTCCTATGAATCCCACTCCAGCTCATTTATCATATTAGTTACCAAATCGTTTTTTGCGGTAATTTCCAAAGACAAATCTAGCAGCTCTTCTCTGCAACCTCTCAAAATTCAACTTTTGATACCCAAAATGTGGGTACCAAACTACACTACCATATTCCAGCAGCAGTCTGACCAAAGTTTTGTATCCCAATTCCCTTCCTTCTAATTCCTGCTCTAGTGCATCCCCTAATCACTCTTTCCACCAGGTGAAGGATTTTGAACCCTTTTCCTACTACCTGTAAAAGTGTCCTGCCCAGTTAATTCTGCTATCAAATGTTATGCAAAGGTATTTACATTTCGAGTCTTCAATAAGTAGCTCCTTCCCCACCTTATAGTCATAATCATCCTTTAGCTTTTTATCTATGTACCTAATTAGCTGGCTCTTCTTTTCATTTATCTTCATTCCATGTTTACTAACCCAGCTAGTTATCCTATCTAGATCACCCCGCAGCTCTTTACAGTCTTCTACATTCTTTTGCTCCTATCATATTTCCCACAGTTATTTCCTTGTCTATCACTACTACTGTTCAAATCCAGTCGTTTGGCATCATCTTTATCTCTCCATTGGGCTGCTCTCATATAATAATGAAAGAGGATCAAGTAATGAAATTTACAGGTGTATACACTTCATCAGCAGAATACTACTACAGTTTCTGCATGTAACTGACAGAGAAATTTGTAGCAAATTATGAAATGATTGTTAAATCAATGTTGGTGGCTGAGTGGAGACAATCAATCTAAGAATAAAAATGTTAATGAGAGTATATACACATGGGTAGCAACAAAAGATAAAATATCAAAATCATTTAAAAAATCATACATTGAAGAACCTGTTATTTACGAAGTAATGACACATGGACTGTGATTCATAGAAGGAGAAGGTTTCTGTTTCTTTCTTACTGTTAACCATATCTTCTCGAATGCCCTCTGTTACACTCAGAATTAAAAACATGATGATAATGGTCAGTCTATCAAATGATTTGATGTATTCATCCATCTCTTCCTATATTTTTCTCAGAATAACAATTACAACTAATGTCCTTAATTATCTGCTTCATATATTCTAATCTAACCCACCATTAGCAAATTAAACAAATCTTTTCATCACTTCCTTTTCAACAGGCACCAGTTTCTTAAAAAAATACTAGAAACTATATTTTTAAGTCAATATTGAGACCAGGATTTTTTAGAATTTTGAAGAAAGGGGTATAGAAAGTAACTATTATGTTATTTAGAAGTGGAAGGGTAAACTTAACAGTAAAGGCAGAGAAGGAGATTGGAAGAGTTCATATTCAGGTCAGATGGTGCCTGGTCCCCTTGCAGCCATCTCCATCACTTGAGATCAAAGATTGTAAGAATTCAGGTTATTTTATTGTGTGCTTGCCCACTTTGACTATAGTATTTTGAATTCAATTGAAGTTTGCAGTCACCAGTCACATTCACTGCACTGAAAGTGAAAGAGAAAATACTCACAAATGAAACTGCACAAAGTAGTAAAGTTTTGTCATCTACCACAAAAGCCATGTCATAGTTTAATTGTTCCTTAAAATGGTGCAGCTTCATGGAAATGCACGATAAAATTTGTAAATCTATACTAATATTTTAAATGCAAAAGTAACTCTGTCTGTTACATTTTCACAGGTAAACAACTTAACCAAACTTGATGAAATTTGAGAAGCAAATCGTATTTACCATCAGAAAGATGTAGGGTACTTTTTACTGAAAAAATAATATATGTGAGAATGAAGGATTTCACAGCTTATCAATGATATGAAATCCTACGGGTTCTCAGCTGTATGGTGTTGAAGAAAAACAACAATGAGCTTTCAGTGGTTAGCTCTGCAGCCATCTTCAGGTCTGACCTGAAGATGGTGGCAGAGTTAGCCGCTGAAACCTCGTTGTTGATTTCTTCAACACCAAACGACCAAGTACCCATGAAGACTTCATATCAAAACAATATATTTCGCCACGGAATTTTGAAAACTAACTGAATGGTGGTAGACAGATGTATGGCATGTGCACATCTCTGTAATTCCACACCACAGAGTGGGCTGATGGCTCAGTGGTTAAGGCTCTTGTCTTCAGATGTTCTGAGATTAGTCCCAGTTTCAAATCCCGGTATTGTCATAAGTTTCAAGAGATGTTTTGATCATATGAGGCAAGTTTGGACATTCCATTGTTTGATTCCAAGTTAAACAGTAGATCCAACAATGCAGGGGTGGAACACTTGGTAAATTGTTAGCAGCCAAATAATCTTTCAGGATCTCCTGGCCAACAACGCCATACTTGTATACTTTTTAATGTTATATAGGTCATTCAGGATTCGTTTCTTTTACAGCGAGTTTGTGTATAATCTTATATATTATTTCTATAAGGTATTTTTTCGTCACAAGCCTTTATCTCCCTTCTTACTTAACCAAAATAAATGAATGAGGTGTCATTGTAAAGCTTATGGCCTCCACTTTGGTCACATCATATTTTAAGAAAGGAATTTTTCGGAATTTGATCCTTAAAGGGAAAAAATGTCAATATTTCTAAAATGCCGTTTTTTGTGTTAGAAGTCATTTATCTCCCTGTATACTTATCTGGAATTGTTTAATGAAGTATCATTTTAAAGATCTCCACGTTAGTGACATCATATATTAAGACATTAATTTTTCGGATTTCGACCCTTAAAGGGCAAAAGTATCAATATTTCTGCAATACGTTCTTGTGTCATGTGCCATTTACCTCCCTTCATATCTAACCGATATTGATAAATGTAGTATCATGTTAAAGATTAAGGTCTCCGCTGTTGTCACATTATATTTGAAGAAAGAAATTTTTCGTAATTCTACCATTATAGGACAAAAATGTCAATATTTCTAAAATGCGTTTTTTGCATCTTGAGCCATTTATCACCGTGGATATCTAACCGAAATCAATAAATGAAGTAGGATTATAAGAAGTAATGTCTTAGCTTTGGTGACATCATACATTAAGAAAGACTTTTCTGTAATTAAACCATTAAAGGGAAAAAGGATAAATGATTCAACAACGCAATTTTGTGTCACGAGCCATTTATCTCCCTTGATACCTAACCGATATAGATAAATGACATATCATATTAAAGATTAAGGTCTACGCCATGGTCACATTTTATTTCAAGAAATGAATTTTCCGCAATTCGACCCTTAAAGGGTCAAAAATTTCAATATTTCTAAAATGCGTGCTTTATGTCTGGAGCCATTTATCTCCCTGGATAACTAACTGAAATCGATAAATAAAGTAGGATTATGAAGTGTAATGTCTCAGCTTTGGTGACATCATATATTAAGAAACAATTTTTGTGGAAGTCAACCCTTAAAGGGGAAAGTATTAATGGTTCTACTGCACATTTTTGTGTCACAAGCCATTTATCTCCATTAATATCTAACCGAAATAGATAAATGTGGTATCATTCCAAAAATTAAGGTTTCTGCTGTGGCTACCTCACATTTAAAGAACGGGATTTTTTTTTTTTTTTTTTAATTTAAACCCTAAAGAGCAAAAATATCAGTATTTCTAAAATGCATTTTTTGTGTCTCAAGTTATTTATCTCCATTAATAATTAAACAAAATTGTTAAATGAGGAATCATTTTAAAGACTAAGGTCTTTGTAAGGTTTTCGGTTCCATTACACCATATTTTAAGAAAGAAATTTTTCAAAATTCGAATCTTAAAGGGCAAAAGTATTAATATTTTTACAACGCAATTTTGTCTCAAGCTATTTACCTAACTGAATTTGATATATGTCATATTGTTTTAAAGATCAAGGTCTCCAATTAGGTAAAACCATAAATTAAGAAAGAATTTTTTGAAATTTGGTACTTAAAGTGGTAGGGCGTATGAGATAGTTCAGAGCCTAGTCCCTAGATTGAAGCAGCAGATATCACAGAGATTTCAATAAAATGATTGTTATACAATAAGTAGCTTTTCGGATATTTTTTTCTGTTACTGAAACATTTTTGTTTTGCTATACAATTCCAATGTAAACATTTTACTCGCACAGCAACATGTATCATATGCTATGTGCATTTTGTTCAGGTTGGTTGTATTCTGTTAACCTCAATAACAGTTTGTCATACATACAAAGTGTTGCAAATTTTCCTAACTGTTTCATAAAATGTTCTAAGTATTTTGATGCGTATCTCTTACACTAAACAAATAAATATTTGCTACAAAAGTGCGGTTGTACTTTTCATTGTATTACATGCATGCAACCTCACTATTAACCATATTTTATTTGCAAAATTTCTGCACAGATCATCTGGACCACGCTAATAAAATTTTAAATGCAAAAGTTAGTCTCCATCTATTTGTTACATCTTGATGACTAAATGGCTATACTGATATTGATGAAATTTGAAAAGGAAATATTTTGTATCTTTAGGAAGGATACAGGTACATTTTTTTGCGATGAATAACATTTTTTCATGAAATGGTGACAGACAGATACACGTGTGTGTAAGACTGTAATGTTATATCAGTCATTCAGCCTGGGCTTCTTTCGCTGTCAGTTAGTGAATGATTTGCTAATAAATTTTGTTTACAAATAAAACTTGTTATTTAGTAGAAATGATGATTTGTGCTGAACCATATTATTTTGTATCTACCTAAGTTTCTGGCAGCAGTATATTGTTTTATTACTTCTTTTTTTGACGTGCCTCACAGGCATAAATCAGACCTAATGTGTAGCTCTAACAGAGCACGAGCTAGAAACCGGGAATCTGAAGCTCAGAAAGAAGAGAAGATGTAGTTAAAATTGAAACTGCCTGCAGTTAAACACCCCACCAATCTTAGATATATCTATGTTTAAAAATGTTGCAAATTTAGTCCACACATACACATACACGTACATGTACACGAATATGATTATAAGGTGTGGAAAGAAGTGTTGCAGAAGACTTGAAATGTGAATATCCTGATATTACATTTGATAAGAAGCTTAACTAGACGGGACACATTGGACAGGTAGAAGAAAAAAGTTCCAAAATTCTAAAACTTATTGGAGAGAGTGATAATGGGATGTACGAGAGAAGTAAAGGAATTGGGTTATAAAACTTTGGTCATACCATTGATTGAATATGGTAGTGTAGTATAGGACCCACACTTTGAGTAGCAAATACAGGAGTTGGAGAGGGGGCAAAACAGGGTTGCTACATTTATTTGTGGAAATTACTACAGAATGCAATCAGTAACAGAATGAGAAAAGAGGTGGAACAGGATTCACTGGAAGATGGGAGGAGGGTGACGAGGATCATGGGAGTGTACAAGGTATATAATGATGATGAGGCATGGAATGATATTGGTGTAAGAATGAAAAGTAATGCATGTAAGGGAAAAGATGAGCATGAACACAAGCTAGCTCCCGGTTTCAGGCACAAGGGTGTAGGAAGATTCTTTTTTTTTTAGGTAAGGGTTTTAGGGGTAGGAATATGTTACCAAGAGAAATGATGAATAAATTACCAAAAACGGTGAAAGAATTTAAAGTTGAAATTTGTAGAGGGCAAATGTAGGATGGTGCAGGTAAAAAGGGGGGGGGGGGGAGATGGGTGTGCAGGGAAATTGCCAGTGGAGTGTGCACTCTATTAAAATTAAATTAAATTAAACTAAAGTCACTGGTAATAGCTAGTATACTATAAATGATTACCTCTCATATTTCAATAAGTACTTTATTTTAGGCAGTGAAAAGAAGGAATGAAAGGGAAAGTAATCCCACCATGAATAATGGCAGGAGGGCCAAGAGGAAAACTCAGATGTTAACAAAGTTTAAAACATTATGGTATAATTATTTATCATTATTAGAGGAAGACATAGAACAGGTGTATTGGATGCGTACACATCGAGCTTCAGTCCGTAGCACTATTCTTTGATCATTCATGTTATCAGATGGTGGAGTTTTCAGTTGGCCTTCCATTTTTAGAACATTTCAATTCATCGTCAGCACCACTCTAACATATTACAGGTTACCAGGTATCTTTCTTTCACATGCTCCACCAGTTCAAGCACAGATCAATTTGCTACCATACGTTAAACAAACTCTAGCCTTGCAAACCAAATTTAAACTGTAACTGTAACTGACAATCAAAACTCCTAGGATCCTGGCTATCATTTAACTATGTATCCAGCAATAACGAAGTGGAAAGAAATTCGCTATATTTAACTTTGTACATATTACTTAATCATTGCTAACTTATTAAATCATGACAATTTTGGAAAAATATACTACTTGCTCAATAGAAAAGGGTGATATAAGTCAACTTATAGCACTGTTGGAGATAGATAGTTTGATGTGGAGAGATTCATTTGTAATTCCGTGTATAACTTTAATAGTTCATATCAAGAAAATATGTGTGAATGTAAATCTGGATCCCGGTGGAGATCAAGGCACAAATATGTAATCAACCTGCCACATATACCTTTCAGTGGATCCATTCAGAGGGATGGCAATGACCATCTAAGATAGTTTCTAAAAAGTTCTATAACATAGACTAACACTTTTATCAATGACCAAAATTTGATGACAAATTTCTGAATAAAAGTAAGTAAGTTGTCATATACAATCATAGGGGTTGAGGAAACAGGAAAGGTACTCTGGTATGGGCAGTGTGATAGAACTGATGTAGGAATTATTCCATACACTTAATATATGGCAGTGTTTAAGTTCAAATATTAACATATGTGAAGTTTTACTATGAGGTATGAGCAGAGGCGGCCCAGCAAGTTTTTCAGGTGGTGCGAGATCTCATTGTGGCGCCCCAAATGAGCAATCACTTATTTGTAATTAAGGTGTCCATATAGATAGACTGAAGATAATATACAGTTTTTACATCCTACTAATATTACAAATTTAAAAGTTTGTTTGCTTAGATGTTTTTACTGTTTCACGTCGAAAAGACTGAACTGCATAGGATAAATTTGGAATAATGTATTGCACAGTTGCTATCTCATTTACGGCTCATACTCAAAAAATCTTTACTTTCTTTGGCATCTGACTGTGTTAATAATAGGAAATGTTCCAGGGAGAATCAATTTCTCTAGCTGTCTGTTGTCAGAGCCGTTACTCTTTCTTAAATATGAACTGTTTTTCAGCAACTATGAAGAGTTTCATAAATCCACTTTCAGTCTGCATATCCTTTGCTTACAATGTTTACTTGAAACAATGTATTATACCAAGTCACCACTGTAATTATGAACTCAAATTGCTCCACGATCTGGCTAAGTGACAAGGCATCTGCTGCTGGAACTGAATAATTCGTTTCAGAAGGGCGTAACGAACTGAAGAGTAGTGATGAAGAACTGTAGCGATTATCACAGGATCCTATTTTCCTAGCAGTTGCAATATACCCAGGAAGTTACCATCATTAGAAGCATTTAGTTTTTCAGATCCAAAGCTTCCTCTGAACAAGACACCATTCATTAGAGGATAGCAACCCACTGTGAATTTTCGTTTTCAGACTGTATTTACAAATGCTTGTCTAGTACATTGAAGTTATTTAATGGAATCAACGCTTCTATCCAACTGAGCATGGTGTGATTGTGATCTGAGAAAGTCATCGAATCTTTCTTTTCCCAAATAAAAATGAGACCTTCTGTTGAATAAACAACTTATAAACAATATAATTTATCTGCAGATTTCGAATAAACTAGCTATCTACTTTTATAACTTTCTCCATTTAGTGTTAATCTTTGAAATTGCGTATTTGAAAAATGACGTCTATGATTTTTTTTTATTTTTTTTTTTTATTTTTCGTTGTTCGATTAATTATTCCATCTCTGCCAGCAGGGTGAATGAGCGACAATTTTGAAATATCGTCATAATTTGTACTTTGATAAAGCGGCGGTGGTGGTAAGTCTTGTACATGGAGGATCTTTTGAACAGCAGACGACGTTCCAGCCATAGATAAATTTTCTCGCACATGCTGCTCTTTATCATGCGCCTCGTCTGAATAACATCCATTAAAAGTTTTCTTCCGCCTCGTGTTGAACTAGTTCTGGTGACGAAGATTCAGACGACTTCTAAAAATATTGCTTGTAATTTTGAAGCCTTCTCAGTTTCGTCTTGCTTTTGTTTTCTTTTTAATTATTGAGCGCCATACAGTTTTTTTTTTTTTTTTTTTTTTTTTTCGGTTAGCGACATGTGTTGTTTGTAAAAGAGAGATAAGCTTAGTAAATATTTATGAAACCAACGTTAATTGTAATCACCGAGGATGTAATATGATAGAAAGAGATAAATAGGTTGAATCTCGCCCATGCACATGTAGGCTACCAGCATACATGAACATCAAGTCTACAGCCGAAAAGGCAGAAAACAGGTGCGGGAGGCGCGACGCGGCATCGGAAGGTGCTAACTTTGGAACGAGTTGTGATTTTCATGATTTGAATAACTCTAATTTACTCTATTCTATGATACCATACGACTATGCATTAAGCTGAAACTCTTACTTTTATAAACTCTTCTGGATGATGTGTGTTACAATAATATGTGAACAGCAAGCTGGGTTATTATAGAATTTATTTTTTGCGCACACGATCTGTCGATGCAGTTTTGGCGCCCCCCATATGACGGCGCCCGGTGCGGTCGCACCGCTCGCACCGCCCTAGGGCCGCCCCTGTTCACGTCGAAACAGATGGATAGTTTAGGATAAAATTTGGAGTAATGTATTGGCTATCTACTTTTATCGAGATCGGAAAAGTTGTTTCCTTGGGATTCGAATACGTATATGAATGCGTTATGAATTCCAACTGAGCAAAGCAGATTTCAGAAAACAGTCTTTATAGTATATTAACAATAACTCAAACTTCAGAAAGGTTAGTATAGGATAGCAATGGTATGAATGAGAAACAACAGCAATATTAAAGAACCAAGGGCGTAGCCAGGATTTTGTTTAGGGGGGGGCAGGCAAGAGAAAACTGATAATACGTATGCTAAAAAACTTTTATTAATGTAAAACATATTTATTCTATTAATTGAATAATTAATATTATTATATTTTAATTGATTATAATTTAATTAATTAGTATATATAATTATACTAATAATAATTTTCAAGCTACTTCATCTGCAATTTTATCACAATTTTCTTGTAAAAGTTTTCTGTGTACACCAAGCATGCACAGACAGGTCAGTTGGATCTCTAGAATATTTCCATCTTATTTAACTCTTTCATAAGGTCTAGTTCTCTTAGATTTTCTGTTGTCATACCCTTGTCCTTCCGTAGTTTATACCATAGTGCGACTTCATAATCAAACAATTTTAACTTGTAGCATTTTCATAAACATCGTGATTTTTTTTTTTAAATCAACCAATGACTTACTTAAACTTTAGCTGGGATGTAGCTAGGGACTGCAAACCAGCAATGCGGGATCCGGCATCATTTGGCAGTCTGGCGGATCCAGCACCTAATTAAGCGGATCCGCAATCCGTAAAATGGGGTGAAAACATGTTTCAGTCTTCGTCACCGTGTCTCCGTGTCGTCACTTTCCGGTCCGACTCATTTTTTACCAGTTGTATTGCCCCGTTTAACTGTATCCTTCAAGGTGACATTTGACTCACGGCAACAAATGTGTGTTCAAAATCAGCATATCTCTTGCGGCAGAAGTTATCAGGATGGCTCATAAAGAAGCGTGGTCACCGAGCGTAGTGGGTGAGCAATTAACGCTCTGGCCTCGCATTCGGCAGGACGCTGGATCGAATCCTCATCCGGGCATTGAGATTTGCGGTTTCCATTGTTTCTCCAAATCACTCTAGACGAATGCCGGGATGCTTCCTTCAGAAAAAGGCCAAATCCGAATTCTTTCCCATTCCTTGACCCATGTCTATTCCTGCCTCTAATAACCTCGTTACTGACAAGGCGTAAAGCCATAAGCAAAATAAAAAGTCATAAAGTAGCTCATTAAGTTATTTTCCATAAATTCTTTGCAGTCAAAAAATAATTGATAAAGACATTATAATACTGTAAAAACAATAATTATTATACAATTTCAATTATAAAACAATAAATTCATATAGGCCCCTAATTATATTAAATGAAATACATACATGAAACTACATACTAAACATAGTTACATGAATGAAATTATAACTGGAACGGTTTCTATGGATTTTTAACATCCACCATCTTCTTCGCCATCTTTCTCGTTATATTTTCATTTTCGTTTAAATTTTTATGATAAATATAGGTTAAGCAAAAATTTTTATCCAACACAACATCGACGTCCCTCACGCTTTCTTCTCCAAAACATACCAGAGCATTCGCAAGCGTGTGGCTGTCAATGTTCGGCTCCACACAATTAACCAAGCGTTTGTAAAGGTTTGGAGTTTTCGGCAAGTGCCAAGCGTGTGGACCCGGTGTTATGTTCACCGCAAAGTAACACATTTTAATATCAGCTTGCTTAGAATACAGGGTTCGTGAACCACGGAGCATTGCATCAGTTTGGTCAAGGAACGACTGACAGGCTTTGGTGTTGCTGTTGAAACTGCTGTTATCGGCAAAAGATCTAATGGAACAAGCGTCATGGAAAACTTTCTGCCTTCGTACCTGCAATTGTACTTTTCACACAGCACACAATTGACAGTTGTCGATGTTTTATACCCCTTCCCCCCAAAAAAAAACCACTGAAAGAAATTGAGAGCATAGAAAAAACTTTCACTCGGACGTAGACCACAAAGACCTGGAAGCCACAATTGAAGCACAAAGCGTGATCATAGCACTGGATATTCCATATACTGAGGTGATTCCCAGATATGATGATCTCAAAAAAGTGCAGAAAGTTGTTAAGTTTTTCAAAAAGTTTTTTATTTATGACCATTTCAATCAAGCCAACGAATGAGGAGGCAGAAAGGGTTTTCTCGGCTGCTGGCTATATATGAAATTCTTTGCAAATAATTTCAGCGCTTATTAGATAAACAGATAATTTTTCAAACTGACGTGATTTTTTCTGTGATACATGTAAATTGATCTAAAACTAAATACTTACTATAATTGACTATTTCCTAAATAACTAGAGTTAAATTTAAAACAAAGCGTGTAAAAGTGCAACGTATAATCCTAAAACACTACTCCAGAGAAGCTATCAAGGAATTTAAATAAGGTATGAAAATAGATTGCTTTCAAAAATCGTATAGAGATTGAGCAGGGTGATTGCGACGACGTTGTTGGACAGATACAATGCGCCGGACTTTCAAATCGGTTTCAATGGCAGCTGCAGTACTGGTAGATGTGTTTAAAATATTTTAGCTCTCCGTGTCCGCGTCGCAGCGATTATCTTTTATGACAGATATTACTCCCATGTCGATTGTCTTTGATTTTTACGCAATGGCAACAGGTTCCAGTAATCCTGAGTATTCAATCCAACGCATATAATGAATTCTGACTTAGTAACAGCGCACTATAACTGGTAAGCACCTTTCCTCGCCGCATCATTTTCTTCCCTAGAAACATTCGAAAGTCATTTGTCAATGTCTTCAAAATTCTTGTTAAAAATAGCAAAACACGTATATTTTTGAGACCAGTGAGTCTCATATAAATCTGAAATATATGGCACGTTCTTTCTTTGTAAAAAGTTTATGATGTACTCTGTGGTACAAATTGTGTTCCATATTTCTGTAATTTGATTTAAATTATTTACAACCATGTTGTCTGTGGCTTTCACAATGAAAATACAAGGCTTTTTTTTATATTTCTGTTTAAAAAACTTTGAACCCCATCAATATCACCCGCCAATGTAGAACACCCCTCACATCCTTGGCTAACACAACTATTAGGCCCATGTCCTTCGTTTTTGAAAAAACCTGTCGATTTCTAATGCTATAAACGGTTCTACGAATCTGAGAGATTTTTGGCGGATTGTATTTTATCTTCGTCAATAAAACTATTTTTATGAAAAGCTGTTCTTTCCCAGCTATATCACACGACTCATCTGCCAACACAATATAAGTATAAGCCTTCTTTGCGGCCTACACAATTTCATTTTTAACGACCAAGCCGCACAGGGCAATGATTTCGTTTTGAATCCTTTGGGAGATATACATGACATTTTTCTTAAATTTTTCAATATGCTGTTTCAAAACCAGAACACTTTAATCAATTCTTAGTTTCAGCAGGTATTCAAGAACACCCTGATGTTGCTCTTTGCATCTTCAAGGCAAGTTATTTGTACGGAGTAACACAGAAAATAATCAAAGATATTATAGATTTATCAATTGTCTTCTACTTCCTTCTGGTGAGCAGTACTCATCAGTACAGCGACCGGTATTTTCTCCAAGAAGTTCTTAACATCTTTAGCTGCTGATTGATGATAATGTGATGTAACATGTTTTTGCAATATTCATGGATATTTTTAAAGTGACAGAAAGTTTGAGTAACAAATTAATTAGACTATATTGTCAGAGGCAAGTAAGTCTGCAAGCAACAATGATTAAAATTTTATTTTCAAATTAGTGGTTTTAGCATCTACAGAAAATTTATTTCCAGGAAGGTACCCAGGAGCTGGGCTGTAACACAGTATGTAGCAGTATAGGTACGACCACAGAATGAGAAACAACTTGACTGGTGGACCGACCCAACTCATATCCGACGACAAATATACTGTAAAGTCAAGAGTAATAAATATTTTGTCACAAATTGGCTCTTACACTATCGACTTTTTCACAATCGCTTGATAGTAATGAAAATAAATAAAATACAAACGAATGCAGTTAATTATAGTTATATATGTACTGTATGTAATACTATATTAAAAACCACCGTTAGTCTTATGGAAAATACAAATTAATTACTTTTAAGAACAGATTATTAGCGCGCTCTCTGGTTATATCACAGTATAAACGATCGGATGCGCTATGCGCGGGTCGGGCCAGCCTGAAATCTATCGGTATTTAATCACAGTTAAGATGGGATGTCTTTATTCGAGTTGGTCGCACGGCACAGAGACAGTTTGTTGCCATGGAAAACAAAAACGGCTGCCTTTTAATACAATTGTACGGTGCCAAAGTTTTTTGTGTAATATCAATTGTGCAGCCTAATCAGACTCAGATGGTATCACCTCCATCACTACCACAACCGTCACTTGAAACTCCAATCAACGAACCTATAGAATCGCCAAATGACAGAATCAACCTTTTACCTAAGTAAGGAGTAAGTTCTCGTTTAGAATGGCAACAGAAAATTGAATAGCAATAAAAAATAAAAAATTATATTAAACGGGTGCTATTACCTTATCTTTGACCATTCTTTCAGAGCTTCGCATAGTGCGTCAGAAACATTTGAAACTGGTCAAATCAATGATTGTTTTGAAACTCGAAAAAGGTAATGCAGGCTAGTACACGAGTCTCCAATTACTAGAAATCTTGAAGTCACAGCGTTTATCAGTAACTGAAATGCCTCCCGAAATTGAGTGCACTGGCTCAATTAATTATTTTAGAAACTCTACGATTGTTAATCTCGTAAAATTTGTTTATTGTATCCTCGATGGCTTCATATCTAATGTCTTCCATGAGTTTCTCGCCATACTGTATTCAATTAAAATACAATTTCCATACCCACCAAATCAATTTTCGTTTAGGTTTCTAGAATACAGTGTATCTGATCACAGGGAAAGTTGCGGCTATTCGCGCACGTGAAATGTCCACGGTGGCTTCACAAAAAGACAGTGCCTGGATAGTTTGCAGTGCAAGCCGCGCTCGTCAACAGAAATGGTTCGCGCGGCAAATAACCGGTTTGGCACGCTCGAACATGGCTCGCGCAGCAGCCGCTCATAATCGATACGCAGCTTAAGGACCGTCCATAAATCACGTGGTTACATTTTGGCCTCCTGTGACCCCCCCCCCCTCCCCCACGTACCCCAACGTGGCTTTTGTCTCCTCCCCCCCCCCCCCCACACGTAGCTTTTTCTCATAATGATTCCTGAAGTCATTTTTGTACTGTTTTCTCTTGTCAGGCTATCATAAATTACAAGCGGGGATAATAAAATGACAGAATTAATTATTCACATGCTTCTGTATCTTAATATGAAAGAAAAGCTACGTGGCCTGGCTCGGAAATCCCCCCCCCCTTTAAGAAGCCCAGCGTAGCTTTCCAGCCAACCCCTCCCCCTCTAGACCGAGCCACGTAGTTTATGCACAATTCATTAAGGCCGGTTCACACAGAATCTGAGGTGTTTACATATTCGGCGGTAGAACTGTTGCTGCTATTACAGCGGTAAAATTTTTGCTGCTATGAAGAGCTGGTAAAAGATGACGTTTACGGACGTCAGTACCTTTCTTTTGATGACCTGAGTTTCATTTTGTGAAATTAGAAGTTAATTTAATTAATTTGGTGTTTATTACTTCGTAGTTAAGTTTTAAAAATTTTATTTTGAAGGTTCCATAGCCATAGAATAGGAAAAGAAAAAGCCAAAGGAAAACAGAATATTTTAGGAACGGCGACACCAAGTTTTTCAAGTGTTTATTTCGACAGTTGCTTGCGAAACTTAAGTACGCATTCAAAGGAGGAATACCCAGTTGATGAATTGTATTTAACATGTGGAAATGCTGGCAATCACTTTGAAGTAAGCAGATTTCTCATGGGCCTACTATAAATAAACATTTAATTTCATATAATTCCAATCCACTATATTTATTTTATGTTAATTAGGGTGAAAACTTCTTGAGGTGAATATGAATAGATGTACAAGAAAAGTTTGAAAAATACACTATGCCATATAGCTTAATAGCTAAAACTTACATTTATTCACTGTGTAATCAACTATCAGTGTTGAGTTTATATTGCTTTTATACTTAGAAGCACAATCGACTAGTTAAACTTTTGTGATTAGATTGTAATCTGTTAAGTGTTTTAATAACTATAACTTTACAAAGAAAAATCGATAGTAAATGGCGAAGATGATGCCGAAGTTACTGAACACCTTGTCTCACTGTTTTCGTCACTGCTGTGTTAGAAGAAAAGAAGAAGAAGAAAAAAAAAGAGGGAAAAATGTCGATCCACAGAATTTCGAATGTTGAAAGTTTTCCTTGGCAAATGTCTAAGATATAAGGACACAGTTATATAGATAGTTTTAAACATCAAAATCTTTCTATAAAATGTGAATCAACATTTTTCAACTTCTAGTTGAAGCTCTAAAAATTTATGTAAATACGTGATCAAAAGTTTACTATCCAAAGGCATTTTTTATTTCGTCAAAATCATTCCTAATTTCAAGGCACACTTCTTTCCAAACGTTCCTGGCAGCGTCTCGATCTTTAAAGGAATGTATAGTTTTGTCTGTTAAAACTGCTAACGATATGAGAAGATCAGTATTCATCATCACTTAACTTACATTACGATTTTTAAATTCAAAAAATGTTTACTTAAACAGACTGAAAGCGCACAAGCGGTTAAAAAATGGCCGAGTGTGCAAGCGCCTATTTGACCACATGAGCCACTGTCTGGATTGGGGCGGTCAAATTACCGTCGAATGCAGTGGCAGCGCACGGCTGCATACCTGCCGTCGACGGCAGCTCTGCCGTGGGTGTAAGCCCAGTGTGTAAGCTCCCATTTGATCCTTCGCGCCACTATTGGAACGACGGCGACGGAAAACTTTCCGTCGCGGCCGAAACCGCGTGTGTAACCGATCTAAGAGTCGTCAGCAGCGCCGTACGTGGCCCATTGTGCTGCCCCGCCCTCGCTAACGTCTGTTTTCCCGCAAATAGCAGTAAAAAGCAGGTTTAAATCGAACGAACCGAATTAATTTTTGAAAGTTACTTAACATTGTTTACTCTTCGGTTCGGCAGAACTCTGATCGAGCTCAAACCCGAATCCAGCTAGGGGGGGGGGGGCAGCTGCCCCCCCCTGCCCGTACCTGGCTACGCCCTTGTAAAGAACACTACATGTTTGAAAAGGTTTATTTACGCTGCTATGGCGTACACGATGCTCACATCACGAGTACGTCAATTTACATAGTTTTTAATAAAAATGTTTAAAACAAACAAAAGAAGAAATAAAACAACTAAAAGGCCTAGATTGCAAACTTCATAGTTTTTTCTCTTTGGCAAAATTATTTTCTATAGATAAAATTGCAAGATCTGAAATTCAATCTTAAGTCCGGGTTCACTGTAAATAAGATTTAATTTACTGAAATTTCGTTCTCCTTTAGCGGCAGTTAGAGATATGGTCAGCAAAATTCTATGTGCTGTCCACACATTCGGAAATACGTATATCCTGCCAACCATTTTGTTTCATAAATTATCGGTATAATTACGTAAAACGGTTCTGCTGATTCAAGCCCCATCAACAACAGTTTGTCAGAAAGTTCCTGAGCCAATTCACAACCCGATATGTCACACTTTTTTTCATTAGTTAAACTCATTTCTAAATCTGCACAGGATTATTCTAATTATTACAATTCAGGAATTGTTTTGATAATGGGTAAATTTAGTTAGTTGTGGAAATTGAGTGAGCGACGCGCTCTCAATTATACCGATCATATGCTAAAACACGTTCATTGTAAAAACATTCTGCGGGATCTGTTGCTATCTCATCTACAGCCTCGTACTCAAAAAAAAATCTCATTTTTTTCTTTGGGATCTGACTGTCTTAATAAAAGGATACATCCCAGTCTGCGAACCAATTTCTGTAGTTGTTATCAGAGCAATTGTGGAGCGTTTCATGAATTAACTGGATAGCCTCCCTTACCATCTTTACTTGAAACAATGTATTATACCAAGTCACCATTATAACTATGAACTCAAATTGCTCCTTGATGTGGCCAGGGACAAGGCCTCTGTTGCTGCACGAACTGCAGCGAGGCTAGAAACTCTATTCTCCGAACGATTTTTTTATACATGTATATTCCTTCTAAATTCTTGACAACCACTTCCCATCGCTTTGTTGATCCAGAGAATCAAAACATATTCTTTAAAGAAATCCGGACAAGTAAACCAGTCTAATTGATGTTTTGGCGTCACCTGCTATTACCAAATTGAATGACAGCTAAATGAATTAAAAATTGCTTGGGAAGATATTGGTTCAAAATTCTGGTTTGGACACCTTTGTTTCCTCCTGTCATATTTGATCCACTGTCATATCATTCGCCTCGCAATCGTTCATATCCAAATCGAACTTTTGTAAAGTATCATTAACATAGAGGCCATCGCCTGGGTTCGAAGAGTAACTTTCTGGCTTGTAAACAATGAAACACTCACGCACTTCGTCTTCATTAGTGTCAACAAAAGCAATGTTAAAAGATAATTGTTCGACGTGACTGACAACAGGAGTTTAACTCAGTATGATGGAAAAGTATATAGATGACTAAACCATAGTCAAAATGTCATTAAGAACTTCATACGTTTTGAACACATTTTGCAAAATAATAGACATTAGTCTCCTTATTAGCAATACGGTAGAGATGCTCCGTCAGTGTCATATTTTCCTAGCAGTTGGAATATATTTTGTTAGTTACCATTATTAGAAGTATTTAGTGTTTCAGATCCAAAGCTTCCGCTGAACAAGAAAATATTACCTGTTAAATAGAATATTTTTCACATCACTCATTCGAGGATAGCAGTCAATCTTGATTTTTGGTCTTCAATCTGTATTTACAAATGCTTGTCTATTACACTGAAGTTCTTTAGTCGAATCAACGCTTCTATCCAACCCAGCATGGTGTGCTGGCGATTTGAAGAAGTTTCTGGAGATTTTAGACTCCTTGGTAAGTAACCCCTGTCATCAAATTCTTCTTTTCCCCAATGGGAGTGGGACCTTCTGTTGCAAAAACAAGAGTAAAAGCAATATAATTTATATGCATATTTCGAGTAAACACGCCATCTTCTTTTATAAGTTTCTTCATTTGACATTACTCTTTGAAAACATGTAGTATTTGAAAAATGACGTCCATGATTTTTTCTTGGATTTTTTCGTTGCACGAATAATTATATCGTCTTTGACTGCAGAGTCAATGAGCGACCATTTTGAAATATTATCATAATTTGTACTTTGACAAGGCGACGGTGGTAGTATGGATGGTATACCCCATTTTGAATTGTAGACGACGTTGCAGCCATTGCAAAATCTTCTCGTACATGCTGCTCGTTTCATCATGAGCCTCGTCTGAAGAACTTTGTAAGGACAAGACCGATACCGGGGTAGAGTATCGCCTATGTGCCTTAACTTACTCTCTTGATGACACCTCCAAGTCCGATGAAAACTTGTTGAATACTTTAATTTAATTTGACCATGTTGCCAGGATACAACTAGAACGCTACAGGTCGCCACAATATTTGAAGACCCCAAATATTGAAAAGGTATTACAGCAGCTACAGAAATAAAACAGTTCACTTTTCCAAAATTCTCAGAGTTTATTTAGAATGAAATTCAAAGTTCAAACAGCATTCTTAAGTTGCTTAGGCAATCGAACAATCGTTCCAAAAATCACAGATTATGGAGAGAAGTAGAGACCGACCAAACCCTAGTTGAAAATTAAAAGTTCATGTTAAGTAAACCAATGCCACGCCCCAACCATCATGGCTGAATCCGGTAGTGCCAACCGAAGACCTGAGCTACCAACTTAAGTCGGAGTTGCCAACCTACCAACGCACACACTTATAACATCTTATTAGCACGACTTCAAACCCGGAAAAAGACACCGTCACCACCGCGTCCTGTGATTTATACCTTCGCTGACGTCAGAGCCAAAACACAACTTTCTGCTAACACTTCTACGATTTAGGCCAGAAATATCTCAGTAACTAAACGGTTATCCAAAGCTTTAGGTGTTGCAGTGTTTCTACATATTTAATTGTGAAATAATGGATATTTAGTGAATAATTTTAAGCAACTGGTTTAAAAGTTGTAAGGGTAGGAGTGAACTATTTCTCTACTTTGGGGAAGTACTATTGTTCTCGAAACTTCTACATTTCGTCATTTTCTTAAAGCCACCATTTATGCAAATTATATTATTATTACTGTGTACTACTAAAATTCCTGAGTTTATTGGTGTAACTTTTATTAAAATTGGTGCAGGGAAAGTTTAACTACGACGTAACCAAAGTGTGATTTCAGTTTTAATTTTATAACTTTATTTCTGTTAGTTTTCTCGCAAATCTAAAATTACCACGAGATTCTCTAAATTAAATTACATATTCTGAAAGTTATCTCATCTCTGTATCTACTTTAGATCGGTCGAAATTAATTTCTAAGTTGACCTCATGGTCGTGATGAAAACTAAATTTTAAGGTCTCTATAAAATCGGTTCTATTGACTGGAATTACTTGAGATTATTATTTGTGATACTAGATTTTTAGTTCTTTCCGGAAATCTACTTTTTATTTCGAATGTTCTCTAGGATTTTGAGATAAAAAATTATTAAAAATGCAGAGCATCTGACGAAGTATAAAAATTAATTTAAGTTATTTAAACGTTCAGAAACTACGAAATTTTAGTGAATTTATATTTTAATTGCATGATTACTTCCCTACAATTACTTTATTTTGTTCGAAAGTGTGTGAAAACAGTGAAATGCCAAATATTAGAAATTGCTTGTGTACTAAACTGGATTATTTTGGATTATCATATTTAAGGTTAGTAAAAGGTGTTAATATCATTACTGAAAATTAGTATAGTTGGATTATTAAGTATTGAGTTGCTTTCTTGCTCCTAAATTGGTTTAAAATGACAAAATGCTCCCCAGTTAGAAGTTCATAATTATAAAGTTGGATTATTGATGATTATTTAATTTTCAGTTGATTTAAAGTTTATTTATTATCATTCAAAGTTTATATTCGGCGTTTAGCAACTACTGAAAGTCTTTACTGCATTCAAATTGGTTTAGAAACTACAAAGTTAACCTATATCAAAATCTATTATTCGAAATTGAACTTGTGGGATTTAATCTATTTCCTCCCAAACTGATGTTTTCTTTCTTATATAGAAGGTTTATTTAGAGCATTTATTTAATTTTGAATAGTTTTATTGTTCCTAAAGGGGTTTTATTTAGTGTGTTTGGTTACTGTGTCCTCATGCTACATAAAGCTTTACTCCCATAACCTATGAAATGAAAACTATCTTTTACTACAGAATAAGCTTTACCCCTGATGCCTAGAGGTGAGAGGCTAGAATTTACTAAAATTCTAAGATGCTTACAACTTCTATAAAATAAGTTTTCTTCCGTCACGTGTTGAACTAGTTCTGACGACGACGATTCAGATGACATCTCAAATCTAAAAAATTATGAAGGTAATTTTAAAGCTTTCTCAGTTTCGCCTTGGGTTGTGTAGCGACATTTCTGTAAAAGATACATTACATTTTGTAAATATTTACGCTACCAACATCAATTGCAATCACCTAAGGTATAACATTATAGAAATAGATAAGTAGGTAGAATCTCGCTACATGCACATGCACCCACATGCAAATGACTGTGGCGGATCTGGAGGGAGGCAAACCGGGGCGCTTACCCCGGGCGTCAAAATCATGTTTAAAGGGGCGGTAAGTGACAAATTCATGGGTTAGCTCTACTGCCCTGAGCGGCAAACTTCCGGGGGCGGAAAATCAAAGAACAGCTTTAAACTGCTGCGGGCGGCAAATTCATATTTGAAGGGGAGGCAGTCGCAGGTCTTTGCCCTGGCTCGGAAAATTCGTAGATCCGCCAGTGATGCATGAATTGCAAGACTGCAGCCGAAAAGGCAGGAAAAGATACGAAAAACGCTGCGCGACACCAAGGAGTGCTAATTGTGGGACGAGTTGTGGTTTTCTTGAATGGAATAACTTGAGCTGACTCGGACTATACATTAAGCGGAAGCTCTTACGATTATAAACTCTTCTGGATGATTAGTGTATTTTAAAAAATATGTGAACAGCAAGCTGGGCTATTATATAATTTATTTTTAATTTTCTGCGCAGAGGATCTCCCACTGCATTTTCGGCGCCCCCCATATGACGGCGCCCCTGGGTATGAGAAGTTGCTATTATTACACTGTTGCTTATGTTGTTACTTCCTAACTTATTTTTTCCCCTTTCATGTCATTTTCCTCCTCTCCTGTTGCTAGTAGTATGTAGAATAATGTCTATGCTGAAATTTCAGCATAATCATTACTATATGAAATTAGATTGTTTGCAGATGATATAATGTTATATAAAAGGATCAAAATGGTAGAGGACTGAAAACAGTTGCAGGGTGATCTGTACAGGATATCTAGTTGGGTTGGTATGGGATGAAGATAAATGCAAAGAAGAGTCAGCTTATTAGATACACAAATAAAAAACAGAAGATTGATTATGATTATAAGGCGGGGAAAGAATTGCTTGCTGACCACTTGAAATGTAAATATCTTGGCATTACATTTGATAACAAGCTCAACTGGGCAGGACATGTTGGACAGGTAGTAGGAAAACGATTCAAAATTCTGCATTTGCTGGAGATAGTGATGAAGGTATGTACAAGAGAAGTAAAGGAATTGGGTTACAAAACTTTGGTCAGACTATTGCTCCAATGTGGTAATGTAGTATTGGACCCACATTTTGAGTATCAAATACAGGAGTTGGAGAGGGAGCAAAAAAGGGCTGCTAGATTTATTTCTGTAAAGTATCGCAAAATGCAATCAGTAACAAATATTATAAAAGAACTGGAATGGGATTCATTGAAAGGCAGGAGGAGGGTGAAGAGGGTCATGGCAGTGTGTAAGGTGTGTACTCGTGATGAGGCATGGAAAGATATTGAAGTAGGTATGAAAAGTAGTTCATGGAAGGGAAAAGATGACCATGAGCACAAGCTGGCACTCGATTTCAGGCACAGGGGTGTGGGAAGATTTTCTTTTTTAGGTAAGGGTGTCAGGGATTGGAATGAGTTACCAAGGGGAATGATGAATAACCTACCGAAAATGTTAAAAGAATTTAAGGTAAAAATTTGTAGAGGGCAAATGTAGGTGAGTGAAGGATAGCGGGAAGTTGGTTGTGTAGGGAAATTGCCACCGGAGCCTGTGCTCCATTGCAATTAAATTAAATTAAATATTCAATCACTGACCAGCAATGATATATCTCCTTCAGAATAATCATTCTTTGCCTTTTCTTAATAAACCAATCATGACTGATTTTTACCAGTACCAAATGCCATTTCTTCACCAGATTCTAAATATATATCGCCTCCATTTGAAAAAGATAAGTGGTAACACTTATCAAAAGCAAGAGCTCACAATTATTATTTTTTTTGATGTTAAATATCAGTTTCATTGAAATTCAGCTTCAACCTGTGTTACTTCATACTTATAAGGTCAATTTCTGTAGTGATTATTGTATTTTACCATCATATTTCAGAGAAACAGGTGGCACTGCTTAGCATTAACTACAGACATCCATCCATCCATCTCTTGGTCTTCCTCTGTATCGTTTACCATGCATCTTAAATTCATGGATTTTTCTTGGGATTCTCTGAGCCTCCATTCTCCTTACATGTCCATACCATCTCAGTCTGGTCCTCTCTACCCCTTCCTGTATGGGTTCCTCTTTTATGGTGCGTCTAATCACTTCATTCCTTATTATTTCCATTTTAGTAACTCCCATTCGACCTCTTAAAAACAACATTTCAATTGCTTCTACTCTGCTGACGTCCCGCTTTTTCATTGTCCACGTTTCAGCAGAATAAGTCTAGATAGGTACATAGTATGTATGATAGATCACTCTCTGGTTTCTCTGTGGCACCTCTTTATTCCATATCAGGTTTCTAATGCTCCTTAGAAATGCCTCTGCTTGTCTTCCTCTTTCACTTATCTCACCATCATTTTCTCCACATTCCTCTAACACACTCCCTAGGTTCTTGAACCTGTCTACCTTCTTTAGTTGCTGCTATCAAGTGGCTTGGTTCTGAACTGTCTCATACGCTCGACTTTCACATTTATTACTTTTGTCCATAAAGGGTCAAATTCCGAAAACTTTCGTTCTTATTTTATTTTGTTGCCTGAATAGGGAGATTATTTTCCAAATGCGACCTCATTCATCAATTTTGGTTAGGTATCAAGGGAGATAAATGACTCGTAACAATAAAACAGGTTAGGAAAATAATGGTACATTTTTCCTTTAAAGGCCAAATTCCAAAAAATTCCGTTCTTAAGATATAATGTAGCCAAAGCAGAGACATCTTTAAAATGGTATCTCATTTTTCTATTACGGTTAGGTATCAAGGAAGATAAATAGCTTTTGACAAAAAGGTACAGTATGATACTTTTTCCCTTTAAGGGTCAAATTCCTAATAAATATTTTCTTAAAAATTGTTGTGGCAACAGCGAAGTCCTAAATCTTTGAAATGAAGTCTAAGTTATCTATATCGGTTAGATATGAAGGGAGATAAATGTCTCGTGACACAAAAATGTGTTGTAGAAATATTAATACTTTTGCCCTTTAAGGTCGAATTCGGAAAAATTCCTTTCTTAATATATGATGTCACCAGAGTGGAGATCCTAATCTTAATAAATGGTTTGTGGTAAAAAAAGAAAAAAAAAAAAATTAGAAATATTGACAATATCGCACTCTAAGAGTCTAATTTTGAAAAATTACTTTCGTAAAACATGATATAAAAACCAAAGAGGATACCTTAAACTTTAAAATAATACCTCATTTATCGATTTCGGTGTGGTATAAAAGGAGATATTGACTTGTGACAAAGAAAAACATCTTATAGAAAGTCCGCAGAAGCTATTGATTGGATTACAATGAAACTTCACGTACTAATGACTTTAGTCATTCGTTAGGTTACAAAATACTTTCTATCCTCATTGAAACATATTTAATAATGACAAATAGGCCAAAAAGGGATATTTTTATCTAGATATATGCGCGCGGTTGTATAAAAACGAAATTTAACGTAAGTGTTTGATTATATCATCAGATGACATACATATTTTTTATCCTGATTAGTTACATACTTAGCCATTTATGTATATCCGTTTAATTGATATCCATTTGATGCTGACTGGACAGCAGGCTGGTGACCCAATTGCTTGTGACTAGGGTTGCAAAGATATATCGGTCAACCGATAATATCGGACAAAAATATCGATTTTTTCTACATGATCGATACGATAATATCGATATGATGGAGTGAAATATCGAAAACCCCTCAGCACCAAAAAATCCGGTAAATAATTGTATGTATTTCTGGTACCAAACATGATTATGCTAAACACTTATTAGCTCGATAACAAAATCGGTAACGTCCTTTCCTTCTCTGTGGTTCCATTCCGTCTCGTGCGCGTTATGCGTTGCTCATTCACCGTCTTATTGTTTAATCTAGTGCTTTACGCTTGTGCCTATTGATTCTTGTAGATTTTTTTTTTTTTTAAAACTACGTACTTCAGTTTTGTATAAAAACTTCTCGAGTTTCCAGCCCCGTGAAAGTTGGATCGTGTGGCGACGTTTCTCAAGTTTGCACCGCTTCCGTTGTCAAGCCCCGTGATGTTAAGCGGAGCTTGACAATGGAAGTGGTGCAAACTTCCGAAACGTCGCCAGAAGGTTTAACTTTATCGGGGCTGGAAACTCTACAGTACTGCCGCCGCGAAAATGTACAAAGTTATCTACCTCAGTTTTATTACTTGATTTGGTTTACATACTTATTTCAAATTTCTAATATAATATATACAAACATCGGAAAATATCGATATTATCAGCTTGATGAGGCCGATATTATCGATATATGTCTGGCGTCGATATAAATATCGATGTATTCATCGATATTGGTATCAACTTGAATCCCTACTTGTGACATAAGACTGGGGGTCTGGGGTATGAAAGAATCCCGGCCTTGGCTATAACTTCAACGGTGTCTTAAAATTGTGTTTCACTTGTGTCAGACCTTTGCTTTGCTAGGGAGCTACATAGTTCGGAATCAACGTTAAGTTTGGCGGCTATGATAGAGGTGAACTGCGCAGCCAGTAAGTAATTTTGCCTTCAGGCCTTCGAGACCACGAGATATTATTCTATCTATACATTAATTGTATTTGAAAAAAAAAAGCAATTGCAAGGTACACCACTGATGATAGAGCTGCCAAAACAGTAAGATTTGGAATCTTTGTCGAACTGTCTGCTTGTCTGTCCAAACATCAAGCAAATAACAAGGAATCTTCACTTAACATACAGTTAACATACAAAATACTTTTAATTCTGGTTAGCAGCATATGAAGCATTAATCGCATTAAATGAATTGTTTCTCATTTAGGGCAGCAATATTATAGTTTAAAGGAAGTATTAATATCTGCGAGATAGAAGTAGCTCACTAGTCTGGCAGATGAGTAACAATTAGGGACCCCACAATCCTGCGACAACCCTCATCATTTGACAGTGTTTTTTTATGAAAATGGAAGATATAATACACTGATGATTCACCAAAATTAAATAGAGAAGGTTAGCACCGACATGAAACACTAAAAATAAAACAAACAATATTTCGTTCTAATCCCTCACTCCTGAAAACAGATACACGTGACAGCTCGTGCTTGTGCCAACAGTAAACACAGTCACATTCAGCTAAAACCTCTCCTCCAAAAGCATAAGGTATTGATTGATTGACGAAATATGTATTTTTTTAAGACTGTTATTTATTATTTTTATTAGGTATCTTGTATATATACTGTGATTGTTTGGCTGCTTAGAGTACAAACAGATCATTTTTCAAACTGTTGTGATTTTCTGTAAAGTATGTGTTGGAATTAAAAACTGAATACTTGCCCTATTTGGTTATTTAACTAATTGCTAAAATTTGAATCTAAGAAAAAAACAATATTGCCTGCTCGCATTGTCAAAGCTTCTATTGCACCTTCCTCAAACCGAGGACCAATAAATTTTGCAAAAGTAATGCTGTGGGTCCCTAACTCAAATAAGCCATTTTTTTAATTTTTTTTTTTTTTAATTTTCATTTCAGCCGACTATGGACGATGATTACGCAACTTCATTTTCCTCTTCTGAGTTTCCATCCTCCGTCGCCAGTTACCTCCGCAATTATTCCACTGTCTTTAATGTCTTCCACCCTGGGCCTAATTTTATTTTGCATATTGTTATTATTAAAATCTCGGACATGTACCATTATAACATAATAAATCTAAAACCACGTTTTGAATCCTGTGGAAACGCAGTTATAAAACTGGATGTGAACTATTAAAAGCACGTCAATCAGACCAAACCAGATAAATGATAATGTTACTAACCAGATAAATAATAATGTTACTACAGGCTGGACGCTACACTATATCCGGCCTACATGCATAAACCAAAATAAGAGACGCTAGACCGTATGCCTTTTATTTTTATTTCCTTCACCACTCGCGTTACCAATCTCATCACCTACCACGGTTCCTCATACCCATTTAAAACCCTTAGTAAACCGCCATTTACTTAATCTCTAGACGCCATTTGGAAATGAATAGACTGTTGTAGAAACAGTGTTGTTCTATCCTGGAAATGCCACACATTTGCCCGGTCATTGTAATATTCAAAGCTTTTAAAAAGTTGGGTATACAGCCTTATACAGTACGGATATGGTATCAAAGTTTATGATATTCTGCCTGTGGAACTCCTGAACTATGTTCGCGAACCACAGGTCAGAGAACTGTTCCAGTGGGTATTTAGTTGAATGCTACAAAAATGGCAGCTGCTGCTGCACTCTACCGGCAGTATTACTAACTTTATCGAGCTGCAGCGTGTGACAGAATGAAGTTGTCTCCATTCCCCATTAACAAAGCGAACCCTCGACCTTGAATATTTCCACGAAAACGCTAGAGCGAATGCGCGATCTGTGCCATCCGAAAATTGTCTCCACGACAGCGAAACAGTTCACTGATGTGGCCAACAGATGGAGTTCAATACTTTCCCTAGCTGTCATAAGTCATCACAGAGAAGAGAATGCCGCATTAATATATAAAAAATCTTTATTTTTTAATTTATTTATTCTGGATTAGAGGTGGTGACATGTCACAGCGTCACTACGTCTAGAGCCGCCACTGGCTGGAGGGATGTGCCGGAGACGGTAACATCAAAGTCTGGTAGGCTACCTCCAGGGCCAGGTTGCGCTAACAGTTTAGTTTGTCGACTGTTGATGGTCAGGAGAAATCGATCACATGCATTCTTGAAAGCGGTAAGTGGATTGCTGAATCTAATCAAGAGTATGTACTAGAGAGGCGTTGTCATCTGCGTACTGCATTTCCGTCATGTGTGTAACGGAAGTTAATCTTGATGAGAGAAGTCTGGTCGCATTAAAGAGTCCTCCATCAAACCGATATTCCACGCGTACCTTAAGAGTAGATGATGTTTCAAAGAGCATAACTGCATAATACGAAGCAAAATTATTAGGAGCAAGTACGCAGCATTAGTTTCAACCATGCAATTAATTAATTATACATAGATGTACAACCGGCAACAACTAAAAGATCGTTTTGCGACTGCGGTGTTTTACCTTTTTGAAGTAGTAGAGCACTTGCTGGTAGCCCCAGCCGGGGTTGCCCATGCGCTCCCAGGCGTCGAGTCGTAGTCGTGTCTGGAGCCCCTGGTGTAGAGCATGTACTTGATGACCGAGGTGCCGCCCAGCACTTTCCCTCTGGGCCAGATGCAGCGCGTGTCCCTGAGGGCTCGGTGCGGTAGCCCCAGTTCCACGCCGTCGGTATCGTGTACGACATTAAAGCGGGAATCTGCAACACGTCATATTTACTACATGTTTCAAATGCACTATGGTCTCTTTAGCAGATTGAGCTACCATAAAACAATCATTTTAAAAGAAGTATAAAATAATTATACCATTTAAAATTTTGATAAGGATTTTTTAACGTTTTAAGGAAAAAAAGAACATGACTCAAATATCTTTGAATAAATTTAAAAAAAAGAGGGTTCAAAAAGTCTTAATTTGTAGAAATGGCATGGAATAAGCTGAACAAAGTCACATGTTTCGAAAAAATATTAAAAATTCAATAACTCGAAAATGGTGAAACTTTAATGAAGTAAAATTTTGTCATATACTAGGAAATAATGTGACCTATCTGCGGATGCAGGATGCAGGATGCAGGATGATCCTTTCATTCCTGAATCCTCTGTATATTCAAAATTGTGTTTTGCTTCCAAAAATGTTTCTCCGAGTAAAAGATCTTAAACAATAGTAACAACACTATAAACAATCTCCGCCAAAAATATTTTCAGCGATCTACCACTCAGTATCATGTATCTCCAAGGTATTTTGCTTAAAACATGTTTAAGAAACAACTTTTTTTTTTTTTGCTGTCGTTAGTCTTTCAACTGGTTTGATGCAATCCTCCATCCTTTCCTATCCTGTGCTAACCTCTTCATTTCTACATACCCCTTACAGCCCACGTCCTCAATTATCTGTTTCATATATTTTAATCTCTGTCTTCCTCTACAGTTCTTACTTTCGACTGTTCCCTCCACTAACAAATTAACCAATCCAGGATGTCTCAAAATATGACCTACCAGCCTGTCTCTTCTTTCCGTAAGCTTCTTCCACAAATTTCTTTTCTCACCCATCATTTCCAAAACTCGTTCATTTCATACTTTGTCTGTCCACTTAATTTTCAGCATTCTTCTGTAGCACCACATTTCAAATGCTTCAATTTTCTTTCTTTCCGGTATTCCTAAAGTCCATGTTTCGCTACCATAAAGAGCTGTGCTCCACATAAAGAGTTTCAAAAAGTTCTTTCTAATTCCTAGATCAATATTTGAAACTAAAAGGTTTCTCTTTTTCATGAAGGCTCTTTTTGCTAGTGCTATTCTGCTTTTGACATCGTTCCTGCTTCGGCCATCGGTTGTAATTTTACTTCCCAAGTAACAGAATTCGCTTACTTCTCCTATTGCATCCGATCCTATTTTTATATTTAATCTACTAGTATTGGTATCATTTCTGCTACATTTCATCACTTTTGTCTTGCTTTGATTTATATTCAATCCAAAATCTTCCTTCAGTATTTTACTTATGCCATTCAGTAACTTCTCAATATCCTAAGCCCGCTCTGCTAACAAGACAATGTCATCAGCATATCGTAACATACTGATTTTTTCTCCCTGAAAACTTATGCCACATCGAAATTTTTCTTTGACTTTCTTCATTGCTTCTACATACAAGTTGAATAATAACGGGGATAGACTACAACCTTGTCTCACACCCTTTTTAACTGATGCATGTCTCTCGTGATTCTCTACTTTTATTATAGCCACTTGATTCTTATATTGTTTATAGAGTATTCTTCTATCTCGATACTTTAGACCTGACTTCTTCAAAATTTTGAACATCTTGTCCCACCTAACATTATCAAAAGCTTTTTCTAAATCAACAAATGCCATAAAAGTATCTTTGTTTTTCTTGATCCGCCCTTCAAGTATTAACCTTAAAGACAGAATTGCTTCCCTTGTACTGCGATTTTTCCTAAACCCAAATTGATCTTCACCTACTATCTCTTCTACTACCCTTTCCATTCTTCCGTATATTATTCGGGTCAGTAATTTTGAAGCATGTGATGTTACACTAATGGTGCGATAATTCTCACATTTGTCGGCTTGTGCTTTCTTTGGAAGTGTGAAGATGATATTTTTATTAAAATCAGTTGGAATTTCTCCTAATTCATAACTTGTTGATATCAGCTTGAATAATCTTTGTATTCCTTCCTCTCCTAGGGATTTGAGAAGTTCTGAGAGGATCTCATCAATTCCAACTGCCTTATTTGCTTTCAAGTCATTCTGAGCTTTATTAAATTCTGTACTCAAAACAGGATCTCCTAAGTTATCAATGTCGACATCGCCTTCCTTTTCCATTACACTATTGTTCAACTCGTCCCCAACATACAGCTTCTCAATGTATTCCTTCCATCGTTTAGCTCTATCTTCTGAGCTTAAAAGAGGTTTCCCATAGGCAGCCATAATGTTCATACCTCTTTTCTTCATTTCTCCAAAATTCTGTTTGATCTTTCTATATGCAACATCTACTTTTCCTACGACCATTTCCTTTTCTACTTCTTCACACTTTTCTTGTAGCCAGTTTTCTTTTGCTATTTTGCATTTCCTATTTATTTGATTTCTAAATTGCCTGTACTGCTCTCTTCGTGTTTCATCCTGAGCATTTTTGTACCTTCTCCTCTGATCCATCAGCTCCAAAATGTCTCCTGTGATCGAAGGTTTCCTGGCAGCTTGTTCCCTAAAGCCTAATGTTTCTTTACCAGCTTTCATTATTTCGATCTTTTATGCATTCCATTCGTTCTCGGTTGAGCTCCTTTCGGAGTTAGTTCTTAGACCTAATTTTTCTCTTGTGCTAGATTGTTTCAGCGTATTGACTTCTAGTCTGTTCTGCTTATACTGCCTCCTTATTCGCTTGAATTTCAGCCTGCACTTCATTATTATCAAATTATGGTCAGAATCTATGTCTGCTCCTGGGTACGCTTTACAGTCTAGAACTTGATTCCTGGATCTCCGTTTGACCATGATATAATTTAGCTGATATCTGCCTGTATCCCCAGGACGTTTCCAGGTGTATATTCTTCTTGCATGGTTCTGAAACAATGTGTTTGCCACTACTAGCTTATATCTTTCACAAAATTCTAGCAACCTGCTTCCTCGCTCTTTTCTTTCTCCTAGTACAGTATTCCTACAGTATTCCCTTCTTTTCCTTCTCCCACTATTGCATTCCAGTCAACCATGATTATTTGATTTTCCTCCCCCTTCACATATTGGATTAATTCTTCAATTTCAGCGTATAGTTTTTTTATTTCTTCGTCATATTCCTGTGATGTTGGCATATACACTTGTAATAATGTGGATGGGACAGGCTTAGTTTCTAACCTCATCAAAATAATCCTGTCACTAAACTGTTAATAATAACTCACCCGTTTCCCTACTTTCTTGTTCACTACAAATCCTTCACCAGTGACTCCATTGACAGCTTGTGTGCTAATTATCCTGTGTTCCCCAGACCAGAAATCCTGAGCGTCCTTCCATTTAATCTCACTAATCCCAACAACATCTAACTTAAGTTGTTCCATCTCCCTTTTTAAGTTTTCTAACCTACCTGCCCTATTCAGACTTCTAACATTCCACGCTCCGACTCGTAGAATGTTTCTATCCATTCTGATGACTCCTCCCTGTGCAGTTCCCACCCGGAGATCCGATTGGGGGACTATTTTACCCCCGAAATATTTTACCCAGGAAGAAGCCGTCATGATAAATGTAATTTGAGAGGATTACATGTCCTCGGGATACCCTTTGGGACTTTAATGCCACGGTTTCCTGTTGCCTTCTGCATCCCCATGCCGTTGATCATTTCTGATTCATCCGCCTTTAGGGCCGTTTCCAACCCCAAGGGCAAGAGGGTGCCCTGAACCACTCCCCGCTCTTCCGCCCTCCTTTCGGAGGCCGTTGGCAAGCAGTGGGTGGCTCCTTATACCGGGAATCTTTCAGTCGCCAGAGTCTCGTCGGTGGAAACAGGGTGCACCACGTGAAGGAGATTTTAACATTTGGTTGGAAAAGGCTAGTATAGCCTCTCCCAAACCCTTACACCCCATGGAACCATTACTACTTGTTATTCTAATGAATGATTGTGTTGATGGTTTACTGTCAGAAGTAAGTTTGTTTGAAGATTACATAATGCTTCATAATAGGATCAAAACGGTAGAAAGCTGTGAACATTTGTAGAGTGATCTAGTTAGGATATTTACCTGAGCAGGTCAACGTCGGATTAAAATAAATACAAAGAAGAAACAGATTATTAGGTGCTCAGATAAAAAAAACTTATGATTATAAATCGAGGATGGAATTGCGTAACATTTGATAGCAAACTGAACCAGGAACATATTTCAAAATTTTTCACTTATAGGAGAGTGGTGAGGTGATTTACAAAAGATTTTAGCAAATCGGGTTACAAAACTTCGGTCAGATCATCTTTCGTACCTGGTAAAGTAGCATGGGACCAAAATTTTGTGTTCAAACACAGCAGTTGGTGGAGGTGCAAAGAAAGGCTGCTTGATTTGTTTCTAGAAATTACTACAGAACATAATCAGTAACTGATATGATAAAGGAGCTGAAACGGGTTTCATTGGCAGATGGGAGTAAGGTGAAGATGGTGGTTGGAGTGTGTTTTACAGAGTATATTATGTTTATCGGAACCACCTGCATTGCATAGATGTAACCTATTTATCGACAGTAAACTTGTTACTAATAAATCTCTACTCCATCTAATTTAATGAAATGTGAATTAATAACTGAGTGGATAAATTATCTGTAAGCCAAAATACTACATTTGAATTAAATTCGTGGTTTATGACTGAAGAAGGTACTGATAGGCAGTAGCAGCGATCAACGATGCTTATATATTACAACCTACATAACACATATATTAGTAAAGAAATCTATTGCCAACACGTTAAGAATTTATTTTCCAGTTTGAAAGACTCTGACCTGACCATATTATTTAATAACTGTGAATTCTAAAGTAGCTTTCTTCATTCTATTTCATGGTAAACTCTATATGCAAACGTATAAAATATAACATTAACCCCTGCATTTGAAAAAAATAAAAAAATATTTGGACTAACTCTTTCCTTGTGTCATGATTAATTACACGAAAATGCAACATGTATACGATAAAAAAAGTAGTTTTATTCCATTTAATAAAATAGCCCTGAGATAATCAAACAACAGCTTCACTTTTATTTTTTTTTTTTTATTCAATCACTTTTGTGTACCAGTATTTTAAGATTACACCAGACTGCTCTAAAAGTCCATAACAGATAACACAAACTACATGGAACATCAATTAAAAGCTGCTAGGAACGTCTTTTATTTTCGGAAAGCACATATTCCTAAATCGACTTTTTGGTATTAAAAAAATTAACTAAAAAAAATCATAACGAAAAATAAATAGTTTTTTAATTTAAATTAATCTTTTCCAGAAACATCTGTAGAAACCAGAAAAATTTTATGAATACTATTTTTCATCAAAACTGGTTTTTGCTATTCTTTGCCGAAGGCTGGTGGCAACAATGCTTTAGAGGAAAAAAGCGCGCGAGTGCGAACAAGCGACATTCTGTTCTTAGCAGAGACAGTGAGCAGACGTATTTCGAGAAGCAGCAAAGGAGAAGTCAGATACCGCCAAAAGTGTGAAGAAGTGAGCTTCAGAGGCAGCAGCATGGTAAGTGATAACGACAGTTTAGAAGTTTATTGCTTTTTTTCTGAGATAAATTAAATCATAGTAAGCGTGCCGTATTTCGTTATTTAATGAGGTAAACAGTTTAGAAATTCGGAAATTTATAACTTCCCGCGTATTTTTATTTTGCTAGCAGAAAGAAGTTCTAAAGATAATAACTGATGTTTGTGAGATAATAACTCTAGCAAGTTGGAAAATTAGATGGATATTTAAAAATTGTATTTTCATTTATAAAATTCCTTCTGTGTTCGAAAACAAGAAGTAATAGCATTTTAAAATCATGCAGCTGTAATTTTAACAGACGTTTATTAATGTGCCATGAACGTAAACGTTAGAATCATGATTTTTAATCTTTCTGTTTTGTGTTAACTAAAATCGCGAAAAATGTCATTTACAAAAAATGTGTGCTGACGGGTGTTAGTTATAACTTAGTCATTTCAGTAAAAAAAAATTGCTTGTTACGCATTCGACACAAAATAATTAGATATCTAGAAAACAGTGTTTGATACAAAATGTTGCGCAATTCGATTTAGCTATTTGTTAGTATGAGGTGGTTGATATTAGACCATTGATATTAGACGGCTACTTCTGTGAATCTATCAAAAAATGAATTTTAACAGGAACGAAGTTTTTGACGACGTAGCAAGTAAATAAAATGATTTCGGGTTTCCAGCCGCGTATAAATGTCACTTTCATGCGTCGTTTCTAGGGAGACCATCCGTATCCTCATTTTCAACCAGCTGCAAAACTGTTTTGGCGGTATCGTGGCAACGGTCGAAAACAAAAGCCGACTCTGGGCGATGACGGAATCCACTATTTTGCTGATAGGCGATGCGTTGCTGCTTCAACACGTTGATAGCAGGCCACACTAAACAGTCATCCGCTGTCCCTGTTGATTAAAAATCGGCTTACCTAATTTCAACAGCTTCTGTGAATATGATGCCCCCAAGTTTTTTAGATTCCCTTGAAATGTCCCATGAAAGTGTCATTTGACTATCAATTAAGTAAAAGTCGCTTAATTTTGAAAAAAAGATGACACTACAATTCCAAATGGAAATCAAGATAATTTTTGAAAGTATTTTAAAAATTGCGATTTTTTTTACTATCGTAACGTATAGACAAAATAATAGAATCATTCTGATTTAATTTAATTGCAATGGAGCACAAGCTCCGGTGGCAATTTCCCTACACCCCCATCTTCCCCCTATCCTGCACCCACCTACATTTGCCCTCTACAAATTTTATCTTTAAATTCTTTCAACGTTTTCGGTAAATTATTCATCATTTCTCTTGGAAATAGGTTAGTAGTAGCAAATTACCACTTTATTTTGGTGGCAGTTGAAAGTAGAAATCACACCGGAAACATTTTTTATTCCTCAAAACATCGGAAGTAATTTGTATCGACACTGTTTAGCGGGACTCGGTCCTATTTCACTAACCGATAGATTTTACTGAGAGATATCCCGGCGACTGTGCGACATCCGACACCTATGAGAAAATGCCACTAATCTCTTTAAATTTGGATCAACTGCTCTGTCATGTCTTCTTTTCGTACCTCACTTACGTTTTACCGAAAAGTTGTCACAAATTAAATGGCGGCACTATCATAATTGTTTTTTGTTATCTCGCTTAGTTCTCGAGATATCGAATGTCAAAAATCGGTTATACATATACTTCATTGTGGTTTTGGTCATGGTCGTATTTAATCCAAATCACAACCGCTAGGAAAAACAAAACATCTATTGTGCATGTCCCAGCGTGTAGTCTATTTATCGAACTTTTTTTGGTCCAGGCCACATTTCAACCTGAACGCTTTAATTCTGAAATACGCTATCTCGGGAACTAAGTGAGATAACAAAAATTATTATTCTTTACTTTTGATTTGTCTCGTCGAGTTACGGAAGCCTCCATCATCGAATTTGGCTTCGGCGAGATTTTTCTTCTGGTCCAAACAGCATTTCGACCTAAACACCTCACTTTTGAGAGAGCATATCTCGAGAACTAAGCGAAATAGAAAAACATTTTATTCCTCACTTTCGATTTGTCTCGTTGAGTTATGTAAGGATATATCATCAAATTTTGGATCCCCAATTAAATTATGAATGCTGAAATTTGAGACGACTACGCATCTACAAAAAACCATGACTGCAAAAATACCCCAAATATTGTTGGTGCAGGAATCATATCAGGCTAACCTCTTTTGTTCCCTTCCTAGCAGTTATGGTTACGTTGAAATGTTGAACTTGCATACAAAGATAAATTGATTCTCTCTATCGATGCAACATGGCATGATGAGCTGTTAAGATGTTGTGTGAAATATTTTGCTATCGTAAATTTCATGTGATGAAACAACGGATAGAAGTTAAAATTCAAAAACACATTATTGCCTAACGAAGGAATTAACCTACATTTCAAGAGATTTTACATTGCTGGCGGCAGCTGACAAATGAGAGTCACACTCATATTTTGGCGTCTCTTTATTTAAATTTATAAAAACTTTTCGGTGAAATGTATGTTGGGAACGTGAAAAAATATCATATAGAAGCATTAATTCAAATTTCAACACACAACCGTAGCATTTTTTGTTTTGTTTTGATTGCTAGGAATGGGTAAGATTCTAAAACACGTTGTTATAAATCTTCATTTGTTTTTTTTTTATAGTTTTTAGTTGGAGTACCTACTGTAATGCAGAATATAAACGGAAACTGAACCTATGCCAGTTGGTGTAAGCTTGGGGATTACGGAAAACAGTGATGCAAGAGAATCGAGTATTTCGTTATAGTTAATATCAGAATGTATCCGTATATGCAAGGAAACATTTGTGGTTACTTTATGAAAACTTTGTAATGAGAATCCAGAGCTCTACCGCCGTAAATCCTTAGGGAAGACACCGGTGCCGCAGTAACTTACAAAAATGTTTTTATACTTATGTAAATGGGAAATGAGGTTGTTTGAAACGCTGAAACAGTAATTTCGTTCGCACGCTATTGAATATTCCTGTAGTAGAGAACAATGAAATAGAATTTCACTATTATTAGAGGTAGGTCTGCCACAGAAATTCGATTTTTGTATTAACGAAAGAATCAAGTGGAGATAAAATATGGAGATAAATAAAGTAAGAACTCTATAAAAACTGAATATAGTGGTACTGGATGGCAAAATGAAGACCCAGATAAATGACTGAATCTGATCAATAAAGTAATGTGATAGAGAATACAGAAAATAGCGATACAGAAGAGAAACGGAAAGAGCACAAAGCAATCGAACTAATATGAAAACTGACGGGTCATTAAAAAAATATTCTATTATTTAGGCACTAAAATTTATACTTGTATATTACAAATATAAATGATGTAGCTTGGAAAACAGGAAATGGAAGAAGAGTTTACATTAAGATAAATCACACTACTTAAGAAGAAACCTTGATAGCTGTCTCAAAAAGAAAAATTGTAATGGAGCAAAACAATTTGAGGTAAATTTATGGTGAACAGAAAAATCTGGAGACGCTAATGTGAGATATTGTCATAGAAAAAGGCCTCGAATACATTCAGCCATTGAGATTTCGGTTTTCCATGGTTTCAGAAATCACTCCAGGTGGATAATTTATATATCAATTTGCAAAACATTTTATAATACGCTTCCTGGGGGCCTGTTTCTCAAAAGACCATTATTATTCGGTTTCAAGATACAATTTGCAGGATGGGTACTTTCGCTTGTGGCATTACCGCGGTAAGAGATTTAATTTATTTTTTGCATACATTTTTTCGATTTGTAGTTAGTACTTTTCACTATCTTATTTTATACTGAATGTATGTAGATGCACAAAAGAACTTTAAATTTAATTTAACGCTCTTCTTCTGTTTTCATTAATTCCAATATCACAACCCAATTATTTTTCTCTTTATAAAAATTTAATAACAAATTAGGTACCCATTCAACAAAGCAAGCCCCCTCAACATTTGGGGAGTCATTTTAGGTATTTAGTGACGAAATGAAAGAAAAAAAAACCCGCTAAATACGTAGAATGAAAATAGAAACTTCTGCCACTGTTTCTCTCTCCTCACAAGCCACTTAAAACTATCCAGTATAATTTAATTTAGTTACTGAATTTATGTTAAACAACTTATACTGCATGCAATTAATAATGCTTATACTTATTAGGGAATTTGACAGTATTTATTGTGTTTAACTGATTGAGTAAATTTCCTGTTTGTGTTTTATATTTTTAACCCCATTAATCCTGCATTTAATTAATTCCATATTTATAACTTATGTAAAGAGTGAAAAAATTGTAGAGAATGAATACTCAATTATGCACTGTCATGTAGCGTAGTTCTTATTGAATATATTGTAACTATTTTTTACTGTTAGTGCTAATATTTCAGATGTACTGAACGACTGTTTCTTTACAGGAGTCGGATGATGAGAAGCCGCGCCGTGGTCCCCCTCGCCTGTGTTGGGTGGTGGATGGTGAGGAGTATGTCCCGCAGCCTCAACAGTTCAGCAACTCACCCTGTGAGACAGCAGAGGTCACTCTGCTAACCAGAGATCGCAACGAGGCACTGAGGAACTCAAACCTTTCATTAATCTCCTCAGATGAGAGCGTAGATTATGAAAGTTTTGATATTTCTGCAGCTTCTGAGGGTTCGAGGTTAACAGGCGGACCTCTGTCTGTCCACAGAGGAGGAGCTGAACTGCCAGTCGATATTCCGCGACTATCACTTCGTCCTTGCTGGTACGAAGTGAGCGTTGAGGAACTCGTATATGAGACGCTCTGGGAAGGTGAGTCGGTGATTCCAACTGATAGTGATATACTGGCGACAGACGAATTTGTGGGGGCCCTTGAGCCAGCCCTGGTGTCCAGTTATGGGAATTTGTCCTATGACTGTAATGTCTGGGAAGACTTTCCGGACTCCACAGATTCTGAGTCGTCAGGATGTCAATGTTGGTATGGAGGATCAGGCGACACCTGCCTGGAACGGGACCTCTCTCCTCCTGCCCCTTGCCCTCCGCAGGCGGAGGGACTCGGTGGACTGGATCTCGAGGGGCCGGCCAGGAGGAAGGACACGGGGATCTGTCGGCTGGAGGGTCGAAGGCGGGCGACGAAACCTCGCAGGAGCCTACGGGCTACTGCTGGGGGTCGTCGTCCTCTGGTGGCTCCCGACCGATGGAGACTTTTGTGTCCTACCTCCTGAGCCGAGGGAAGGAGGTCGACGGAGACGTCCACGTCATCGAGGTGCCTGCGCGTCGCCCGGCCTCCTCCTGATGGCGCCGCCTCAGGAGGAGCCTTGGTAAGAGGTTGAGTCGCTGGCGCAATGGCGCTACAGTGACTCCCTTATAGGTACGTTACCATCTATAATAATTTAAAATACTTTTTCTTTTTTTCTTATATTATAATTCCATTATTTTTTTGTTGCAGTTTGGTATTGATTGGCGTCACCAGATGGGCAGTACAACTCCAGTTCGTATCCAGGTTTCTGTACTGATGACGGGGCAAAAAATTGGAAGGGACGCTTACAGTTAAATTGTGGGCAGTGGTAACTATGAAGTCCAACCTCCTCAATGTTTATATCTGATATCTTAGCTGTGGAGAGGTATAACATTCCCTATTTCAAATTGTAGGTGTAGTATATTTTACTGTTGCTTCTATAGTAACGGGTGATGACCAATATCCTACCTTTAACGTTAAATCATTACGGAATTTTAGATAAATTTTTCTTTCTCCATAATTTTGGTTTCAAAAGTGGCCTAGCATAAAATTGTTGTTAATGATTCCTTTAAAATATATTTTTAATTTATAAGAAGTTATAGGGGTTAAATCAAGAATCTAAATCGATAGTTTTTAGATAATTTTTTTCAGTTGGTTTATGTAAGTCTTTTACTCATTGGCATGATATTTGTTTTCAGTACAGGTGCATTGTTATCATTTTGGTTGTGATTTATTACATAATTATAATTTTCCATATCTTTGTATTATTGATATTTATAATTTTTATTTATTGCTTTGAGCATAGTTTTAAAAACTTTCACTCACTTGCCTTTCGTTACAGAAATTTTGTAAGAATTTGATTCTCTCTCCAATTTTATTAGTTCTTTTCGACACTTTTCTTTTTATTGGGAAATACCAGGTTAAAGTAGTTTAGTAAAGTGGAATGGAATATATTAAACATATTGTCAATATTATCATTAATTACCTTATACATTCACAATAGTTAAAAAATTATTTCTTGCATTTGCTTTATATTGTAAATAGTATTGGAATACAGCCACTTGAACAATTTTATTGTTCTCTCTCTGTATCATACTGGGTGCTTATTATATACCTATCTAATTTTATTCCTACATAATTATAGCAGTTTTGGGATTTTTAACCTGACTTTAGGAATTTCTAGATTCTTTTCTTTCCTGATATTATAATCATGTACATGTTTCCTATCTATACAGTTAGTCTCATTTTCCTTAACTCATATGCTCTTAGATATATATGGAAGGAGGTGTCATTACCTTAAATTTCTCAAAGAGAGATATTTGGCAATTCCTTTATACTTCTGATTGGTTTTTTGCCATATTAAAACAACCTATGCCACAGTTTTATTTTCCCAAAATTTTGTTCCATGAATCAAATGTGTATGGAAAAAGGTATATCATACAACAATAACATCTATTATTCTCCAACCAAATGTTATAATTTTCGTGAAAGTAATGTCACCTGGCACCATTTCTTACAAAAATATTTTGTATGAGCATTCCAGTACATTTTTGTGTCCATATAGACTCCCACTAATATCATTCATTTACTGTTTTTCGCAAAAGCTACATTACTTAGACAGAAATAATTTTCTTGAATCTTATCACCTTTCAGTATCAAATTGTCCACAATCAATTTTTGTGACTTATCCGTATCTGTAATTTTGCCCTTATCCACATAAATCACTGATTTGTGGTTCAAATTATCAGGAAGGTGATTGATACAAAGTAGAAAAAGAAATAAAAAAACTCCTGTTACTTGCATCCATCTTAAGTGTTGATTTTCCTGTATTTCTAATTGTAAGTAATTGTGGCCTTTTTTTTTTTTTTTTTTTTTTTTGTCTGAGGAATATCTACATCCTTTCCTTTTCTGCTATTATAATTGTGTTTATCTTTCCTTTAGTGTTAAATATAGGGGGGAGGGAGAAGGGGCATTTTCCCTGGGCAGGAAATGAAAAATTCATGTAAAATTTGTAGATCCATACCTTTTACATAATTAGTCAGATTTCCCTTAACACTTATCATGCTTATTAGACTATCAATGTTTCAACAATTTAAATCTCTTGTCTTACAACTGTTCTTACTGAAGGAAGTGTCTTTACCCCAAATTCGCCAAAGAGATATTTGATTGCTTTTTCCTTGCCATGTAATACATGTGACTATTAAAATGCATAATATACCAATACAATCTGTGGTTTCCCAACTATTTTTTTTTTATATATATATGTATGTCACTTTGCATAGTTTTGTATGAATATTCCATTTCAATTTGTATCTAAATAGACTTCAAATAATTTCAATGATTTGCCATTCTCATCAAAATCCAAATATTTTAAACAGAAATTTGCATCGGTCACATGAAATTGTAACAAATGTTCCACAAACATTATTTTCTTATATTTTTGTAACTCATTCATGTCTTTATGTTACCTTATCAAACTTATAATAACCAGTTTACAGTTCATATTCCCACAAAGATCATTTAGGTAAACTAAAACAGAGAGAGAAATGAAAACTCCAGTTGCTTTCAGCAATTTAGGTTGATTATTTTCCAATATTACAATTTCGCTTCTCTTTCAAAGATATGATTCAACTAGGAATGACTGCAGTTCTCTAACCACATAATACTTCACTTTACTTATCATTATCTATTTACATAATGTATCAAATGTCTTAATGAGATTTAAAATTATGGCGTTTGTAATTAATTGAGTTTCAGAGTTAGTTATTATCTCTGTTAAACAGATTTCAGACCTTTAATGGTTGATTTTCCTGCCCTGAACCCAAATTAAGAAGTATTTACTAAATTATAACTCTCAAACAAGCTTAATAGTTGAATTTTCATGCAACACTCAATTACCTCTGAGAAAATTGGTCCTAATAATACAGGCTGGTAGCTACTTAGACAGTCTTTCCCCCGTTTTTAAAACTTAGAAATTGTAATTTTGAAACAATTAGGAAAGCCCTTTTCCTTAGTACATCATCAATAAGTTTATTTAAGGATAATACTATTATGTCAATAATTTATTTTTAAAATAGTTAGATAAACAATACCGGTAATAGCCTTCTGTCTTGGAGTTACTTGGTTTTATAACTGCAACATGCTTCCATTTAAAAGTTTCTGCATCAATTATGGAACCCAATTGTTGGTTTCTCAACATTTTCAGAATGGCAGTTGATTTTGCTGCCTGTATAACCAGCTGTCATAAACATTAGAAATTTCCTTCACTGAAGTTACCAAAAAAAAAAAAAAAAGTCTTTTAAGGTGTTGGGTCCAGTAGGCATAAGCTTCTTTTTTTTATTTATTCCCATACTTCATTGTTTAAAACTATACAAGCCGCTTTACAATTGTTTTGCGATTATTAATAAACTTCCCATTTCCTCATACATTTGTTATTTTAAATTCTTTCCTATACTTGTTTTACATTTTCATATCTTTCTCTGTCTTGTGAATTTCCCTGATTTGCTACATTCCTCTTGTATGCAACTTTAGGAGCATTTATATGGTTGTTTATTTATTTATTTAGTTGTTTTACTTTTTGTTTTGCACTTCCTTACTTCTTTTTCTGCGAAAAAATTTATTCAGGTATTAACTTAGTACAATGACAAATCATTGTAATACTTCAGTGACATTCTTGCAATTTATAATTTTTTCTTGCCTGTCAGTCTCCTTAAAGTTATCTCTAAAGCTTGTTATACTTTCTTTTCTTATTATCCTGTTATTTAATCTATTTCATGTTACCACCACTGCTGAGGGGCAACCAAAAAGGGGGGGAGGGGCAGTGAATTAATGTGTGATGGGGTGACCAAATTTGTCTGGTATAGACTTTTTTTTTAGTTAAACTGCCATGGGTGGCAGTCTCCAGAGGGGTTCTCGCAAATTCGTGGTTAATGGGCAGCAATCTAAGTTTTTGCCCTTACTCAGAAAATTCATAGATTCATTATTGGTAACCTCCTACTTGACTTACCACTGGAAGATTAAACCACAGACCACAATGATCAGATCTTTATGTATATTAGTAATAATACTCTGTAAACAAGCCTAATTTCTTCCTGGACAGTCAGTTTGGAAGAAGTGGTCACAAATAAGATTCTTGGCTTTTGATTCCACTAGAATGATTATTTGAATGTCCCTAACTATAATAATCTTGATATTCTAGTATTTCTCTGGTGCATCAATTAACTGTTCTTGGTATTTTATAAAAATGTTGATATCTCAATCTGGTGTGTAAAACATGGAGATAATTATCAACCATTAGTATACCAACAGCCTCAAATACATTTTCTTTTACAACACAATCATGTTTTAACACAATATTGTGAATATATTTTTTTTAAAATTGCTACCACTCCATGAGTAATTTTATTTATACAGTAACTTACTACTAATTCATATTCTGATGGAAGATAGAAAACTAATTTCCTCAGCTTTCAACCAGTTTTCATTACAATTTCGAGTGTTACAGGGAAATGTTATCTCGTCTAGTTTATTTCTTATAAATTTATGTGAAAAACCAATTTTTTCTTTGAATTTCTTTACATTTATGTGCCTTAGCTTTATGGACTTTGTGTTCCCTACTTTTTTTAAAAAAATCTTTGTCAATAGATTCAAGAATATAGTGATAAGTAATAGAAGATCTTATTAGGTACCCCATTTCCTTGTCGCCTTTGCAGGGATTGCTTATTGAATGATAATTCCATGAATTTCTACATGCTTTATTCTCATCATCAGAGCAAATATGTTTACTTTAGAAATTTTTTCTTTTTACTTAAAAAAAAGTGTCGTTTGAGGTGTTGTCACTGTATCTGACTTCACACATATCTAATAATGTTTGTTTCATTCATTTATTACTATATTTCTTTTTAATTTCCAGCAGCTTTTCAAAATCTTGATTAAATCTGCTTTCTTATTACACACTCAGTTTTCCTCATGTCTTGTCAAGTGCAGGCCATGCCTTATTAAATGGTTCCCGAAAAGCCTCTTACATAAAAAAAAACTTTTTTAATTATTTGTAATGTGGTTATTTGCTGGGTTGATTAAATTATAAAATTTAGGCATATAATTTCTGTAAGGCACTGAATTTAAAATAACTTTTATTTTGTGTTTTAAGGGTAACAATTGCATCAAGAGCTGGTCTACTTATTCAATAATGTCATTTTCATATAGTGCTAAATTATATGTTCCATCCATTACAATTAACATATCATTTAAACCAAAGTTTTTTGTGTTTGTTCTAATATCAATTTCTCCTAAAGGAGCGTATGGATTTATAACACTTTGAACCTTATTACTTGGTTGTAGTTTCATACCTAGCATCTCGTTGCAGTCTCAGCCTTTGCTATCACTAATTACTAATATTTATGACTCCTCCTTGATAAAGCACACTCTTGTCTTTTGTATACCCCGTTAGTGTTGTTATTTGTCCTTGAATCACCAGTAGTCTTCATCAGTTCTTCTTGTTTCTAGAATGAAACTGATTCCACAATACTGTCCAGTATACAAAACAATTTTTTTTATTATTGAAGATTGATGCATTGTTTGCTGCCAATTAAAAGAACATATTATAATTCCTTTTTTTCCATTTCACTGCTTATTACACCCTTTGAACATTATAGTTCGTTCATTTTTGATGATCATCTAATAACACCCACACACACTGCCATCTTCCCTAGGCTGTCTTGACGAGGAGAGAACTCTTGCATATAGGGTGCCTGAGGATTGGAAAATTATATCAGTCTTGGTCTCTCTGATCAGCCTGTGTTGAGTGCCAGTCTTCATACATAGGATGGAAGAGAAATTTCAGATGGTACCATAATCGCAGAGTAGCCTTGACAAGAAGTCATCATATACATATAGCACCACTGCTAATTAAAAAATCAGTATTCCTATAAATTAAAATCTTTTCTGTTCGGCATTGTAGAACCATAGGCATATCCTGAAGACATTGTGAATATCTGTTCCAGTTTTAAACAGAGATTGGGTAGTATAAAATCCAAAGAGCAAAACAAGTACATAATTAATTCAAACCATATTGACATAAAATTGTTACAGCATGCTCACATTTCATGTGGAGAAAGGATGATGACTTTATAATGAGTTGAAACATGAAATGCAATAAAGAAGGAGTTAATGGTGAAATGAGAAGCAAGTCCAAGGTAAATTATTGGGACACTGCCATGTTTTTCTGTGCATATGAACAGCTTCCGCACATGTAATTTTAAATACACAGCATACTACCCACAAATACAGCTCACAGTCCAATCACTACAGGTCTTCTTCATTGCCATTCACAATAGCAACATTGCAATTAATAGAATATGGGGGAAAATAATAGGAAAACAGTTTCCACTTAATTATTTTTCAGAAACTGTTAAATACAGTCCATATTTTCTGAAACAATCATGAGAAATGGAAAGTGAAGTAAAAATATCAATAAATGGAAAATACAAATCATTATGAGCCATTTACAGACTGTTGTAATTCATGCTTACTTTCAGTTATCAATGAAATATTGATGCAGATGAACGATTGTGCTCTGGTGTTTCCATTAAGTGGTACAGTGCGTGTGTGGCATCAAATGAAATTATTCAGACAGTTTTGATTATTTGACTGTTAAGTATTTGATGATCTTTTCTTTGCATCATCATCATCATCAAACACTTCCATTTTTGTGGGTCCTCTTCCTTTTCTGTTGGTCACTTTAAGATTTCCCTTTACCGTATGTCTGCAATCAACTCCCTTCATTTCTATTTCCTTCTTCACCTGATGCATCCGTTTCTTTCTGTGGTCTTCCTGTAGGTTTTCTTCCATTCCCATTTGCTATACAGTGCTAACTTCAGCATCCCCCCCTCCTCTTTCCTTGTGACAAGCCCTGGCCACTGCAGACTCTTATTTGTCAATGTTTCTTGCAGTGTTTCAATTTTTAATCTCTTCCAGAAGCTTTCATTTCTTGTGACATTCTCTACTGCTCTCACTAACCTCATCTCTGCTGCCTATAGTCTTATAATATGACAAGTTTCAGTGTTATAGGTCAGTTTGGTCTGGTAGTATACTTTATAAAGCAAACTTTTGATTTCTTTTGATATGTTCCACCTCCACTTTATATCTTTGATGTTGTGATAACATTGTCTGTTGTTCCTTATTATTTGTCTTATTTCCTCCTCAATATTTCTGTTCGTTATTTCACTTCCATAGCAAATAAACAACTCTTCCCATTCAAATTTGTTTGTGTACAGTAACACATTTTTTAATGTGCCATTGTTTCTTGCTATCTTTATTATTTTAGTTTCTTTGTATTCATCTTCAGGCCAACAGGTTTCATAATTCTCTTTCCATATTATGTTTCATGTTTTTGCATACCATTATATTGTTAGAATAAGTCTGCTGGATTTCTTAGTCCCTGAACTTCAGTGATCGCTTTGTCTATAACCACATTGAATTTCAGAGGAGACAATGCACTTCATTGTCCAACTCTCTTTCCATTCTCTAGACAATTTGAGTGTCCTTCATCTATTAGTCTCATTTTCAGGCTTAATCATATGCTATCAGTTTGTACTGATGATATGGCTTTATTATATCAATGAAAGCTATTATTATGTCATTGTCATATTCTCACCTATTCTCTACAATTTGTCTGAGTATAAAAATGCTTCTACCATTGATCTTCCTTGCCTAAATTTATGCTTTTCTTCTCTAGCTGTTTCCTGTATTCTACATTTGCCTTTGTGTGCATAATTTTTCCATACATTTTCAGGCAGTGCCTCAGCAGTGTAAATTCCTGAATTTCTTGTATTTTGTTTACTCCATTTTTATGAATCAGCACTATGGCTCTCTTCCTCCAGTCCTCTGGTATTTTTCTTTCTTTCAAACTGCCTGCACAACTGCCATGAATTTTCTTCTGTAAATTCATCAATTTCTTTGCAAAGCTGAATCAAATTTATGCTGCTTAAAGAGATAGCATGACATAAAATACAGTACTGGAAAAGTATGATCTTTGCAGAAGTGATGGATGTTCTGCTATCCCTGTAGCACTGTTATAATGGCATATATTCCTTTCCCTAATGACTTGAATCAGCAAAAGTCAGAGACTTTACCAGACTATCTGCTCTCTTTGCCAGCCAATATACTTGTCTCTTGACAGTAAAGCTCTAATAGATATTGCAGAAATTCTTAGCTATTTCTCCTGTGCTCTGTATTCAACATTTCATTGTTCCAGTGGTAAATTAAATTAGTTTGTAATAGATCTAAAATATCTGAATTATTAGTGAGGCTGATTTTACTGCTGCAAGTAGTAAGTTTTCACCTGTTTGCTCTCAAAGATTTAAAGTCACTATTAAATGGGAAGGTAGTTATGACCTCCATGGCAGCAATCAATTTCTTGTTTAAATCCAAATGCTCCTTTAATGAGGCTTTCAGAAGTAAACATTATTTTAGAACTAAGACACAAAAACATTATTTCAATTAATGTCTGGGATATTTATTTTGTAGCATAACAATTTGTTCCTGTAGTTTATACTTTCTCCACAATATACACAGTTACAATACTGAAAAAGTTATTCTATTTCATGCTTTAACTTATTGTTTAATTTATATGTTAATACAATAGAGAGAAAAGACGGTGGGGTTTCCATGGGTCCTGTCCCTTCCTTTGGGCTTCACAGAGCTAGAGCTCCATGACTACAGGGGAGATTACTGGGTATGCATTGGACAGCAGGCTGATTAGGGTTGGGGAACCATTCCGAATCTGCAGCTTCGGGGAAAAATACTCGGCTTCACCAGGGATTGAATAACTGTTGTCCGAACCACGAGAGACCTTCTACCCTCTGAGACCAGCTGCCCATCTGTATTCAATAACTGAATATAATCAATAAATTATGTTCTAGATTTCCATTTATGTAGATAATTAGTTTAATAGAGTAATTGTATTTAATTGTAATTAATTGTAGTTTTAATAAAAATTTAATTTTTAAACCTTCTTGAACATTGTGTTGTTATTTAGTAGTCATAAACTAAAGTAGTTTAGTGGTTCAAACCAAACACTAAACATGAGTATAGTGTAAAAATGCTGTTGTCAGCTCTAAAATTTGGTGTGTTTGGATTGATTGCTATTTGTACACATTTCTTTTAATGGCAATAAACTAAAATTAATTCTAAGAACTTTCAAAAAAAAAAAAAAAAAAAAAAAAAAAAAAACAAAAAAAACTCACCCCAACAAGGTCAATAGGTGTGGCTGCCTTGATGATTTGTTCCATTCACATTCTTCATTCAAATCCCTCCCCATTCTTCCTGTGGAAGTCTTAAGTATATTGAAATTGTCTTGTTAAGTTTAGGTATCACTGCTCAAGATACTTGAAGTCAACATCAACAAATGTTACAAATAATTACAATAAAAAAATACTAATGCCACAGTTGCCACATGACAATCCTCATGTAATTTATGAATCTAAAAAATTTTGTGTAATTAATAGAATGCACACAAACTGGTAATATCAAATTTAATAAGTTCAAAACCAGCAATTAATTGCCCAGTGTAATTAGGAACATGACTGGGCTTTGTAAGCATATTAAAGGTCACTAATGCTACTTAGGAACACAAACTTAGTTACCAAAATTCATAGTTTCTCATTGTTGCAACACACACTACTTAGAGAGTGTTGAAAATTCTGCTAATTTTGGAAAACTGAAAATCAAAATCATAGTGCAAATGTGAGATTTTATTTAGAATAATGGTGGGAGTGAGAAAATATGAAATAATAAACTTTTGGACTGATATTGCAACTTTGGGCTCTTTTAGCAGCAATACTATGGAGCATAATGACCAGACACAAGTGTGATAAGGCAGTCATTGGAGAAATGTTGGTGATGAGTCATATTGTTCAAAGAAATGGAATAGTGCATGGATGGGGAAAGATGACCGTGATCAAAATTGGCACTCGATTTCATGGGGAATTTTGTTTTGTGGGCAGTGGTGACAGGGATTGGAACGGGTTACTGGATGAAGTGATGAATAGTTTACCAAAAAAAAAAAAAACAGAAGGAATTTAAAATTAAATTAAAAAAGTGGATAGGGGAGGGATTTAATACTCAAATTTTTAAGATGATAAAAAAAAAAGGAGGAAATTGTATGACAGTAAATTACCACTGGGGTGTGTGCTCCATCGCAATTAAATTAATAATAATCAAGCTATGTTCACACATGGATACTTGTGCCAGGACCAGTATCAGGATTTCTGTATTTGACAAGCAGCAGCACTTTATCTCTCACATAAACTGCTCATACATTTGGTAAATATTAGAGCATCTCATACAAATCCCTCATACATTTTGTATATAATCATTTTACCTTTGACTTGTATCTCAGACAGGCACATGCTCATTAGCCAAACCTAACATAGCCAGTTTGTGTATACTGATGTAAATGCCAGGTTCATACTCATACAAGTCAATGAGGACCTCATACAAGGTCTGATAGAGATGCTGATACATGTTCTGAACTGGTTTGAGATGTATATGTAGCTGAAGATTTCACCCAACGACACTGGAATAAATTTAACTTGCAATGGTTGTCAGGAGTGGAAAAGGTGGCATCTGATGTTATATATATGGGATAATAGTGAAGAAGACCACGGCAATTAGATGTATGGACAGATATCATTGGTCAATATAGCATGAAATTTAAAATAAAGAAAAGTAAGAACATGGTGATAACCAGAAAGAATGACATGAAAAAGGGGGGAACTGTGGTGGTAGGAGAATAAATGAAGAAGGTAAGCAGTTTGAAATACCTGGAAAGTGTAATGGAAGGAAGGCAGAAACATGTTTTTTAGATGTATCAGATGCCTGCTATGGAAGATTTTTGTGCCACAAACATTAAGGAAGTAATGTATCATGATTATTACATTCTTATACTGGTTCAGTAAATCAGTGGCCAAAATTTAAAGGTGTAATACAAATAGTTATAAAAAGACACACATGTTGAGTGAGCCATGATTCAAAAATGTAGAAAGAAAAGAATTAGGGGAGGAATTTACATATCAAAGGCGTGGAAGTGAAAGTGGAAGTGCCTCATGGTAATTTACTGGGAACATTGCTGTGTCTTGTTGTAATGAATGATTGTATAACAATACACCCAGTAATTAACAAACAATTAATATTATCAACTACTGATAAATGGTTAGTTGCTTAAAATTCAACTAACAGGCTTATAGGCAATTTACATTGTTAACCAAAAATTCATATCATTCTATGTTAGCTACTATATATGACTGAAATAGCCAGATAATATAATTGCTGCATATATAAAAAACTAAAGGACTTTTGCAATTACAGGGTGGGGAATGAATTACTTGTTGAAGACTTGAAGTGCAAATATTTTGACATTGCATTTGATAATGTAATCTACTGGGCACAACCCATTATGCACATGGTAGGAAAAGGATTCAGAATCCTGATGGTAATGAGGGGCATGGCCAGTGATAGGATTCTCAGGCCTGGGGTAAGCGTTCTTAATAGTCACGTAACCGGTCGAGACTGATGGAAAATTCATCAGTGGGGCCCCTCCCTCAGGCCAGATGGGTGACTTTATTTTTTAGCCCTACAACTGGCCGGGTGACAAAGGACAGATTCTTGGCCTGGGGGGCCCAGAAGCCAGTGATCAGGGCCCCCATCTGTCGGTGGGCCCAGGGCACATTTCACCTGCTTACTCCCCCATAATGCCAGCCCTGATGAGGGGAAGTACCAGACCAGTGAAGGAATTGGGTTACAAAACACTGGTCAGCCCATTGCTTGAATGTGGTGGTGTAGTATGAGACCCATTTTTTGAATTACAGGAGTCGGAGAGTGTGCCAAGGGGAGCAGCTATCTGGATATTACTGCAGAATACAATCAGTAACTGATGTGTTAAAATAACTGGATTAGGATTCACTGGAAGGCAGAATGAGAATGATGGGAGTGCTTATAGCGTACAAGTCTTGAGTCTTTTAGAGAGATTAGTGGAAAAACTGAGATTGAATAGGAGAAATGATTACCACATCCAAAGCTGGCACTTAATTTGAGATTTTAGGGTATGGGAAAATTTTCTTTTGTAGGTAAGGCAGTCAGGGATTGGAACAAACTACCCACAGTGGGGATGGACAATTTACCCAAAAGATGCAGGAATTTAAATTAAGAAAGAAGTATAGCAGGTGGGTACAAGAAAGGGGATAAAATCTGTGAGTAAGTAAACTGCCACCAGATCATGTGCTCCATCACAGTTAAATTAAATTAAATTACTTATCTGCTGGAATATGGTCAGTGAAGAAGAGGAATATCAGTAACATGCAAGAGAGTGAAGTGATATTTCAAAAAAAAGGGGGGGGGGTTACATAATGGTCAACAAAAGGAATGAAATGATTCAGGGCACAATATTAATTTATTTTGCAACACTCAATGACAATTATACAGTAATCATTGAACAACATTGTTTCGAAATTAGCACAAAGATATACACATAGTACAGCGGACAATGCCTGCAGGCGGCCACTAAGACAGGATCCCCAGTCACAACCACTACAACGTGACATCGAGGGGCTCCAACCAGGGCACCGCCTACAGCATAGCCAAATTTAAGTCTTCTAGACCATCAGGATAGGCACACATTGGACAGTCCTGTACGTTGTGTGATAGTTTGTGAAACCTCACCACAGTCGCAGTACAGAGAATCTGCTCAACCCCAGGTGTGTAGAGTTGAAGCAGTTCTTCCCGTACCACATCTAATACAACTTAATCTTCACCAAATTGACCGCGGTAAGTTGAATCCTGGTAGTTTTGAGCAGGGATTGGTAATTTGCACTATGCCCTGTGGTGTAGACGATGCCAATTCTGCTGTCCTGCCATCTATAGAGCACAGTGATAGAATACCTATAGTGAAGGTCAGAGAAGGCAAGAATAAGATGGTATTAAATTAGTTTGAAGAGTAATGTGATTTAAAAGAGCCATAGGAGCATGTAACCAGAAAAATACCATATTAAGGGCAAAATGTTAAAATAAAAAGTGCATAAATAACATTTGCAGGTATATAGACAATTATGAGAAATTATCTTCAGACTGAGGGATGAAACTAGTTTAACAAATTGGAAAAACTAAAAAATTTCTAGGTCAGATAATAGAGGATGTTTGTTTACTTTGTAGGACTTTCACTATGGACGACAGAGTAGTGATAATGGAGGTGTGGGGAATAGTGCTGATAGAGTTATGGTTTAGAGAGTGACCCAAGGAAGGAAGCATACCAGGGTTGAGCAAGTCCTACGTCACTATGACCAGCAGCAGTTGAACCATGCTATGAGGCGGGTAAATGTGGAAACGGAATTGCTACTTGAGAAAGCCATTAGATCTGTCTTGGAGGTTATGCATACACTTAAATAGAAGGGGATACTCTCTCAGTTGTTAGCTAAAGCTGTAAATGGGCCTGTTACCAGTGATAATGGGGGCAGGACTCTGCCTTTTTTTAGGTTAGGGGGTGCTGGTGAGAGGATGGAGATGGATGATCAAGGAGATGCTGATTAAGGGAAAAATCAGAAATGCTAAAGAAACAGACAAAGCTACTGAAGCAATAATCAAGGCATAACTGGGAATGTGACAGTTAATGCTGAAAGTATGACAAAGCTAGTAATAAGTGTGAACTGTGGTAATATAATGAACAAAATAATAGAATTTACTCTTACATTCTACTCATTTTCTTGTACCTATAGCTGACACCTTTTTCACAACTCTATAGTATACTCGGGGTCAGAAAAAAAACTATGAAATTATGGAGGGAGAACAATAGGAAAGTAGAGAGAAGGGGTCAGACCCACTGGAAGAAATACCAAACTAATGAATCTAGGTACCATAAATCGTGAGACACTAGAGGATACTGTAGACTCAGAGAAGCAACTTTACAGTAATAAAGCCCATAATAATAATAATAAACTTCCTCAGATTTTTCTTCGCAATATCTGCCACCTTTAAACGAAGTAATTAGCAACAATGGATTTCGCTATCTGCCCACGAGATAATATACGTAACTACTGGCTCATGTATTTTATATCGTGTTGATCAAAAACGGACACTGTATGTCAATTCTAGGTTTCTAGTGCTGCCCCATAGGTTTCAGTGTATGATTAAAGCTCAATTTTTAGTGAAGAATATAAATTCTGCATCACTGTCTGTGTAAGGAACATGCAGGAATCTACTCAACCCAAAGTAGAAATAAGATTATCTATTTCATTAAGATGGCATTTACAAATTCACACTCAGTAGAAAGTAAGATAAACAAGAGGGCTGTCTGGAAAATAAAATAGGTTTTGAAATAAAAGACCAACCAAATAAGAAAAAGATATTTAACGATTGTGCCACATTCAAGTAAATCAATCAGAAGCACTCTCTGAGTGTCCCAATCTTTCTGGCTGATAATGTTTGCAAACATTTTACTGGTTTTCTGGGAGAACTTGTATGCCGACATTAAGGTGACCATACACGATCGCTCCACACAGATGACATCTATGTGGATGACATCCAAAAGCGTAGCATATACACCATCATTCCATCACTCCAGCAGCCATGACAATGAAAAACTAGGCAAAGCAAACAACAATAGGTTGTCAATTTGCTATACAACAATCTAGTTATGCCAAGTACTAAATAAAATGAGCCCGAATTAATTTTAAAGGACATTCAAACTATCTAATTTAATTTAATTTAATTGCAATGGAGCACACGCTCCGGTGGCAATTTCCCTACACACACAACTTCCTGCTATTCTTCACTCACCTACGTTTGCCCTCTACAAATTTTAACTTTAAATTCTTTTAACGTTTTCGGCAGGTTATTCATCACTCCCCTTGGTAACTCATTCGAATCTCTGACAACCTTACCTAAAAAAGAAAATCCTCCCACACCCTTGTGCCTGAAATCGAGTGCCAGCTTGTGGTCATGGTCATCTTTTCCCTTCCATGAACTACTTTTCATACCTACTGCAATATCTTTCCATGCCTCATCGCCAGTATACGCCCTGTACACTCCCATTACCCTCCTCATCCCATGAATCCCATTCCAGCTCCTTTATCATATCTGTCACTGATTGCATTCTGCGATAATTTCCAGAAACAAATCTAGCAGCCCTTCTTTGCACCTTCTCCAATTCCTGTATTTGAGCTCAAAATGTGGGTCCCATACTACACTACCATATTCGGCAAAAGTTTTGTAACCCAATTCCTTTACTTGTTTTGTGCATCCCCTCATCAGTCTCTCCAACAAGTGCAGGATTTTGAAACCATTTCCTACCACCTGTCCAATGTGTCCTGCCCAGTTAAGCTTGTTATCAAATGTAATGCCAAGATATTTACATTTCAAGTCTTCAACAAGGAATTCTTCCCCCACCTTGTATTCATAATTAACATTTTGTTTTTTATTTGTATATCTAATAAGCTGACTCTTCTTTGCATTTATCTTCATCCCATGTTTACCAACCCAACTAGATATCCTGTCCAGATCACCCTGCAATTGTTTACAGTCCTGTATCGTTTATATCCTTTTATACTGCATTATGTCATCTGCAAACAATCTAATTTCAGATAGTAAACAATCAACACAATTATTCATTAGAATAATGAATAGCAATGGTCCCAATACGCTACCTTTCGGCACTCCCATTTTTACTTCCACTTCCTTTGATACCGCGTTTCCTACCCTAACTTTCTGTTTTCTACCTTTTAAAAATTCTTCTACCCAGCAAATGACTTTCTCATCCACTCCAATAGTTTTTACCTTATTTACTACCATTTTGTGGCTTACTGTGTCAAACGCCTTTGAAAGATCTAGTGCTACACTATCAATTTGGCCTCCCTTGTCCATTTCATCTGAAATATCTTGCATATATCTGACCAACTGAGATTTGCATGAATATCCTTGCCTGAACCCATGTTGCCTACTTGAAAACTACTTACGTTCCTCACATATTTTTCTGATGTGGTTGCATATCAATCTTTCCATTAATTTACCTACCACTGATGTCAAACTGATTGGCTTGTAATTTTCGACTCTAATTCTCACCCCTCTTTTATGTACCGGTACTACTATCGCACTTTTCCAGTCTTCAAGTATCCAGACTCAATTTAAATAATATTTCAAGATAAGGTACAATTTCACACCCGGCTATCTTTAAGATATCTGTAGTAATATTATCTGCATCAGCCCATTTATGTGTTTTCAGCTTGCTTATTTCCTTCATGATTTCTTCAGGATGAATTTCAAATTTTTTTAGTATCTTCATTTCTAATCGTATTGTTAAGCTCGTTCTCCGAATTAGACCTTCCCGTTTCTGATACATTGTCCCTAATACTCTCACTAAACCAGTTACTTAAAATCTCTTCTTTTTTCAAATCCTCAGTAACTGCTTCTCCATCCTTATCTATGAGCATCTCTACACCCTCCCTTCCCCTCAGTTTCCTGATATAGCCATGGAAATTTCTAGATGCATCAGTCAGTGGTCCTCCTGCACTGACAATACTCTTCATAAACCCATCTTTAGCAACTTTCTTTGCTGTTATTAAGTCCTTGTTTAGTTGTTTCAAATATTCCCTACTACCCTGCTGTCTCTTAACTCTGTTATGTTGTCTTCGTACCAACCTCTTTAACCTCCTCACATCCCTATTATAGTACACAGGTAACGATTGCAATCCTGCAGTGTTTTCAATCCCGCGGGATTTGCGCCAATCCCGCAGGATCCCGCGGGATCCGTGCGGGATTGGTACAAACCGTTTTTTAACGCATATATTTAAAACGTAGTTACTTAAAACGTTAATAAATTAAATAATTAACAATTTTTAATGTTAATTGATAAAAATTAACAGTTAACAATATTTTGATTGGCAAAATGACATTAAAACTTTTTAGCGTGTATTTCGATGTTTTACATTTTTGTTTTTAATAAAAATGGAAAATATTGAATCTTAGGTCATATTATGTGCCTTACAATACATCACATAAGTATAAAAATATGCTTTGCTTAATGGTCAAGTTACCAGAGTTTTTTTTTTTTTTTTTTTTAATTCTAAATAAACGTACCATAAGACCGAGAAAAGCATTCCATTTCACAAAGTGAAGTGAATATACTCTGTATAGACTTAAGTCAGAACAAGATCTCATAACTTTTTGTCACTGCACAAGCACGAGACTTGGCCTTTTTTTTGCGTGATTCATTATTATATCTCCTGATTCCTTGATTGATATTACAGTTGATTCAATGTTATTAAAAGAAACTACTCAACAACACGTAAACTATCAAGTATTTCAGATTTACTTATGTGGCGTAACGACGTTTTTAGAGTGGAAATTATTATTTTTTAGTAATAAAGGAGACTTTCTCGGCGAATGATTGCAATGAAGTCCTCATAGTTTGTATCTCCAGATTTCATTGCAAACACACGAAATTACACACGTGAGGAAGACGGCGGAGGCAGCCGTCGAAGTATGGTGTTCCTCGTACAACACAAGTCGTCGATACACTCGTGAAAATTTCATTATAACTTTTTTTACCATTAGTCGAAATAATAACAAGTAGAAGAGGGATTAATCGAAAAACTGAGCGGCACATGTAAGCAGGTGGCTTTCATCAAAGAAACGCATTGAGGCAGCGGCCAAAAAAAGCAATAAGTCAAAGGATATACGATTGCCTTTTGTTAGCTGTTAAATAAATAGGTACGCGATCGTTAAAATTACGATAACATTAGTTTCATATCAACGAATAATCAAATTTTCAGCCGCAAATTAGGAAATTGTCACAATTACTTTATCTGCAAATACAGAAAATTGGAATAGTGAAACCGTGAATAAAAAGCTGTAACAGTGTATTTCAGATACCGTGTGCAACACTTAAAAATAATTATATAGTTAGAAAATCGTACTAATTACGCACCATAACTCAAATTACAGAAATGTGTACTGGAAACAAACGTAAGTTTTGATGAATACGTATTTATTTACTTACGAATGACGAAGGCTGACAAAAACAAACGCTTGTTCACATGAGTCAACTACCAACTGCTCTGGTACAGGCAAACAGTGCAATACACCCGACAGAGACCGAGTGGGGCAGCGAGTCACGCAGACTGACACGCGTTTCCGCTGGATTTTGAGGATTGCGGATCCGCTTAATTTTGTGCGGGATCCGTCAGACTGTCTAATGATGCGGGATTGCGGGATGCCGCTTTGCTGGATTGCAATCCCTATACACAGGTTCTCTACTTATGTTTATTTTCTGCTTTGGAATGAATTTTTCTTCCCCCTTTCTTATTATCTCCTTGAACTCTTCACACCTTGACTCTACTGTACTTGAGTCTTTCTTCCAATTGCTGAAACGTTCTCTGAAATATCTCTTCAAATTTAATACTGAATACAAATGCTGATAATTAAATAAGCGTCCAAAAAAGTGCGAAATTATTAAAAATAAGCTCTTAAACTTTTAAAAATGCTACAAAATGCTTATAAAACAGATTTATTAAATTTCAATAGCTTAGCAGCCCGAAAATAGTGACAGATATGTCACATGTTGTAAAACAACTTATTTAAACAAGTAAGCTCATATAAAATTAATCTTATCATACTACAATCTTTTTAAAAAGAAGACCGCGAAGAATTGTCGTTTTTTTCCTGTCTGTTATCAATGTAACCTGGAATGGAATGCCCCTTGCGTTTGTCATCAACTACCATTCCGTGAGTCCATAATCAAGTCAGAAAATCTTTCACACGACTCACGAGAGTACAAATGAAAACCATCACATTTCACGGCATATTTATACGTTAATTCGCGCTGCTGCCGTGATCTGGATATTTAAATCTTCCTAACCCATGAGTTTTGGCACTTCAGTGTGGCTGTGAATGGTCAACCGGTTGAACTAATTTCGCAACGTGGAAGCAACGTTACATACAGAGTAAACAGAAATGTTGATAGTTCCGTGAATAAACACTTGTTGATTTGTGGGCCAATAACTAAGACTTTAGAAAACGGAACACGAATAGATACAAAGAAAGTGACTCGTGTGAATTGAATGAAAGCACACGATACTGTTGATCGGTCCGTCGGATTGAAATGTTTGTTGCCCTACTGGTGTCAATATAATAGAGACAATATGGGCAGGGACCATCGAACGCTGTGACTTATTAGTTTATTTTTTCGTCACCTGCAGCGCCACCACGCAAAGTGTTAACTTCTGGTTGACCACTGCTCGTTTGTTTTCATTTGCGATGCAGTCTGTGTACAAGAATTTAACAGTTAAAAAGCTGAAGTAATTACTTTTTACAGCCGCAGCACGTAATCTATAAAACAATGCTAAACAATAATTGATTAACAGGTAAGAATTCAAACCATCAAAGCCAATTAAAGGCCCGGGCACACAGAACGCGACAAGCGACAGCGGCGCGACGTCGCTATTGTTATAATTCACAGTTATGAATTAGGAAGGTCACACAGAAAGCGATCCGTCGCCGGGCCGCAGTCTTTGTCGCGGCGACGAGCGACACAGTTGTACAAAATTACAGAATTGACGCGCGACACAGCGACGTGGCCGATGACGAAAAATATTCACGCTCATAAAAAATTATTTTTCGCTTTTAGAATTGTATTTTTTCTTGTTCGTTTCTCAATTTGTTTGTTTGTTTACACTGTAATTATTTAAAATAGGATTCGAACCCGCGTCCTCCAGAATGCGAGGCCAGAACGTTGACCGTTCACCCACCACGCTTGGTGTGTAATTTCTCGAAGCATTCTCGAGACATACGAAAAAAAAGTATAAAATCTATCTTCATGTGATAGCAGTTCCCGGCAAAGGCGTTGGTATTCACCAAGACATTCTCTCTTCTTATTGATGTCATGAACCCAGAACCTTCTTTTCTTTCTGCTCAGTGCAAACAAAAGAAGTAGGGTCTCCTCATCACTTGACATGTTTTATAAGAATTTTCTAGCCCAAGATAACTTATTAAGAAAGAAATACAGAAGTACAGATCTCTTCGCAAAAGAGGGTCTCAATATACTGGCATTTGTCGCTATAGAGTAGACGCGTCCTGTGTGACATACCAAAATCGCGTGTCGCTGCGACAAGAGAACGACTTGTCGCGTTCTGTGTGCCCGGGCCTTATGAATTTACCATTTAATTTCGGCCACTTGCCCGCGTTTCACTTCGCGTTTTGAACTGCTTGATAACATTTTAAAATTATAAATGTCTAATTAAAAAGTTTTTTTAATCACTTTTTTTAGAATAGTTTTTTTCGTTGTATTTACAGGTAAAATAGAAGAGAAGAACTCCCGAGCGTGGTGGGTGAGCGGCTAACGCTCTGGCCTCGCATTCGGGAGGACGGGTGTTCGAATCCCCGTCCGGGCATACGGATTTGGGAATTCCATGGTTTCCCCAAATAACTCCAGGCGAATTCCGGGATGCTTCCTTCAAAAGGGCCATGGCCAAACTCCTTCGCGTTCCTTGCCCCCCCCCCCCCCGGTCCCATCCCACCTCTAATGACCTCGACGTCGACGAGGCGTTAAGCCATAAGTATATATATAAAAAAGAAGAACTCCTGAACATCAGTCAAAAATTATTTGAAGTTGAATTTGTTCTTCTGAATGATAATTTCCCAAATATTGGTTAAATGAGAATCTTGCCGACCCTGAAAATAATTTATTTTTGATTTTTCACGAAGATGCGTTACATTAGCAATTAGTTTTTTTTTTTAATTCCTTTTGTTGAGTTTAAAGGATCGATCCATGTTGCTGCTCGTCCACAAAATCTGAGGTTTTAACTACTGTTTTTTTAATTTTTAATCTTCCTTTAAAATGCTGTTTACATTATCGATTGTTCAACATCCGAGAAAAATCTTGACTGCTATATATCTCCTACATATTTAAAAAAAATCGCGTGAAAACGATTGCCTTGATCAAACTATTTTATACATCTTTTTGTCAGTTAATTAGATTTTCAGTCAATCTAAAGTATTTTTAAAGTTAATTTTCTCATAGAATTTAGCAGAAAAATGTAAACAATCCACAGCAAATCAAGGCAATGTTGCTGTAATCTAAGCACAGCTACAACATAAATAATTGATTTCCAGCAAAGGCGCATACGAGGTTCATACAATCGCTTCATACTCTTAATTCGTAGCGTGAAAATCAAGCAACCACTTACCAAAGCGGTCAAGCGATGAATTAAAATCCGAATTAGCAAAATGCCAACTACGCACTGGGATCCGCCTCAGTAGAGTTTTCCCATGCCATAGTTTTATAACCCAGTACTACCCGTAGATGCAACGATTAACTGGCGTAATTCCATTTTTAATAAGCCTTGTACCGATGATAGTAGATCTTAACACAGCGCAACCGGAAATCGAGTATATCACTTTTCGGTGGACATATTGAAATCCTCTCATTTGCTCCATCCTCATAAACATAACAAATGAACACACTGTACTTACTAACATACATCATAATTACTGATACAACGCTTAAAACACAGAGTAGCGGCTCCAATGACGGGTACCAGTGTTTTTACGGGCTATCTGATGGAGGGGTGGCCAATGGCCTAGCTTACGAGGGAAATTGCTTCGGTTTGACTTTTTTTTTTCTTTTAACTGCTTAACGTTTCTTAACAGCGAGGTCTTTAGAGACGGGAAAGGATGGGGGGCAAGGAATGGGAAGGAATTCGGCCATGGCCTTTTGAAGGAAGTATCCCGGAATTTGGCTGGAGTGGTTTGGGAAACCATGGAAAACCCAAATCTGGATGGCCGGAAGGGGATTCGAACCGCCGTCTTCCCGAATGCGAGGCCAGACCATTAACCGTTACACCACCACGCTAGATGCACTGGTTAGAGTCGTGGTATGTCAGTAACTGGCATTCGTCTCTGACAGAGCTTTGCTTTTACGCAATGCTCCATAATTCAGATTTCACATAAAACTGTTTGTCGCCTTTTAGCTTAAGATAGTTATGGAAGAGATGGATTGCGTGGCAAAATTAAAACTGTCACTTAGACCAGCGGTTCCCAACCTATGGGTCGCGACCCAATAGTGGGTCGCGCTGTATGTTTTGGTGGGTCGCGGAATAATCGAGGTTTTTGTCACAAAAATATGTTTTATTTCATCTGTTTCAAAAAAATATCACAATATTTTACAAGTGCAATAATCAAGAAAGCAATTAGCTTAAATTAAAACTTTGTGAGAATTTTTTTTTAACAGTCAGCCAGTATTATGCAATAACCTCGTTGTGAGATATAGCAGCGGCAGCAATCGCGCAATCCTTATGGCAACCCCTGAACACCCCCTCTCCCGCCCAGCTCTAGAGCGGAGATGCGCGTGCATACCAACTGCAATTTTACTTCTCTCATTGTCATTTTCTTGTTTATTCTTGAATCGAAACCAAAGTCTTTGATTGAAACTGTCTCTATCTGCTTTGTGAGAATGAATTATTGTGTCCGTTTTGTTTTGATTGAGAGTAGATTTAATGTGATTAATCGTGGAATTTCATCAGTAAACTTGATGAGGTGATGGTCTTTGCGGCCCCTCCTGGCCTATAATATGTTTCTTGTTTTATGTATTACAATTCTTGTTTTTATTGATAGTATATCCTCTGTACGAAAATTCGCCTTTTCGTAGGATAGGATAGTCGATAGCGTATCGAGGTCATACAACAGTTCCTATTCTGATATTAGATAGACTCTCGTATTAGGTGGGTCACGAAATTTTTTTTTACTTAGAAGTGGGCCGTGTACCAATAAAGGTTGCGAACCGCTGACTTAGACGACAGAAGTACTCTTCGTAGGCCGTAAGCCAATAAGGAGATAGGTATATACTACTTACTATTCCTGAAACAAAGAGCGGCGTCAGTCCTCATTTCATATTCCAACGATGTTACTCTTGTGGTATCAGTGCATCAATTTTTCTGGAGTTCCTCACCTGTGTTACTGAGCTTAACATTCGTCATTGTACTGAAACAATGCCTGAGTCAAGCGGACACTATTGTGTTTGGATGTAAAAACTTTTCTGTATGCCTGTGATAATGTCTGAATTTCTAAGTTATATTATTCGGCATACATCCAGCAATGTTTTTAAGAATTACTCTTCTCGTACAACTTGTAAGTTAATAAAGGCACGAATGCTGTTTAAATGTTATAATGATAGTTATTAAGTTACTACAATAACAAGTATATTCTGAAATGTAGTCTTCACGGGTTTTCCGCCGTATGTTGTTGAAATGCGACGAGTTTTCGGCGGCTGACTCTGCCGCCATCTTCACGTTGGATGTTGTGCAGGGAGAACCAGAGCTGCACATCAAGTATATTCTGTATTTTCCTAGAGCTTCCTCTGATCATATTATTTATGCGGTAATAATGATTCATGAAATTGACGTATAGAGATTCTTTGTATTGTAGACAGACAAGCGCGTACTGAAAAAATGACGATATTAGAAATTGTATAAGAGAATAAATAATCAGATTTCAAAAGTTTATCATGGTGAAAATCGTAACAGTATTTTGTAAATGTACAGTGCGTTTCTTTGCGAGATTATTTGATCTATTTGCAAGTACTGCTGATTGCTATAGTCGATAGCCAGATTGAATGCAGACTCATGACGGGCAGTGATCATTAAGACAACAATAAATCTCATTAGATACTACCAACCCTACAAAGTTACAGTATATTCAGACTTTCTAAAGTTTTAACCAACACTTACCCGGGGCGCACATTGAGCTGCGTGGCGCAGTAGGGGCACCGCAGAGCAGGGCAGGGCAGCACAGACTGGCAGTTACTCGCGCATATTAGAGCGCGGTTTCGTACGGCAGTTTAAAAAGCATTGTGTTGTGCGAAAAACCGACAATAAAGCGTAACCAAAAACATGTCGATGCAAAAACTCGATTTTTGATTTCTGAATCAGATTGGGATGCCGAGCTTGGAAAATTGTCATTACTTTAACAGAAGCAGAGTTAGATAAAACTACGCAAAAGTGAGTACATGAAAAGAACAAACTCTCATCCGGCTTTTGCAGTGACAATAGAATTCTCAAAAGATAATTTCCGGATGACTCGAGCGGAGATTCACGGTATAATGTAACCTGTTATTTTCTCGACAAAGCTCAAATACCTCTTTGAACTGAAGAAAATCTCGCAGTATTTTCGTGGTTATTTATTTAGCGTTTGACGGTACATGACATTTATAAGAATGTTTTTCTCTCTTATTTCATATGACATTTTTAAGAAAACTACATAACAGAACATAATCACTTGAAACTAAAAAAACAGTGTCAACAAATTAAGTGTTTCTCGGGGAAACGATTGAATGATGTAGTACAAATAATAAGAAAACAAATAATGTAATAATAGCCTATATATGTCAAGCTTTTTCGAAGTTTTATTAAAAATGAATTCAAAAAAAGAAAAGAAAAGTGAAAATTGTAAGTGGATGGTTGTATGATAAATAAATGCTGAATTTACTAGCCACTTGTTGGGTTCATTGTCCAAATTTCTGGTTTAAATTTAATTTTTATGTATTTATTATGACTGATATTGTGAATCGCAGGTTGGTTACACACCAGATTAATCAATTTTTCTTATTCCATAGTTGAAAATGATTATAAGTAAAGCAAGATATAAATAACGCAAGAAGTGTTACGTTGTAAACCGGCACGAGTGAGCTGCGTGGCACAGTTTCTGTGTCGTGATCACAACGTGGCGCAGTACTGCGCTGCCCTGCTCTGCGTCTCAATACGCGCTGTTCCTCCCCAAAACATAGACACAGAAACTGTGCTGCGCCGCCTGCGTCTCAACTGCGCGTCAATGTGCGTCCGGCCTTAAGACTGTTTCCGTCGAGGAGGGGATGCAGTTCAATATTTTCTCGAACTACAAATAACTGCAAAACAAACGCATGGGGAGTAATTACGTAGCTCCATTTTTGCCTCTACCCTAAAGTAACCAGATTTTAACATTAGTAAAGCGGGACACTATTGATCGGGGAAGGGGGGGGGGGAATGTTCTCGATTAAAAAGTTGGTCTACATGGAGCAAAAAAAAATTTATTTAACGCAAAAATAGTATTGTAATATTTTTTTTAATTTCAACATAAATACAATTTACAAATATAATTCATTAAAAAAATTACGCATAGTATTTTATTCTTTGGCATATTTCTCATCTGAGTGAATTTTCTTCAGTAGATAGGTGTCATTGTTTAAAAGTTTGTGAAATTTTTTACGAGACCTTGTTAAATTATATTTCACACATGATATGGCTTTCAAAGTCTTAGCACTTAACTGTGATTTTTCTGATGTCCACACTTTATTTACCGTAGAAGAAACGCGTTCAGCCGCAGCATTACTCCTGGTAAGGACAGCACGTATTATACAATTTTTAGTGCATTATTCTATGGAACATGGTTTGTTTCAAAATGATAAAATATTTCTAACCATTTGTTCTCTATTGTGACTTTTGCTGAAGACTAAAATTTAATCTTTTACTTGTCAATATAATTTTTTAATAATGATACTTCATTAAAAAGATCATCTTCGGAAATATTACTATACGGAAAATTTTGAGTAATACGATCGAATGGTTTTTGCACATCATTCCAATTAAGTTCTGAATTTGCCTTGATGTAAGTCGTAAGTGCCACTTTCAAAGCCGGCGCTAGACTTTTTTCCGCCTCTGTAAAATACAGTATAAATAATACGAGTACTGGCTGCTAAATTCAAGAACATTTATGTATTTATGAAATAAATTAACTACCTAAATTATCTGATTAGTTGATTTGTTGACATCACTTGTTTAACTAAAAATAGGACGCAGCACGATGTGTATCGTCTGAGAATAGAGTTGCCAGATACACGATTACAATTTCCGGGACATTTCTGGAATTAAAAAGAAATTTTAGTGGTATGTTTAAAGAGTGAACAAAAATTCAAATTAATAACAAAAGTTTTATTTTAAGTAAAAATTATGCTACATAATATATATATATATATATATAAGATTATTAATTCAACTTTGGTTGAAAATCCATATCAAGTAATACCTTTTAAATACCTTAAACCAAAAATTAAGCACCTCTTTCGTAGAAAGTCTTGGTATTATCAATTAAAACGACAAATACTAAACTTTAAACAAAAACTGAATATTTATTTTAGGGTTATTAATCAATCGTCGGTAGAAAATCAACATCAGGTATTACAAACAATAGACAAAAATTGACCATGTCTCATTTGTTAAATCGACTTCTACATCAATCAAAACGAATCTTAATTAGCTACTTTTCAAAAATATTTATCAATACATTTTGCCATTTTCACAAGCTTTTATCCGTCATTGCTTTGCAAAACTGATAAAATTTATGAGCGAGACTCTTCAAAATTGATTAGAGTTTGTAGTTCAACCTTGATTAAGTCCTTGGACATTCTGTTTAGCTCTTTAGTCCGTAAATTGTTCAACAGGCTAAAAATTCTCTCACAGAAAGCGTTGCTTGTTGAAATTGACAAAACGAAACCAACTATTTTCTTTAAACGTTTGTTCTAAAGAAATAGGCCCACATATTATCGTTTTGCAAGTCTTTTGGAAGTACATCAAAGACAGCTTTCAGACATGTGAACTCTGTATAAAGGGAATCAATGTTAACTGCATCTTCAATTTTTAATATCGCAGGAAATTCAGAGAGTATTTCCCGTGTCAATTTGAGTTCCTCTGATTTAAGAGACAAAAGCTCAAACTTTTTGTAAATTCCATCAAGCCCAAAATCATACCTCACCACCAAATATTTTATTGCCCTTTGTACGAAAATTCCTTCATAATATCTTAAGTTAGGGAAAAAAAAAAACTAGTATACGTGAATTGTGAATTCCGGGACAGTATGGCTTAATTCCTGGACACGGGACCAGACACAAAATTCCGGGACATTTCCGGATTTCCCGGCCATCTGGCAAGCCTATCTGAGAGGCAGTTACAAAATGTTTTCTCTGTCTCTGGTTTTCGTCGTTGCCAGTGTCAAAAATGCCATTGTTCACTAAGTCTAAACAATCGTGGTCAAATATTAACAACTGATCAACAATGCGACCTTCCATAAGCAGTTCCTGATAATCACTTCTCGATAATCAGTTATCAAGCATTATTCGTTTTTATTAAAGTTTAACATTATCAAATTAACAAAAATAATGTAAAATTCATATCCTGACGAAATAGCCACATGGCCGCCGAAAGCCGTATATTCCCTTCCCGTTCTCCCGCCGTTCCCTATCTTGTAATTCATCCTTTCCAAAAATCGGTACTTTTTTGAAACGCTGCGGGACGCGGGACGAATTGTTAAAAATCTGGAATGTCCCGCCATATGCGGGACGTCTGGTCACCTTACTCTCCCCCCTTCCTCCCCCGCCGCGCGTAGCTTTATTCCTTATTGTTTTCAGAACGCATTTTGTATTGTATTCTCTAGTCAGATTATCGTAAATTACATACGGAGATAATTAAATGACGGAAACAAATATTCGCATGCTGTTGTGTGTTCAGTACCTTATTTTAACCGTGACAAATAATATGCATGAAAAGCTACGTGGCTGGGTTCCGAAACAACCCCCCCTCCCTCCAAATGTTGCCCAGCGGCTTTTCAGCCAACCCCCTCCCCTCCTAGACCGAGTCACGTAGTTTATGGACGCTCCCATGGAGTGGAGATTTCAATACTCACAAAAGCGCTTTTTAATATGGTAGCCACATTTTGAGTATCAAATACGGGAGCTGGAGAGGGTGCAAAAAAGGGCTGCTAGATTTGTTTCTGGAAATTATCGCAGAACGCAATCAGTAACAGATATGATAAAAGAGCTGGAATACGATTCATTGCAAGACAGGAGGGGTGTGAAGAGGGTCATAGGGGTGAACAACGCTTATAATGGCGATGAGGCATGGAAAGATATTGGTGTATGTATGAAAAGTAGTGTATGGAAGGGAAAAGATGACCATGATCACAAGCTGGCACTGTATTTCAGGCACAAGGGTGTGGGAAGATTCTCTTTTTTAGGTAAGGATGTCAGGGATTGGAATAAGTTACCAAGGGAAAAGATGAACAATTTACCAAAAACGTTGAAAGAATTTAAAGTTAAAATTTCTAGAGGGCAAACGTAGGTGGGTGCAGAAAAATGGAAAGACGGGTGTTTAGGGAAATTGCCACCAGAGCGTGTGCTCCATTGCAACTAAATTAAATTAAAAAAAAAAAAACCAAGATTTGGCTCTATGGCCTGTTCAGTTAACAGAGGCCCCCACTCCACTGCCCTTACTCCTATATGCGAAGGGGAAAGTGCTCACCTGCTTGGACATAGGATCTGATTGGTGGGGAGTACCGGCGTCAGGGGAGCCGCCAGTTGAGCCGCCAGTTGAGAAAGAACTGAGTATAACGTAGTTGACCATATTAAACTGGTATTCAGCTTTCAAGATTGTTGTAAATAAAGCATCAGATTTCTGACACTAGATTATACAAATACACTCGCTATATTATTTAAGCTCAACGTGGGGGCTGACGACTGACCCAAATTATCAGGAACATTGGCCGTTCTCTTGTTCGATTTACAGCTACAGAATACGCTTCCCCAACCCATGGAGGAAGGAAATATATGGAGACGACGCAAGAGACCTTCACCACGCATTGAAGTGAAGCAGGGCGGAGGAGGAGTGGGGGGGCATGGCCGCTTCCATACAGACACGGGGAATATGTACAAAAACCTCAATGGGACTCTAGGATAAAGGTGACGCCGATATCTGGTGATGGATTATTATGTAACTCGATATTACAAATAAAAAATTAAGAATAAAATTTTTTGATATTCTGCTTAGTTTTCGAGATATTCTGTCCCAAATGTGAAATGGTTTTGGTTGAAATTCAGAAGAAAAAATTGGTTAAAGTCAAATTTGATGATTGATTCTTATTTAAAAAGACGAGAAAAATGAAAAATAAAGAATAAAAATTTTCGATATCTCACCTAGTTCTAGAGATATACTGTATCAAAAGTGAGGTTTCTTGAGTTGAAATGGAGAAGAAAAATTTCGCAAAAGTCAAATTTAATGATCGATTCTTATGTAACACGACGAGACAAATCGAAAATAAAGAATAAATTTTTTCGATATCTTGCTTAGTTTTCGGGATATACTGGGAACATCGCAATGTTTGGAAGCGCAATACCGCTGCTGCCGCCATGCGGGAGAGTTTAGAGGCTGCTTCACCGATTTAACGTCACTTCTCCTCCATTTATTTCCTTCCTCCATGCCCCAACCATGCTAAACAATGTAGCATACTTTCCGTCCGAAGCATATTATTACGTAATATCACGTGACGTGACGACAGTGTAGCTCTGCCTTTACCCCACCAGGAGAGAGGACCTACTGTATAACGATCAACATTCAGGCGTACTTCACTCGTACAAAACAAACTTTCTCAGAGATGAAGGAAGCGCTAACAGTTTTTGAAAATGCCAGCCGAGGAAGGGACTCAAGCATACGACCTTGCAGTCGTCAATCTGGACGTAACTGAACACAGTTACAATGTGTTATTTATTTTGACATGAGCCAACAACGTTAACGGAAAATTCTAGTGAGTTTCTTAAAAATTATCAAAAAGCTGATAGCTAACGCACTAAATTGTAAAAGGTGCAAGGCAATGTGCGTAACTAACAAAAAGAGTCCATTTGTTTAGAAATACAATGTATACAGTTATTGATATGGTCGAGTCTGTGAATCATTTGAGTTAAACAGTACGAAGGAACACGAAATGGGATTTGCACATTAATTCGGTCGTAGGTAGAGTTAATTATAGGCTGCGGTTCCTAGGTCGAATCGTTAAAAGTGGTAATGAACAAACGCTGGAGATAGCGTACAAATCTCTTGTGCGACTACATTTGGATTACTGTTGTGCCATTTGGGATCCGTTTCGTAATGGTTTGGTTGACAGTATAGAGCAGTGTTTCCAACCTTTTTTGGATCATGTCCCACTTTTAACATTTTTTTTTTTTTTTTTTTTTTTTTGCCCCCATACATAATTTTTAATAAAAAATTATTTGTTATTAAAGAAACTCATATAGGATGGTTTTTGAAAGAAAACACTTTAATATTGTCCTAAAACACAGTAAGTAAAATTAAAAAACATATAATGAAATACTAAAATTCAAATGATTTTTAATAAAGATTTATTATGGCAATTTAGTGTGATCCTTGCCCTTGATGCTTGCTACATAGAGATTTTATATTAGGTTCCAATTTAGTAAGCTTTAATCTCAAGTCTCCACGTTGTGTTATATCCAGTCGATTTCTTTTTTTTATCAGTAAATCATTTACTGCACTAAATCCAGATTCGGCTAAATACGAAGATGGAAACGGTAATAGAAGTTTTCTTGCACATTCTGTTGCGTTTGGCTATTTGATTTTAGTTTCTTCACAAAGCCATGCCATTACACCTTTTATATTAAATAAAGTTTTAACTGATTCGTCATTTTGCAATTCTGCAAGTTCTTCTTCATACTGAACATCTGATATATCTGACAAATCCAATAATGTTGGCTGCATCATCCATATTGGGAAATCAATTTGTTTTAAATCAGAAAATCTTTCTTTTAAATCATTGGATAGAATTTCCAAATGATTGACAATAATAAGTAAGGCTTTATCAGTAACTTCACATTTTTTGAGCCAAAAGAACTGTTCAAAGTTTTTGTTGTCAAGATATAACTCTATATTGGTAATGAAACCAAATATCTTTGCCTTTGCATCGACAAGTGTTTTATTATTTCCTTCTAGTTGCTTGTTTAATGTATTCAACTTTTCAAAGATATCTGCTAAATAACTCACAAAAGCTTTACCATCGATTATTAACAGATACTTCATTTCAGGTTTGTCTCTTAAAAAATTACTGAGACTATCAAACAGTTCCATAAATCTTTTTAAACAGTTTCCTTTGGACAGCCATCTTACTTCTGTATGAAGTAAAAGTCTCAAATAGTGTTCATTTTGTTCTTCACGAAATAACTTAAAGAGGCGCTCGCATTTGGCACTAGATTTGATTAAATTAATACACCTTACTAGAGCACTACAGACGGCACATTACGCGGTGAATCCCAAAAAGGTCAAGTTGACGACTCAAATCATCCAGATGATATATTTTGCTAACATCAAACGAAACTATACCTAATAATTATTTACAGCACTGTTTTAAGAATTTGTTTTTTTTCTATATTTTGTACCTATATCTAGCGTTGCAATTAAATACCCCGAAGAGAAAGCGGTAAAGTCGTATCAAGTCAATTTCTAAATTGCCCCCCCCAAAAAACAAATTGCCCCCCTGTGGGGCGTGGGCCCCACGTTGGGAAACACTGGTATAGAGAAAGTACAGAGAAGAGCCGCTCGATTCGTGACCGCTTGCGACAGTCCTCACGGAAACGTCCTAGAACTAATTGGTAGATTGGGCTGGGAGTCTCTGGTAGATAGACGATGCACGTTTCGTTTGAACTTATTGATAAACTTGGTACACCCATTCTCAATTATGAATGCGGTGAAATACTTTGTCCACAAACCAATTTGAGATGCAGCAACAGGAGTGGTAAGATTGCAGAGATAAGAAGCTCTATTGATGCTTTATGAATACTTTCTTCCCTCGTTCCATTCGGTATTGGAATGCACAGCGAAGAGATTAGTTTTGATCCTGAGCACCCTCTGCCACCCACAATTTTAACAATAAACCTGTTAGTAACTTCTTGTTTCCATCACTGATAAAAGATTAATTCCCTTTAACGGGTATTAGTATAATGTAAGCAAAACACACCTGTTTCAAACTTGCCGAACCAACACCTTTTTGAACTATTTAAAACTGTGATGCTTTTACTACACGGTGTTACTACACTCAAATTCGCTAAACACACCACCAGACAAATACTTCTACACGTTATTTAATATTAAAAGTAATTTAAATGAGCTGGTATCAATTCACAACTTCCGCGCGTAAGATGAACAAGAGATTCTGATCGGTAATGTCAGGTGTTGCCATCTCAATACGTTATACAGATCTGATGTAGGTGATACGAAGTTCACCGAGTCAGCTAGTTTTACAATAAAGCTGTTTTGATTAGAAGAGCACGCGTATGATCACACTGCTCGTTAGCAAAATAATTCTGTCAACAGAATTTCAGTGCGATTTTTACTATAGTGGTCGCTGTGATATTTCGTGACCAAACTGTGGTGTGATGTGGCGCCATACTAAAAACTTTACGAACCTCATCTAAAATGTTTTTCCAACGTATTTTCAATATTCCACCAGTTACAGAAATTTTTTACACACATCAAAGACTCGATCCCTGCTAATGTAAAAAGAAGGGAGACAGGACTGCAGAGAAAGGAAATAAAAAATGCTGCCCTTCTTAGGTTTTTATTATTATTACTATTAATTATTTTACGCGGTAGGTATAATTTGTTCTGTTATACCAATTAATCAACAATGATGAAGTAGAAAAGGAGATTTTTTATAAATATTTCTGAAGAGGGAAATAATCCCTGATTGTTCCTGGAAGAGGTTTTTTTCCCTGATAATTGATCATTTGCTGGAGTGTATTGTGTAAATATTTCGTGCAGAATATTTATAATTATACTAAAGTACAAAAGCAAATATCGGCTATGTTCATTACAGACGCAATAATTATCACGATGGTCTATTAAGTGCAAAGAACACAGAATGTTGTCGAGTGTTAATTGTGCAGAAATGCTACATGCCTCACAGGAGGGGGCGAACAGGGGGGGGAGGGGGATTCAAAGCAAAAGCCACGCCAGACTACATGGAGGAAGGGAGGGGATCAAAGGAGGCCAAATATGAGCCACGTGGTTGCAACTAAGGAAGCATGTGGGAGCATGGTTATAAAGTGCAAACCTTGTTCAAACATTTTATTACAACAATCATGGTCAACGATTAAGCTTATACAGAATATCACAACTAATATTACAATATAATACATAAGAAAGCTTCGATCTTGCAGATTATGATCTTAATAAATCCTGTACCAATACAAATATATGTTAATGCGATGACAAGCTTGTTAAGCCATGAGAATATCCCTAATCACAATATCTCCACTTGTATTAAACATCCAAACAGAAAATCCTTACGTGCTTGGAAACGTAATATAACAGGGCAGGCTCTTACCAATTTACCATCATTTAACAAATTTACAGCTAGTCCAAAACACAAATTTGTACACAGGAGGCAAAATACAGCAATTATTTTTAAACAAACAGGAATCTGTTTACCTTAACGTCCTTCAATTTCACCTTAAGAATCAAGTTCTTACCGAAAGGTTCTGACACACTATAGTGTGTACACGACGGCGCGTAAGTCGTTACCACCCACACACACTGATAAGGTGGCGGGAACGATTAGCACCGCATATCGGGGAATTTTGTCCATTCCCGTAACAAAATTATTAAGCACAATTAACAAGAATGCAGTAAGCGACGCACTTTGTAGTTGGTATCATCAGGTATACTACCTCAAATACCCGACAGTGCTAGAAAATGGCAACTTATCACCTCGAAGCCACCGCCAGCCCCGCCCGCTGCCGTGCTCCCCAATCGACGGAAAACCGCTCACGAACATAGAGCGCAGCGGAGGAATTCCCTCGATTAATGCGAGCGAGGAACGGTCTCGGTCGGGTCACAAATACACATCATGCGGTACTTTCAGGCCGCCTGGTAAAATTACAAGTCCTCGCTTATACCAGCAGACCTCTAACGTCGCAGTCAATTAGGGAAAATATTAGGCCCAACGAACCAATCCGCTGCTGCCGACCGACTCCCTTCGTGTCCGCGAAAATCAACTCCATAAGCCGGTAGAGGGCACCATCAGAGCCACAGCGCGCTCTCACGGGCGAAACTCGTACGGGGGCTCTGCAGGAACCAGCATCAGAAGACAATCGAGGGCGGGGAAAATAAACAATGCGAGCCAAGCACGGCTCAAAATATGAGCCACGTGGTTGATGATAGTTAAAGCAGTTCCCGTCGTTACGATTTTGCAACAAGATACGCAACAAGTACACGCACAAAAAAAATAAAAAATTGTTCACCATCGGCAATTGAGACGTTCGGTGAACGTGTGGTCCCGTTCAGATTAACAAGTATTGGTATCCACTAATTACGTTAGGTGAAATTGGGGGGGGAGGGGTATCCGGCGAAATCTCACCAAACCTCACCAAGGGGGGTCTACGGAAATCTCACGTGAGGTTTTGGGGAAAAAATTTTGGAGCTAAAAAAAAAAAAAAATGTCTACAAATTGCGTGAATGTCGATTTTAGGGGGTATTTCGGCTAAAGGTGGGTTTGTGACCGAATTTTGAAGGGTGAGACCTAAAAGAAAAAAGAAAAGGTTTCCAAAAGTTTCGAGGGCGATTACTAGGGGGGAGAGGGGAGGTTCTCAAGGACCAAATCTCACCAGAGATCTGGAAAAATACCTTACGTAATTTATGGATGTCCCCTAAGCCCGAAAGAGTTACTGGTTTAATGCACGGTTGTCTTGACCATCATATCTCCTTAAATTCGAACTTGATGCAATTTCATGGCTCTGGTCTAGTGCGTTATCTTATGCTGCGGGAAAATGTTCCATATTGCACTGGTTATCTCTAGCTACTTAGGCAGCGTATGCTTCAGTAAAAAAAGGAGTTATGTAGCAGCGGTTACTCTGGAAAGGAAACATGTGTGGTTGGTTCAATATTTTGGGAATCTACCAACGCAATCTAGTTCCGTTTCGTAGCGACGACCTGCCTTCGTAACTTGTTGCCAGGAGCGGATTTGTAACACCTGTCATACGGCGAATCTGTTCCACTGTGGCTGGAAAGCAAGTTTCGTTCATGGTCACTGCTTCTGTAGATCACTCAGCGTAGCAGGAGAAACACTTTAAAAAATAATAAAGAAAGGAAGTAAAGTTGCCTGTGGTATTCAGCCAGCTTTAACTATTTCGGGTGATACAATCAGTGTGTTAGGCATTAATCCAGGTGTTTATTCTTAACACGATAACAGTATTTAATTAAAACTACCAGTGCCCAATGTTTTACTTGGTACTAGTGCCTTCAGCACTGCAACGCCAATACCGACAGTGAAATGGGAAGCGTTATGTTCATAAACATGCCTGAACAGGTTTTAGAGTAATACGTCTTTTCGACCAGCAACTGTGTCTTTAAGACGAATACTGCAGCCATGCATTCTTTCCTCTGGAGCCTGTGGGACTGACGAAATGCTGTGAGTGTGTATTTCCCAAGAAACGAAATTAGTTGAGATAGAATGTTTAGTCAGGAAAACATTCATATGAGACAAATTTGAGGGAACAGTTGAGACAGAAAAATGAAGAGCATCTGAAAACCTTTTAACTTGGCAATATCCCATATGGTCAGAATAAAGGAAGTTTTATCATTAGTTTTTTTATATAAAAATTCGGAATTACTATCGGAAGTGAAGTTTTAAAAAATATCTCAACGTATAGACCATTGTACATTGCTTTTTTGAACCGTTTCGTTCAGAAGATTTCAATTTCAGAGTAACTTGGAAAAATGGGACTAGTGCATCCTATACAGAGTAAAACAGACGGAACGAATATTGAAGACGATATGATGATAATGTAACAAACTGTCGGCTACGTTTTATATCCAAAATTATTGTCTTCTTTAAATAAGTCAATTTGATGTAAATAATAAAGTAGGATTACAAATCTTATTCTAGAAAACTGAATTAATATGTTCAAAGATAGAAATACCAAGCTTGGGAACAAAATACTGTAAAATCAACAGGGTCCCATACTTTAAATATCTCGAAGAATTCTTCGAACCGACAGGCCTTGAGAAAATCTCGCAGCAAAATCGCCTCCAATAAGTTTTAAAAAAAAAAAAAAAGCGTTAGGATTAGTTCAAAATCTGTAAAACCAAAAATCCATGCCAAGACAGACCAAAATTCGGCACTACATAGTCATAAACCAACAGTCCTCTATAGAAGTGAAACGTCAACACCTAACAGAAAGTGTGACCTTGAAGAAATAAAAAAAGTAGAGAGAAAATACATTACAAAAAATCTAGGAGCAAGACTCACTAAAGATGGTTAGAGACTAAAATCAATCAAAACAACAGAAAAGTTTTCAAATATCGAAATTAACATCAAGGAAAGGCGAATGAAATTCTTTGGTCACCTTAAGAGGTTACCAGAAAATCGATTGACAAAAAAGATAATAGATTATGTAACTTCACTTAAAAATCCAACACCTTGGCTGAATGAAATTCGGAAGAATCTTAAACGTGCAAACATAAGAGCAACAGACATCTTAGAAAGAGACACCTTCAGACACAATGTTACAACTGAGCAACCAAAACAAAGACAAAGTGGTCGGAAGAACGCAAACAAGCTTTCTCGAAAAGAATGAAAGCCTACTGGAACAATAAGAAGAACTCGAAGAAAACTTGATTGGGTTATTTGCTTAACGTCTTCCATTTATTGGGAGAATTCGCCAATAATTATAAAGTATTTTAAATATTGGAGATTAAATTTGAATTTTTTTCTCAGGAATTAAAGCAACATATTTTACTACATTACACAAATCCTGTTTCCTGACGCATAATATTTTCATCTAAATACAGAATAAACTTTTCACATCGAAATATCATTGTTTTTGTTTCGTTCGTATTTATTAAAATGTAGACGACAGGAGAGAGACCTAGGCTACGATAATAAAATTCTGGAAGGTAATTATCACTTCTTTTTATTTATTAGTATTTACAGTTCATGAAAGTGATGGACACCATGGATTGAAATATGGTGGACAGGGTATAAATAGGATATCTTCATCGGACCACAGGGGCCTACGCCTGGAATAATTTAGTAAACTCGCGGATAGCTGAACCGCGACTGGAAAACGAACATCCGAATACTATACTCGAACATTAATGTTCATTCGCAGATTCAGTATTTATCAGTTAATGTTGACTAAATATCATGTAAGTCAAAGTCAGAGATAAGTGCTGAAGACTGCATGGTAAATGGAGTAGCTCTAAAACAATCCTAACAAAGCAAAGCTTGATATTCAATCCGAAGGTATTTAGCCTGTACTTGAGGTAGGGTGGCCAACTACTTTCCTATTTACCTAACTCAGTAGTCCTACCGGGTATTTGGCACCTACAGTTTGACGTGGACTCTGGACCCGGGAAGCGTCTAGTAACTTTACATTACACAACAAGCTGTGAGAGAGATGAAGGTAGTGTTGCCATATGGCCGGTAAATCCGGGAATGTCCCGGAATTATGTTTCTGGTCCCATGTCCAGTAATTATGTGTTGGTGTCCCGGAATTTCATTTACTAGTTTTTTTCCCAAACTCACTTCACCACGGTTGCGAAGAGACCAATCCAAGGCAAGCCAAGCCAAGCTCAGCGGGAGGATGGAATGTATAAACAGTTAGAGCTTTTGTCCATTAAATCAGAGGCGTAAAAATTGACAGAAAATACTCTTTAAATTTCCTGGGGCTTTGAACATTATAGATGCTGTTAACATTGATTCTCTTTATACGGAGTTCTCATTTGAAAGGTGTTTTGAGATTCTTCCAAACGACTTGTTAAACGAAAAATTCCGGGCCATTTATTTAGAACAAACATTTTAAATGGTTTTGTAAATTTAAAGAAAATAGCTGGTTTGTTTTGTCAATTCCAAAAAGTAATGCTTGTTGCGAGAGTAGTTTTTCCCCGATGAACAATTTATGGAGTAAAGTGCGTAACAGAATGTCCGTGGATTTGATCAAGTCAGAACTGAAAACCCTGTCAGGTCTGAAGAGTCTTGCTCAGAAATATTATCAGTATTGCAATGCAGTAAAGCAGAAAAACTGGTGAAAAAGCAAAATCTGGTGATAATTATTAAAAAAAAAGTAGTTCATTAACATTCATTATGATCGATATTGATTTTTATTTAGCCAAAGACATATATTCAATTCTGTTTAATTGTTGATAGTACCATATGTTTTGATTTTCTACCTAAGTTTACTTGATAAGCCCAACAGAAGTGGATTGAAACACTGAATCAATAAAGAATATTCCGGAGTGATTTTAATCGGGTCTCGTATCCGTAAACGTTAGGAAAAGTATCGACGCAGCTTGGTTGTGCGGGTAGTAGATATCACGGATTGCAGGATGAGAGTGCCAGTGTTTGTGAATGGGAATACAGACCTCTTTGAATACTAGTGAAAGTGATAACAATTGCAGAGGTACCGAGACCTTTACCCTATACCTAAGTTATATGCTGCCAGTATATTGTTGATCAAATGTTTGTGAACATTTCAGAAATATTTTTAACTAACCAGACAGAAGTTGTTCCATTCAAATTTCAATAAATTTGTTTGTGATTATTTTTGTGAAAAGCTATCAAAAATGTGTAGTGTAAAATGAAAAACAAATGTATTTCTAAGTGATCATTCGGTTTATTAAAGATTGTGTCCATGGATACTCAATATTCAATATGAATTCTATCAGCAGTACACTGCTCAAGTACTGAAAATGAGTGAAGTGCTTGGAATGTGATTGATTGGGAACCATGCGATTTTGTTACAAAATTTAAGTCACAATTCTACTAAGTCAGAATTTCATGTTAACCGAATGTTTTCTTCCATTAAATTTGAAGTCTCAATGAATCTCAAGGTGTTTTATTTACATTTTAATTTCGATCACTATACCACCAAACCAGTTTTGACTGTTTTGTAGATATTGCATCATTTGGGCTAATGCCTCCAAAGAATCTTCATGTTCACTATACCAAACAATCAATTTGGATTGCTGCAAAAAACTATGGCATCACACAGTTCTATGAAAAGTCGTACATTGGAATTTCATTGATTTTCATATTCAATGGCTACTTCAATGCTGAATGAGCTGTTAGACCACTTTCCAACAACATAGATGAAATTCTTGATGAAGAAAGTGCAAGTGCAATTTCATTCTGCGAAACCAATCGTTGCCACAATCTATGAGATCAGAAATGTTTTTTTCAGTTTCATTGGGAGCGTCCAAGAAGAAGATCCCTCTAGTTCCATCGTTCACAACTTTTATGAGAGTGTCGTAAAAATATTTTTGTTGCCGATTCAAGAATGGAAGGTTCATTCAAACTGATTCTCTCAGTGCATTAGAATCATATTGTTTTTCACACTTCAACTCTTGATTATATGCATCTTGCATCAGACAATTGGGTGCTGTCATACCTAATTGATGCAACAACTTGTTCAGGAAATTAGGGATTTTAACATTAGCATCTGATTAATGTCCTTAGTAGTAACAAATTATACTTTGTTTGAAACAAATAGTAAAAAACACAATTATGGCACTAGAAGTAAAAATGATCTTCACAAGACTTACAAGTCATTTTCATTTGTTCAAAAAGGGGTCCGATATTCAGGGATACATATCTTCAATATGCTCCCAACACATATTAAATGTCTAGTAGATGATAAGAATAAATTCAGGAAAAAATTGAAAGAATTTTTGATTGGCAACTCCTTCTACTCTGTCGAAGAATTTATTTCCAAGGTATCTAAAAAATAACTGCCAGTATCTTGGGTAAATATAGTTCACATAATTAATTTACCATGTATGCTATGACTGTACATCTCCTGGTGTATGTATTTAGTTTGTTACGTAATTGTTTACGGTACCATATATGTTATGTCTGTACATCTTGTGGTGTATGTATTATTTTGTTATGGATTTTTTTTTTAATGTACCATATATGCTATGATTGTACATCTTCTGGTGTATGTATTATTTTGTAATGGAAGTGTTTATTGTACCATGTATACTATGACTGTACATCTAGTGGTGTACTTATTATTTTGTTATGCAACTGTTTATCTGTAAATTGACAACTTTCCACATCCCACAGAGCCAGTCTCTTATATTGGGATCAATGGAAAATGAATGTATTGTATTGTATCATTTTCTCCTTGAACACTTATGCCACATTCAATTATTTTCTTTTACATCTTTTATTGTCACCCTAAGTATAAATTAAATATTAATGATGCATGTCTCTCATTATTCTCTACTTTCAATACAGCCACTTGATTCTTTTATAGATTGTTATATAATTCTTCTTTCTCAATATTTTACACCTGACTTCTTTAAAATTTTGAACATCTTGTCCCACTTAACATTATCATAAAATATATCAAAAATACCATAAATTGTTTTTCTTAATCTGCCCTTCAAATATTAATCTTAAAGCCTGAATTGCTTCCTTTGTACTGCAGCTGTTCTTAAACCCAAAATGATCTTCACCTATTATTTCTTCTTCTACTGTATATTGTCCTGGTCAGTAATTTTGAAGAATTTGATGTTAGAGTTATGGTGCAATAATTCTCACATTGGTCAGCTTGTTCTTTTTTGGAAGAAGATGATACTTTTATTATAATCATTTGGAATCTCTCCTGTTTCGTAAGATTTTGATGTCAGTTTGAAAAATTTTTGAATTCCTTCTTCTGCTAGAGATCTTAAAAGTTCTGCAAGAATCTCAATTCCAACTGTGTTATTTGATTTCAGAACTTTCAAAGTACTGTCAAATTCTTTTCCTAAAACAGGATTTCTTAAGAGATCAATGTAGACATCGCCTTCTTTTTTCAGTACAATGTTGTTTAAATTATCCCAATCATTCAATTTCTCTATGTATTCCCTCCAACGATTGGCTCTGTCTTCTGAGTTTAAAAGAGGTTTCCCATCAGCAGCTTTAATGTTTATACATATTTCTTCATTTCTCCAAAATTCTGTTTGATTTTCCCATTGGCCACACCTACTTTACCTACAACTTTCAACGTTTCTACATTTTTACACTTTTACTGCAGCAATTTTTATTTACTTTTTTTGCTTTTTTTATATTTCATGTTTAATTTATTTCTAAAATGTCTCTCTTCCTGCTTCATCCTGAGCTTTTTTATATATTCTCTTTTGATCTATCAATGTCATTTTTTTTCTTCTGTGATCCAAAGTATTTGGGATGTTCGTTTCCTAAAGCCCAATGTTCATTTGCACTTTGATTATTTCTTCCTTTAGTGCATTCCATTTGACATGTTACAGCAGATTAAAATCTAATATAGAAATAAGTTTTATAATCACCGAAAAAGTTTTTAAGGGGTGTAATAATACCTTCAAGTCTGAGATGTAAAAGGAAATTTTGTTACTGTCTATATAAACCTACAGAAAGAATAGAAAAAAAAATAAATAAAATATTTTGTCACACAATTTGCAAAATCTGTTTACAATTCTGGGTTTAACAGAAAATATTTACGTACATATACATAAGAGATATCATCTAAATATGTCACACAGAGTTAAGGAATGATTTCATAACTGAAAGAAGACAAAGCCTGTAATTTCCATACATTTGAACTTTTATTTTCTAATGAATCATATATTTTATTTATTCGATTTAACACATTCGCCAATTTCCCAATAAACCTGCTTCTCTTTCCATCATTTTCCTTTTTTTAATTGATTGCAATAACACCAATCAGCTTTATTTTCCCTTTATGAATTTTAGTTTTAAATCCATTCAGTGTTTATGGTAAATTTTTTTATGATGTATGTTAGTAATATGTTCGAATCCCTGTCTCTATAAGCCACAAAAGGTAGTTTTTCCTTCTCCCTTATGCTTGAAATCAAATGTCAGCTTATGGTGATGGCCATCTCTACAATTTCATGCATTATTCCTATTTCTTCCACACATATTGATCCAAGCCTCATCACCAATACATACCGTATAAATTTCTGGCATTCTCTACACCCATCTCCCGTCTTCCACTCCAGCCCCTGCATCACACTGTTAACCGATTGTGTCATTCGGTGATTTCCACAAACAAATCTAGTCACCCTTCTTTGCACCTGCTCCAATTCTTGTATTTCATACAGAAAATGTGGAGGCCCCATATTTGCATTGTAGCTGTATATTTAGATCAGAATTCACATATTCCAAACACAGTAAAAACAAGAGCATTATGCTTGAAATGTTAATTTCAGAAAATATGTTTGCACTCTGCATGTATTCTAAATTATACTATATTATTACCTCAGGAACACTGGGGCAGGAAGAAATGCCACAAGGCGACTTACGTGTGGGAAAGAATAGCAGTGACAGAAAACAACACACGAAATAAATGAATCACCACGCAATAATTTAAAAAGGTGTATAAGTAGTGAAAAATCATCAATCATCTGCAAAACTAACAGAATAAACTGCACGTTGAAGTGATGAGTAGGTAGGGAGGAAGCCGAGTCCTAGCTGAGGTTGAGGCATGCTGAGGGGAGAGTGGGAGTGCTACTCAAAATGTGCTGATTGGCTAACTTTCTCTTAGGAGAGAGGACACACTGTGGTTTCATATAGTTCTCTGATGTATCTGATTGTAAAACAATTTCACAGAAGTTGTTTGGGTGGAGTTGTGTTTTTGTAACTGTGGTCATTCTGCAGACAATTTTGGTAAGTAATGAGTCTACTTTATCTTTGCTTTCCATATTATCTCATTGTCAATGGAAAACACATTGCTTGATATTTGGTGTAAAAATGTCTAGAATCAGTAAATTCTTTTTAAAATGTAATTACAATTTCACTATAAAATATGAAATCTTGCTCCTTACTTATTAAGGTCGAGTTAGGTTTTATTCTCATAACACTTAAGTCTATAAACTTAAAATGTTTGGAAGTATTCTAATCTTAAAGCTAATGTATTTTTTTAAATAAAAAAATAAAAACCTCTTGTTTATTTAAAATCATGTAACGTATTTTAATCTTTTTGAGGCACCCAACTGTTCTGTGATATATTACAAAGTGCTAGACTCGTTGACAACGTCTCGGTACTAGGTGATTGGTGAATACTGGACAGGAACGGCAAGATTATTTTGTAAACATGACCGTAAGTCGTTTCCCTGTCTCCACGCACTGCCTCGTCGTGGAGACGCACTCCCGCCGTCGATGCCTCGTTTGGGGTCTCAACAACCGCCCACGTGAGTTTGTGAGGCGGCTGCTACCTCAGACGCTGTCACGCTCGTGGGTTCGTACACATGACCTATGACGCAACGCCCGTCGTTGCATTCCACTTTAAACTACAGGAACCGACATACTGGGTTAGTACGACTCATTCTAGAAGATCTAACAAATTATCGGCTTGTCAACTAAGTTTAATTAATCAATTGCTGGAAAAACGATTTTTAGCCGCTAACAATTTTTATTTTTCGTCTTGGCTTATTAATAAGCACTAATCGATATTGTGTTGATTATAGTTCAGTTCCCAGTTTAATCCCATACAACTTCATTCATCATTCGGAACTATTACTTCATTCAGCTAATGCTGATCGAGACAACAAGCATTTTAGTTTCAACTGTTCAGAGGTAATTCTGTTCGTAACTTTTCAGACGTGCTGAACCAAACACAAAACATCGACATTACTAGCTCTTCCGCCCGCAAAACACCGCGGTGCCAATTAATTCATTGATCGTTTAGCTATCGAGCAGTATAACTGAACTTTGGGTCCAGTAGTTAGATTCCACGGTGCAGGAGGAAAAGTAAAGACGTATCCACGTCGAGAAAGACATACACTACTGTACGTGAAAATTGCACCACCGAGGAGACGTGTAATTACAATGAAATATATTCCACAGTTTGAAAATACGCGAATGGTTATAAATACATAACTGTACTTGAGTACGATGAGAAGCTGCAGTGAGAGGCCTGGCTATGCTGCTATGTAACCGCGTCACAGTACACGAACGACAAGTTGTCGACCGAGCATAACCCAGACATGTTCCATGGGCGACGTGTACGCCAGGAAAGCACTGCTCGCCGCATGTGCCTCCTTGACGTAGCGCTTCCTGCCCTCACTACTGAGGAGCGTACATAAACTACGTGGCTAGATCTGGAGGGGGGGGAGGGGTTGGTTGGAAGTCTACGCTGCGCCACGTGCGGGAGAGAAAGGGGGGGGGATCCGAGCCAGGCCACGTAGTTTTCCAATCATATCATTTTTCACGATTAAAATCAGGTACAGAACACACAGCAACATGTGAATATTACATCCTTCATTCTATTATCTCTGTATGTAATTTACTAGAGAAAACAGTACAAAATGTCTTCTGGAATGGAATGAAAAGAAAAAGAAGCTACGTGCTAGGGGTGTGTGTGTGTGTGTGTATGGGGAGGGGGAGGGGGGATTATAGGCAAAAACCACGTTGGGCTACGTGGGGGGGTGGAGGGAATTCACAGCAGGCCAAAATGGAGCTACGTGGTTTATGGACGCTCCCTGATCAGACTGTTTTAGCCAATGGCGCCCCAAACCATCACACTTGGCGTGCGTACTGCTGAACAACACATTTTGCTAGATTGCAGTCACCACAGTAGCGTCTAATATAAGAGATATCAAACTTTTTCTTACAACCCCAACGTGAAAAACAAAGTTCCCACATCTCCCGGTCAGAGCTCAAGTTCTCACCCCCCTCCCCCCAACCACCCAATCACTGCCAAAATTTTGTTATTTTAAAGGTAAATGCTCACATCTCAGTACTAACAATGACATCTTAGAGGAAACACTACGTATGTGATTTTAGAGCAAAGGTTTACATCTCTAAGGCCGGGCGCACATTGAGTTGCTTGGTGGAGTACGAGCAGCACAGGGCAGTTGCCTGCGTATAATACACCGCAGTTTCGTGCTGCAGGTTACAAAGACCTTGTCGTGTAGTGCGAAAAACGTGACGAAAACCGTAACCAAAAACATGTCGCTGGAATACCTTGATCTGAGTTTAGAGTCAGACAGGGACTCCGAGCGGGAAACGATGTTATTACTTCATCAGAAGATGAGCAAGGTGGAAAAGAGCTCACGTGAAAAGAAGAAGATCTCATCGGGCTTTTGCACTGACAAGAGAATTCTCCAATGAAAGATTTATGCATTATTTTCTGATAACTCGTGCGGAGTATATATATATATATATATATATATATATATATATATATATATATATATAAAAAAGAGGTTAATAGCATAATCCAACCAGTTACTTACACCGCAACGCTTAAACGCCCATACCCACTGACGTAAATTTGGCAGTATTTTGGAGTTAATTCTTTTTTATTTCATATTATATATTTCTTTAAAGAAAAAACACAAAAAATCAAAGTTCATCAAATTATTCTGGAAACTGTAAATTATCTTCACATGAATTTTCCATCTCTGCAGGAGGTGGACGGAGGGTGCCTTGAAGAGGAATACGGTGAAGCAGCAGAAAATATCAGTTTAGACGAAAGTGTGCCAATGCAAGAAGAAGCTGAACACGACTGAATGATGAAGTGAAAATAATAAATAAACAATGCAATAATATACATCAATCTTTTTTTTAAAAAAAATCTTTATTAAAAATGAACTCAAAATGGAAAAAAGTGAAAATTGTGAGTGAACAACTGTATAATAAATAAATGTCGAATTTGCTCACCACTTTAGGTCATTTTCGATCGTCGTCCAAATTTTTTGTTTTAATTTACTTTTTATGTAGTTTGAATGACCGGTATTACAAATCACCCAATCAATTTTTCTTCTTCCATAGTTGCAAATGAGTCTAAAAGAAAGTCAGATTATAAATAACGCAAGAAGGGTTACGGTAGAAACCGGCACGAGTGAGCTGCGTGGCACATTTGCTACGTCACCAACTCAAGTGCTTTTTTCGCTCGAATGGAGCAATTCCTTTGTATGCTGAGGCAAGTGCTGTAGATTCCATATAGTTGTAAAAGGTTTTATTTCACGCGAATCCATCGTTGACTATTTCAATTGTATTTAAATATTATTACGGATAGTGAAAAAATCATATGTCTGGTGTTTGATAGAAGAATATTGTGGATTTTCAGATGGTGAAATACATTCTCTGACGTTACATTCCCTTGTTATTTCTTCCTCTACTGCATTCAATGCATGTGAGTCCGTGTCATAAGTCATAAGATAATATTCATAAAATTTCAGTGGTTGGTTCTTTAATTCTTAAAAAAAACCTTGAAAATATTCACTGAGATGGTGATTCAAGAAAATTTTACTAACCCAGAATTGCCTCTTCGTCTTTTCAAATGGAAAGAGTTTCAAAAATGGGTTTTCAGCTAAATAAAATTCTTCAGTATCCATATTCTTAACATTTTACCGGTAGAGTCTGATCTTCTGATAAATTTTAATAGACTACTAAATAAAATCGCTTTGAATCGCACGAAAACTGAAATAAACCACCTCTCCGGCGACTTCGTTCGCACGAATACGCTTGCACTATAACCACTTCTTCTTCACCTAGCTCACTGTTGTGGTCCAGTGCCCGCTCTTCTATCCACTGAGTCCACGAACGCATCACAATGGTTCTACTATTCTCCGATCTTGTAGTGATTCAGACCATTCCTTCCACGTCTTGCAATTTTAAAAAACGGTAGTGTATATAAATTTTGATGAGAGTTGTCATATAAGCGGCGATCTCACGGAAAGACTTTCATGGCCCCAACAAACATATCACGGGTCTGGATATATTCCAACCGCAATGAATTTCCTTTTGCGTTTGCGGTTCTCGCCGAGATGGAATACGCCATATATCATCTGTTACGGCGTAGTCTAGTGGCTCTGGCCAGGCCTCGGTAAAGCGTTGGGTATGTTATCTTTGGAACCACGTGAATGAAGTTTCGGGTTAAGGACATCCATCTAAAGGGCGATGAAGTACATGAAAGCTGACCCAACAAGTACTGTTGCCATATTATTACTACGATAATGATTTTCAGCCATCCGTCAAGAATTCGTGTGAAATCGATAACACTATATTTTGTCGATAAGGATAACCCTAATGAATCATTTCTTTCCGCTACTTCAGCCTGAAAACAAACGTCTGTGAAATCGTTCAAATAACTAAAAAAGTTAGCCGATTCTTTGCAAACCGTAACGAAATGTGCACTTCATTTTAGGGATCGAAGGTATCCCATAGCTAAAGGCCATTCGGGTATGTGACGCAATATTCAACTGGAGTGAAATGTCGTTTTATGTTTCGACAAGCAATCGTTCTACCTTGCAACAAGCTACCGACATATCAATAAGAGCGTATTGAGAAAACAGAGTCCTGCAGATCGTGTGTGTGCATTGCGTCTGTAATGTTGCAATTAAGCAAACTGCAGGCCCAAGTTGTCGCTCCGTCAATATGTATACTGCGCTGTTCATTCATCTTCTTATACGAATTTTAAAGCGTTTAAACATTTCAAAATACGAACAATACATGAGACGAAAGTTAATAATGTTTAGATAAAGAAGTAGTATTATTCACAAGAAAGTATGATCATATTAGAAAATGAAAATAAACTGTTATATACGAAATATTATAAAGCACATTTGATTATTATCGCTCATCTCTTTAGATACGTATAATACGTGTAGAATATTAAAACATTCCATATTTCTGAGATAAAATCAAGATAAGTTATTAAACAAGTGTTATTCAGTATGAGTCCAAATATTGAAATTATCAGTTGCAGTATGCATTTTAAAATTAGGTAAGATCAACGACCAAACTTTGGTAACTAATCGTTTCGTTTACTGGTCAGTTACTGTTCACAAAACTAAAAAACTAAAAACTACATCGAATTCTCGACATGAAAATTTCCCTAAGTTCAATATGACGAAGATAAAAATTCACGCTTGGTAAAAATCTTTGTGAATAATCATGCACGTGAGATAAAAAAAAAAGATCAACCAGGCTTTTAATCGGAGTCGATTAGATCTCGACGTGCCCTAAAACGGCTAAAACAACAACAACAACAACAACAACGGAAGATAATACAGGTGACTTTATAAACTTTGAATATACGTTATTACACCCTAGTTTCAGAAACATTTTCTTCTGCTCTATGTGTTCTGTGCATATTTGTTATAATTTCATTTTATTTTATTGGCACTTGGCCAGACAGTCAGGGGACGTTACACTCAGTGTCATTTCAATATATATATATATATATATATATATACATTGACATAAAAACTTACATAACACGCATATACATAAGTCACTATTAACATTACAAGTTAAGTTCATAATTATTGGAACATTGAAAGTACAAGAAACATTACAAAAGAATTAAGTCAGTGATTTAACAGTAAAAATATTATAAACTAGTAGACCTACTTTGAACAGATCATTTCAACTAAAATTTTAAGAATAAAATAGTAAGAACCTAATGTTCTGTAAATGATAACTGTTTACAATATCGGGTGGCACTGGTTCCACCCAGTTATATTTCTACGTTATTCCTTGTAACGATGCGCGGCATCCTCTGATATATTGAAACGTTTCCTAGTGCCAGGAGATGACTGACATTCTTTTAAATCTTTCATCTATAAAATTCCTATATCAGAAAAGGAGGTGGTTTGTATCAGCCTCCCATTCCCCGTCGCTCTGACACAACTGGGAGTTTGCTAAATGTATTTCATGCAAGACAGGAAGTGCTGTTAATACTACTCGCAATTCCAGTCTGTCCTTTCGGCCGTATAATCTCCATAGAAAACATCGGACATTTACACTAGTTTCTTCCCATAAATGCAAATATATTTTCTCTCACTTTAGCTGCCATATCAATGACTTTAACAAAGTCGCATACAGCTTAGTAGTTTCCTTTAAATAACATGATACACGAGGGCTTTGTGACCCAAAAGTAAAAATTTCAATTTTCCGAAAGGTCGCTATTCTTACGGAACATGACCTGTACTGATGTATATGATAAACATTTGTTAATGAATAACTACGATAGAAAGAGGAGTACAGTCATTACAAATTAATGATAGGCCCACAAGGCTGCTGTGAAGAACTCTGATATATGCGCGCGTCGCATGGCTTATACAACTCAGCTGTATATTAATACTCCGTAGGAATTCTGTGCCGTCACGATATTATACCGGACAGTTACATTTTAGTTTGCTCCTTGCGGCAGCCTATCATAACCGTGTTGTTCTTCTAGTCTAGGCAGTATTTTAACCCAATCACAGCCGCTAGGGAGAACATATAATACCTCCAGCGTGGAGTCCCTTCAGGCCCAGGTCACATTCAACCTAACTACCTTAATTTGGGAATACGATATCTAAGCAAGATATCAACAAATTTAATTCTTTACTTTCGATTTGTTTCGTAGAGTTACAGAAGAATCCATCATCCAATTTGATTTTGATATAATTTTTCTTCTGGTCCAGGCCGCATGTCGACCTAACCACCTCACTTTTGATATAGTATATCCCAAGAACTATGCGAGATATCAAAAAACTTTATTCCTCACTTTCGATTTGTCTCATCAAGTTACATAAGTATCGATGATCAAATTGCGGCGCCACGGTTATCGTAGAACCCTAGTTCGTTTACTTAATCTGAAGAGCAACATTGTTATTCCATCACTATTTTAATCATCACATTTCGATGCTGTATTCATCGAGAATTGCTATTCTCACAGTGGATCATTGTCAATACAGCACCATGGTTTCCTTCCTTCGATATAGCGTAGCCCAATGATGACCTAGCGGCAGCAAACATTTGAAATTGGTAAGTTCCTGCTGTGCTCCCTGCAGAAATATTTTTGTGCATTTAGAGCAAAACTGATTCGGTTCTAGATTTCGATTAGCTATTACAGTATCATTTGCTTATGAAGTTGTCATTTAAGCCTGGAAGCAAATAGAGCGAGAAAACTAGAATCAGCCTATATTAAGGATTAATCCCAGTATTAGCTTGAGGAAACAATGAAATCTCTACATTTTGACAACTTGATTAGAATTTTAACGTATGTGAGAACAGAGAATAGGTAAGTGATTCTGTCTGAGATGTAATATCACCTCCATGTCATTGAAGAAAATGTGGAGTTCTGGCTCTCTATGGGCTTCCATTATCTGTATAGCGAAAACTGAATTTTATACGATATCCCATGTTTGGTATTCGATACTAATCTGTATGATCGACGACCACGTGATCTTGAAAGTATCACCAGGTTGTAAGGACGACTCCAATTTAATTTAACGTACGGCTTGGTAATTCTGACATTTATGAGAAATAAAACAATGATAACAATTTTCAGGCATTACAATTCTATCTTCTCAGAAAGAAAGATGTCGGCATGAATTTCACGGTTGGTTAGACACTTGAAACAACCAAACAGGACACTATTAGCAGTAAGATCTTATTAAACAGGTCAAAATCATGTTGCGAAACCAGAGTTTAAAGGCGTGGACTCTGCGCCAGCTTGTCTCAAGATACAGGTATATACCGGGTGGTTATAGTTACACTTTCCCTATTTAACACGTTAATTTAATTTAATTTATTTGCAATGGAGCACAGGCTCCGGTGGAAATTTCCCTACACACCTATCTTCCCCCTATCCTGCACCCACCTATATTTGCCCTCTACAAATTTTATCTTCAAATTCTTTCAAAGTTTTCGGTAAATTATTCATAATTTCTCTTGGTAACTCATTCCAATCCCTGACACCCTTACCTAAAAAAGAGAATCTTCCCACACCCTTGTGCCTGAAATCGAGTGCCAGCTTGTGGTCATGGTCATCTTTCCCCTTCCATGCACTACTTTTCATACCTATTGCAATATCTTTCCATGCCTCATCGCCAGTATATGCCCTGTACACTCCCATGACGCTCCTCATCCTCCTCCTGTCTTACAATGAATCCCATTTCAGCGCCTTTATCATATCCGTCACTGATTGCATTCTGCAATAATTTCCAGAAACAAATCTAGCAGCCCTTCTTTGCACCCTCTCCAACTCCTGTATTTGATACGTAAAATGAGGGTCCCATACTACACTACCATATTCGAGCAATGGTCTCACCAAAGTTTTGTAACCCAATTCCTTGACTTCTCTCGTACATCCCCTTATCACTCTCTCCAACAAGAGCAGAACTTTGAAACCTTTTCCTACCACCTGTCCAATGTGTCCAGCCCAGTTAAGCTTGTTATAAAAAGTGCCAAGATATTTACATTTCAAGTCTTCAGCAAGCAATTCTTACCCCACCTTATATTCATAATTAACCTTTTGTTTTTTATTTGTGAAACTAATAAGCTGACTCTTCTTTGCATTTATCTTCATCCCATGTTTACCAACCCAACTAGATATCCTGTCCAGATCACCCTGCAACTGTTTACAATCCTTTATCGTTTTGATTCTTTTATACAGCATTATGTCATCTGCAAACAATATAATTTCAGATAGTAAACAATCAACACAATTATTCATTAGAACAATGAATAGCAATGGTTCCAATACACTACCCTATGGCACACCCATATTTACTTCTACTTCTTTTGATACTACATTTCCTACCCTAACTTTCTGTTTTCTACCTTTTAAAAATTCTTCTACCCAGCAAATCACTTTCTCATGTTTTTTACCTTATTTACTACCGTTTTAGTAACGCCTTTGACAGATCTAGTGCTACACTATCAATTTGGCCTCCCTTGTCCATTTCATCTGAAATATCTTGCATATATCCCACCAACTGAGATTCGCATGAATATCCTTGCCTGAACCCATGTTGCCAGCTTGAAAACCACTTACGTTCCTCATATATTTCTGTTGTGGTTGCATATCAATCTTTCCATTAATTTACCTACCACTGATGTCAAACTGATTGGCCTGTAATTCTCAACTCTATTTCTCACCCCTCCTTGATGTACCGGTACTATTATTGCACTTTTCCAGTCCTGTCGTAATCAGCAAGTATCCAGTATAACACGGAAACTAATTACCATACTAGTACCAAACTTGGTAGCATTAATGCCAAGGACATTGGGAAGAGTAATAATGTAGAATCGATTCAATTGAAACACTTTTAATGTGCTGCTACGGTACATCATACCATTACATACCGGTACCATTACTGCAACAAAAGGGGCTCAATATGGCGCACAGCAGTGTCCAGAAGAGTCTGAAAGCGCAGGATTGCATTCTGCACAGCAGAACGAAGCATGTCCGTAGGTATGCCGGCTATCTCTCTTGATATGCTGCACTTCAGATCAGCACAAGTCTGAATGTCCCCCTGGTAAACCCTGTCGTTCAGGTAGCCCCACAACCAGAAATCACAGGGAGTGAGGTCAGGTGATCGTGCCGGCCAAGCATTTGGAAACGATAGGCTGATAATTCGATTCGTTTCCAAATGTGTTTCGGGGAAGCAGTTGATGATCACGGCTCCTGGTGGCCATAGTTGGAACTAGACGGTGGCGCTGTGACGCATGGAAATCATGCACCCCATACTGTGGACATTAATGCTACCAAGTTTGGTACTCGTATGGTAATTAGTTTCCACGTTAAATAGGGAAAGTTTAATTATAACCAGCCAGTACTAACAAATTTGTGAACACTCACCGTCGTTTATAAAAATTCGCCTACCAACGTATTTGGGCCGCAATGATAGAGCTCAGTACGTGCAAGGAATGGCACACACGAACCAAAACAATGTAACTGTGCGTGGGAACACGGTGAATCGAAGGGAACCTGCTGATGCAGGATGAAGACGTTAAACTTGATGGCTCCTTTGGTGATTTTTTGGTAATGTGACCCCGATTGATTTGGTACTGACTTCATCATACCTTTGCATTGTGATTAGACGTGTATAGTCAGTAGATATCAAAAAGAGTTGGAAAATTTGATGTAACGAGAACATACATCATCCACTGTGTAAGGCGATTAAAAGAACACTAGCTTCATTATTAGAGCAACGTAGATATTTTGTAGAATACCCTGCATATCCACTAGGTTGATCGAGTTGAGGCTACACCAGTCGCAAACAGTTTATCATAACGCAACATATTTGCCTAGGCGGTGGATTTGACTTTTGATTCCCTCTGCAGATAGCTTATTACGTCAGGTCGGATGTTGAATATGTATACCAGTGGGATACTCACTTCAAACCTGATTAGACTTCAAAGACCTGACGTCATCGTCAGTTACATGTTAGAGTATTTTAACTGCTCTTTTCTGTATAAATACTAACGGTCTGGAAACTGGGACCTGCAGTATATTTTACAACGGCTTAGCAGTGTCGCAAGCTACGTCGTTCTCCTCAGTAACAGATCGCAGACAAACTCGGAGATTGTTTTCTAAATACACTGTTACTGACTGGTCCCTAGCTTGCTGCAATATGGAATGATCCCCTATTAAAATATACATCCAGTCCAGCTGATAAATAGGCGGTCTCAGGCATGTTTCATGAGGTAGAACTACCAATCTCGCTTATTATGTATATACAAGTTTTTTTACGTAAATTCATTTAATTTTCATTCTAACAAGAGACACCTTTGACCTCGAACGATCGTAACAGCGTGAAAACAGGCTTAGAATAACAAGCGACCACAAACAAAACATTGGTGTGTGTGATTTCCATACAAAACGTTGCATTCTATCTCAAGTAACATACTGATTTTGCTAGGCCAGTGGTGATACATGATCGTTATTTCATCATGAAATGTCTCTCAATCAATTTGCTGCGCTTACGTATAAGCCTATGTCGCAATATGCTTGGCGACAGCCAGGTTATGACTCTGACATACCAACTTCATCCTCTGCCGGCCTCGGTAGCGTAGGGGCTAGAATACTGGCTCCGCGTGCCAAAGGTCGCCGTTCGAGTCCAGCCGAGGGCATTGCTGTTTAAGTGTTGTGTGTCTGTGCGAATGTCCTGTCCGTCCTGTGGTGTCCATACTTAGACAGTATATATAATCACACTGAGCTGGCTGTATGACCTCAGTTGCCGAATGCCATTAAAAAAATAAAAAACATGAACGTTTGAAAATATAGTGTCGCTTTTGGTACTTCACTGCGTGAATCCGAAAGTGATTTGGATTGTGACAACGTGGCTTTAGTGAGGTGTGCACATTGTTCTCTTCCACTTTGTTTTAACCACTTCATCGAAATCCCGCATCTGCACTATCAGGTGTGTGGTACTGCTGTATAAGCATGTTTTGCGTTATGCTATTAAAATGTTACTTGAGGTAGAATGCAACGTTTTGCATGGAAATGACACACACCACTGTTTTGTTTATGATCGGTTGTTATTCTAAGAATGTTTTCGTGCCGTTCCGAGAGTTCTAGGTCACAGGTGTCCCTTGTAAGTAGATTTTTTTAGGTTATAAGGCGAATTATACAATGAAAATCTATGCAACACAATGAATGTTCTTCTCACGAGATTTGACCATAGCCTTTGAAAACATCTCTTCCTACAGCTAAAGTGCGTTAGTAAACTATATTCTGAACATATTAACATCATACCTACTTGGACTCAGATAGATAACATTTTCAAGCGGAATTAAGTAAATTAGAAGAAATTAGAAGGACAAAAGATAAAGTAATTTGTTAAACCAGAATACCCAGATAACTGTTATTAAAACAATGGGCGATAAAATTTAATTCATGTAACTGATTACTAGGGAGCAACACAAATTTAAATGTAGGTCGTGAAAGGAACGTTAAATTTCTAAGCTTTTTAAACACACATAACAATGAAATATGCCATACCCGCGCAATTTTTAATGACGATCGCTGGAAACCATTAGTCACATGTCAAGAATTTCCCAAAGCTTTGGCCCGTAGTGTCTTCTTCCCAATACTACTTTGAGAAACGAGTTTTCAGAATTGTTTGTCGAATATATTACAAAAATTTATTCAGAGGCGTATACTGTTGAGGAACTAACGGTTTTTGTTTGGTTCTAGTTCATGAGACTCGTCTATTGTTTAAATCACATACTGTATGAAGCTACTGATTAATTTTAGCGATTAACTTTATTGATAACGAAGAATAGACTGTAGTTAATCAAAATAACAGTTTAGTAACATCATTTTGCGAAAGGATTTTTTTTTTTCCTCTAGTCTGTTCTTGCGCCCTGGCAGTCGTTCAGATAGAGATACTTGTTTCGCCTCATGGCCTCAGTTGATTCGCGGGTACCAATCTTTCTACAGTAACACGGGCAGGTCGGGGTTGAGGGTGACATTGTTTTGGGCTGCAACTAATGGGATTACTGTTTTGTCCTTCTGCAACCCTCTCATAAATTTTGAACTTATTAACTTCGAAATTAAATTGGAAACTATTTTAATTTTTACTACCCAGAATGCGTTGTAATGCAAAATATGGAAATGACAATAATTATTGGAATTATAAGGATAGGGGGGAGGGGGAATTTTGCTATATCTTCATGAGTTTAAAAGAAAGTTGCGTTTTACATTTTGCTTGTATTGAGAAACGTGAGTAATCGTGTTAAATTTCGTTTACTCGTTTCCGTCATCCTCTTAAGCAGTTTGTGGAAGACTGTTGAAATATCTTCTTGCATATGCCGTTTTGCATTTTACATCATTTCTGCTTCAGAAATAGAATTAAGGTATTTTTCCTGTGGGATGTGATATTATTTTTGTATTTAATCTATTATCACAGCTATCATTTCTACTACATATCATGACTATTGTGTTGTTGTTGTTTATATTTAATCCAATGTCTTTCTTTAGTATTTTGTACAAGACATTCAGTAATTTCAGACAATGTAGTCAACAAATCCCAGTCTACCGACTGTATCAATTTGAACACTTATTTCAGATTCAGATTTTTATTTTATTTTCTTTATTGCCTACTCTAAACACGAGATGAAGATTTATGGTAATAACTTACAACCGCGTCTGACTAATTTCTCAAGAAACAGGAAGATTTACTAATTCTTTGTTTTTCACCAGCGTGGCTGGTACAGGTATACTATGGGTTAGCGACCAGGACTACGGAATCGCTTGAAAGGACTTTCGGGCAGGAAATTTGTTTTCACTGTAGTTGTCGTTTGCCTTTGGTAATGGAATGAGCTGTTATTTGATCTAGTTGTTGTTATTTTCCGTCGAAAGTTTTACCTAGAGGAATCTTCCGTTTGTGTTGTGTCTGTGTGTTTGTTTGATGACCAAACAGATATGCCGTCGCCACGCCGTCTGCCCGTCTCGTTTCAAGGTGTCGTCAAGGGCAACGAAACGGGGGCTGATGAAAACTTTCCTTTATTTCCCATTCACCCCAATAACATCAGCATTCAAAAGACTCGTAATGCAGATATGACACGGAGACACGTTTAAGCCATTCCTCTGCTTTTGAGTGGTGCTGCAAAATTCCGTTCACTTGTTTTGATTACGTGTAGCTGCTGATAACCTATTAAAAACTTTATTCGTTGTCGTAATGTCTATTACAGCAGACATGCAGTTTTTATTCTCTATTGTATATACCCTTCGTGTTCTTTCGACTTCGTCCAACTGTCGATCGGGATAAACGACTTCCAGCGTTATTTTCTTCCTGTTCTTAGTGGTAGCACTACGGCCTTGCTTTTGGGAACAGCTGGCTCGAATCCCCATCCGGGCATCCAGATTACGGGTTTTCTTGGTCCCCTCAAAACGTCATGACTCAATTCCTTCGCGTTGCTAGCTCGAAATCTTAAGACCTTTCCAATTATCTCATGATCGATTGTACATAAGGCTCTAACAAAATAAAATCCGCATGACTTACTGTTACGCGCTGTATTAAATTGAAATCACACAAATAAAATAATAATTTTTATTTTGCGTATAGTGGAATACTTTGTAAATCAAACCAAAAAATTCTGCCATAAAAAGTATGAAAGGTCTTAGAAAAAAAAAAGTTTTTAATCAAAGTATGTTCTACACGTTTCGAATGATATAAAAGATATTTTGTCCGAAAAAAATGTACTTAAGAACCAAAATAACCAATTGAATGATTACAGCAAAATCGTTCAATTGGTTTCCATGCGAAAATCACAAATTATAATATAAATGGTGTGGTTAAATTTTTTGTAGTCCCTAGAAGGCTGCATTTACTAGTAAACTGTGAATAAATCTTGCCTTCTGTTGCTTTGGAAATAAAGGGGTAATTATATTATTTTTCAGGTTTCATAAAAAATTTGTGTAGCTAAATAATTTAATAAAAGAAAAAAATTGAAAGTTTTCGTAGTCGATGGGTGATCTGGCAGTCATTTAACGCCAGCGTTAAGGGTAGGGCATACCGGCATCGGGAAGTAGGAAAGTAGTGCACAGCGAACTAAATCAATCAACAGCGAGCTTAAGTATCTTTGCTGACACAGATATTAAGAACAAGACGCGCCCCATTAATTACAAATGCGACGCAAGAGATAAGAACGTGACTGACTGCAGACAAGTGGCTGTCGAAACTCTCCGCTTGTGACACAGACTAGCAGGCCAAGGATCCGTTCTTACAGACAGGAAGATCACGACTCGCTTTATTTCATCCATATCGTGCATGATGTTACTCCTCAAAAGGTATTAGGTTCTAGTACCCGAACACCCAGCGAAATCACAATGGTAAAGGCATACCATGTTCCTTGTCTTCGTAATCATATTAACAGCAGTGTTACTTACAGAACACTGCAGAGGGGCAGAATGAGCAGACAGAGAGAAGTAACGATGTTCTTGTGAAATGGTCACAACATTTTTGCCAGGCCGTTGCATATTACTGAGGGATGGCTTGGTAGCAGATGACCTGTACACTCCGTCTCGACGAAGGCTCTGGGTATGGAGAGGAGAGGAGGCAGTAGTGAGTGATTGGACGAAGAAGCGTTCGAAGATATTAGACGAAGAATTAGGTGTAGTGTGTGGGACGGAAAATGCGACCACAGTCACAAACTTAGTTTTACGGAGAAGAAAGTGGGAAGTAGGGACTGCAATAAAGTTCCCCGAGAGAGACCCATTTGCTCTTTTTTGTGACCAGGAGCTATTCCCTGTCTCAACCATAAGTCGGAAGTAGAATGTATATTATTATTAGTTAAGTATGTATATTAATATAGCAATTTTGTCAACACCAACATGTATGTACGATCACAGTCACTGACGATGCCCCATTCCACAAGGACGAAACGCGTCTGAGCCTATATCAATAAAACCAGTTGCTAATAGACGGTGTTTTCATTTATAATTGTGTAACAAGCGACTGCGGAAGGATGGCGAATTTACCATATATTTTTTGTAACATTTAGGAGGTTACGATGACAGAATTTTCAGATCAGTAGTTTGAGAAAAGGGAGAATTTTCAGTTTGGTGTTATTTCACTAAAAAATAGCGCAAATCTTGGAAAACAAACTGAAGGAAACAACGTTAAACGTTCTAGGATGGTAAACGTCAGAATAGTTAAATTGTGAATCTAAGCTGTACGGACTGGAGTGATACGTCTTCAGCTCGAAGCAACTGGCTGTGAGATTGCTGCCAACTCAGCGTGGCTCGCAAGGCTAGCAGAAAATACCGCTGGCCTGCAGGTCGCCTGATAACCACTGACCTACGCCGTCGCTCCGCTATCCTCACCAAGAGAGTAAACGACAATGGCGGCGCATGCTCTGCCGGTGAATCTGGTTGTAGTACGGTTTCTTATAATAATACTAATATTTGATAAAATTGCGATGGAGCGCCCGCTCCGGTGCCAATCTCCCTACACCCCCTCCCTTTCCCCTCCCAACCTACTTTTGCCCTCTACTAATTTTTACTTTAAATTCTTTCACTGTTTCCGGTAAGTTATTCATCACTTCTCTTGGCAATTTATTCCATCACTCACTCTCTTTCCTACGAAAAAAAATTCCCCACACCCTTATGCCTGATATCAAGTGCCAGCTTGTGGTCATGGTCAACCTTATCCTTCCAAGCAACTCTCTTAATTTTTCCCACCAATATCTTTCCATGCTTCATCACCAGTATAGGCCTTGTACACTCCCATGACTCTCTTTACCCTCCTTCTATCCTCCAATGAATCCCACTCCATCTCCTTTTATTTTCATTTGGCAACACTGATGTAATTTGCTTGCTGTGTTTTTTTCAGTTATGAGTGGCCTGGTCGTTCAGTGGTTAAGGCGTCTGACTCGAGGGCGAAAAGTTCCCCTGTTTCAACTGGGATTCTCAAAGGCCTTTCACCTCTGACGCTGTGCAATGTGAAGTGCGCCAGAACGCTTCCGTGGTTCGTATTCCACGTTAAACTGTAGGTCCCCCATACCCATTACAATTATCGGGTTGGCGTAGGTGAGGAGGAAAGCAAGTCTCATGCAAGGCTTAATATGCTGCCTTCGGAAGGGCCCGACTAATCTTCGTATTGAAGAGCGTGTTACTTTCTTTGGTTCATTATTAGTCAAATCTTAGAGTATCTGTTCTTTTCTTGTATAAAGTACATGTTTGGCAGTTTCAGTTTTGATGAAATAAATTGATAAAAGCCGTCAGTTCAGAAACTTTCATAGCCTCAGGGGCTTTCTACACCGTTAGAGATATATCTTCACATAAAGCGTTTTACGCTGCAAGTTTCCGTTACTAAAAAATAGAAAAGCAAAATATTAATTAACTGTGAGTTGGTAATGGGCGTTAGCCACATTGTGAAAGGTATATTATGAGGCTTGGAAATTTTTAAAAGATCTTTTCGTTACACGAAATTCTGAAGCTCTTCATCAGAGCTATCCTTCTGGGATATCCCGACCTACAATGCCACAAATCACTGTTACATTTCCAATAAATGTAAAATAAAATGTTCAATAAGCGAAGCAGTTTTTTGTACATATTCATAGGGGAACAGTTAAGATCAAATCCTGTTTTCTAAGAGGAAGAACTTGTGGTGTTATTTCAAGCATTTGACAGTGGACAATGTACTACTTCCTTGGAAATCTCCCAGACTGTGTAAAGTAACAGACGACAGACTGAGTAACCCTTCACAAAACTAAAGATCATTTTGATACGTAACTCAGCAACCAGTTAGGATTAAAAATACGTTTCGAACAACGGATGTTGTCTACTTTTGTTAAACATGAGCTATAAATTAAGATATGTAGAATGAAATAGAGCCGTATTTTTATTTCCATCGCGTAAAAACGCATGTACTCGTATGATAAGGAACCGGCTTTTAAAGTAACCTAAAAACAGTTTTTTGCACTGTCTTGTTTACACGTTATTAAGAGATAGAGAACGCGATCAGAGACAGAAAAAAAGTCCGGTTAACGGAGCACTGAGTGAGTCACTGGAAAAGTTCTGAACGGGAGGTGCAAAGAGCAAGAGCTGAAGTCCGCTGAGTGTAAGCGGAACAGACCCTGACAGTCAGCAGAACACTGACTACTCATCACTTCACGCCAGACGGCACTGTACGTAAATATTACACAAAGAAGTTGAAGAAAAAAACCAATATAACTGCTCAATTAAATACAAAGGTTCTTGATGTAAAAATTATTATGCAAATTTAATTAGTCAGTAGTAGTTTTTTAACACTTACTAAGAGTGATGTGAGATCCTCCAAAAAAGTTGATATCTGCGGAGTACTGGTTCAGCAGACTAGTAATTGTATTTCTGTGTCCGCAATAAACATAGTTTTTATTTGTGCTTTACTCTCAGAGCAGCCTTCTTTTGGTTCTCAGCATGCATGGCCTTTGACCAGATAAACCCAAAGTCAGCTAAGAGTTCTGCCGAGTCATCAGCCCACTGACCACTTAGAAACAGAAACTCATCGGCCACCCGTATGTGACTAATTACGCTTTTTTGTTGTTGTTGTTGTCAGTCTTTCGACTGGTTTGATGCAATTCTCCATCCCTTCCTATCCCGAACTCTCTGCTTGGCGTACGTATAAAGCCTAGGGTTCTGTAGGGAAGAAGTGCCACATAGTTGTTATGTTCTGAGAACTTTTTTTTTTTTTTTTTTTTTTGACTGCTTAACGTCTCTTAACAGCGACGTCTTTAGATACGGGAAAGGATGGGGGACAAGGAATGGGAAGGAGTTTGGTGATGCCATTTTGAAGGAAGCATCCCGGCATTTGCCTGGAGTGATTTGGGAAACCATGGAAAACCCAAATCTGGATGCCCAGACCGAGATTCGAACCGCCGTCTTCCTGAATGCGAGGCCAGAACGCTAGCCGTTACACCAGCACGCTCGGTTTGTTGTTCTGAGAAGGTTAATTTGTCATCAATAATAACACCAATGCCTTTTACTGTTATAACTGTTTGCACAATTTGATCTTCAAGCAGGTAATTGTGGGCAGGTGGTTGTGAGATTGCGAAAAAGTGACCACTGCACATTTTTTTAAATGTTTTTTGTCAATTTGTTCTTCATACACCAGTAGATTTTTTGCTGGAGGATATGTAGGTCTTGTTCACTATTAATTGCTCAGTATATCTTCAAGCCAGCTGCGTACAGTTGATATTGAGACCTGATGTTGGAACTGGACTGCCCTCTGTGACTCGTACCCGCCGACTCCTCCTGGAGAGGTGCGACCACAACCGTTCCAGTGCTTTGGATCTGGACACGCAGTTTCCTTAGCAGGCCGCACATCTTTCTGGTTGATAATAATAGAATAGTTTTATGGCAACAAATAGGTAAAGAATGTACAAGACAATGATTTTTCCACAAAACATTTGAAGTGCGTTGACTCTTATTAACCCCTACAAGGTCTTAATACTTTAGACCCCTGTTAATATCTCTGCCCCTTACGGGAGCTCCTGTGCCTGTGAACGAGTGGTTTAAGTCTGTATTTTGTCTTGTGTATTTTATTTATTATTTATTTATTTTCCATATACAACATAGCCCAGCACCTAGTATCTAATCTGGGCCCTTATTTCCATTATTTAACATGTACATATATTTTATCCTATATATATATCACGTATTAACATATAAACAATGAATCAAAGAAAATTTTGATTAAATTTCCAATATCTGTTACTTCTACTGTTATTAAACAGAATGGGCACCACACTACTACATCTACTACTACTACTACTACTTGTCTTGTCTTGTGTAGCTCGACGTGAATATATATCCTAGTTACTAGACATTCAAATTTCCATATATAATTCAATGCGACCTATAAGCTAGTTCAACCCGGCTGGATAAAAAAAAAAAGTAGCAATTCTTTTTATTAAAAATGCATCTACATCTACATCCACACTCTGCAAATCACAAACATTGTGGGTGGCAGAGGGTGCTAAGCACCAATCCTAAACCCGCCCATTCCAATCCCGAATAGCGCGAGGAAAGAAGGAATACATAAAACCATCAGTACGGCATCTTATTTCTCTAATCTTATCCCTCCGGCCATTGCGACCTAAATAGGTTGGCGGAAGAAGTATTTCATTGCACTCTAAATTTAAATTTTTTCGCATATTCTCCAATAAATTCAAACGCTAGCTACGTCGTCTGTCTTCCAAACTATCCCAGCCCAATCTATGTATTGCAATTCTGTGACGCTTTCATCAGGGCTGTAACAACAAGTCACGAATCTAGCGGCTCTCCTCTGCATCCTCTCCACTGAGTCAATCAGAACCTTGCGATACGGATCCCAAACTACACAACAGTAATCCAGATGCGGACGCACTAGTGTTTTATACGTTATCTCCTTTGTATGAGCATTACAATTCCTCAAAATACGACCTATGATTCGCAATTTAGAATTAGCCTTGCCTACACCGGAAGTTATGTGCATGTCCAATTTCATGTTGCTTTGTACTATCACCCCCAGATACTTCAGGGTATCAACCGTGTCAACAGCTGAATTGTTTATTTTGTACTCGTGAACAAACTGATTCTTTTTGTTACTTGCCATTTACGGCACCAATCGAAAATAGCATCCAAATCGCGCTGAATTTCTAAGCAATCGTCGGAGCACCTTATTTCCCTATAGATAACTGCATCGTCGGCAAACAATCGCAACCAGCATTTGACGTTGTCACCTAGATCGTTTATAAATATTAAGAAAAGAAGTGGTCCTATTACACTTCCTTGTGGAACGCCCGAAGTAACATTTATCTTAGAAGAGACTTCCCCGTCAACAACGACATACTGTGATCGACCAGTTAGAAAATCACGTATTCACTCGCCGAAATACCGTAAGCTCGAATCTTCGCTAAAAGTCGGTTGTGTGGTACAGAATCAAAAGCTTTCTGAAAATCCAAGAAAACTGTATCAACTTGCGAAGCTGCATCGATAACTTTCATTACGTCATGGGAAAATACGGCCAATTGTGCTTCACACGATCTCTTCTTCCGGAATCCGTGTTGACATGGTGTAAGTAACTCGTTCTCATCTAGAAACTTCATAATGTTCGACCATATGACATCCTCCAGAATTCTGCTGCAGACAGATGTTAGAGATATGGGTTGATAATTCCTAGGATCACTCCGATCTCCTTTCTCGAAAACGGGAATTACCTGTGCTATTTTCCAGCTAGAAGATACTTTTTTCTCTTCTAAAGATTTACGGAATATATCTGACAGAAATGGTTGAATTTCCTACGCGTATTCAGAAAATACTCTTACTGGTATACCATCGGAACCCAGCGCTTTACCCCACTTCAGGAGTTTTAATTGCTTTACAATACCTAAGCTATCAATTTCTATCGGATCCATCTCTAATTCCACACGATGTGGGAAAGTGGGGATGTTTTCCATGTTTTCTTGCATGAATGAATTTTGAATTCGGTGTTAAATAAGGTAGCCTTGCCGCGGCTGTCTTCAACCTCCCATCTGTCTTTTATTAGAGATGGCTTACTGTTCCCACTACAACTAACTTTTTTTGCATACGACCAAAATTTCTTAGGGTTTTCAGTGAGGCTCTTAGAGAGAGAATTGGCACGAAACTCAGTAAAGGCCTCACGCATTCTTAACATGTCTACATCCACATCTACATATATACTCTGCAAATCACAAACATTGTGGATGGCAGAGGGTGCTCAGCACCAAACCTAATCTCTTTGTTGTGCATTCCAATCCCTAATGGTACGAGGAAAAAAGGAATTCATATAAGAATCAGTCCGGCACCTTATTTCTCTAATTTTATCTTTCCTGTCATGCCGACCCAAATAGGTTGGTGGACGAAGTATTTCACTACAATCGTAAGTGAAAGTGGGAGTACGCATGTTTACCAATAAGTTTATACGAAACGTGCGTCGTCTATCTACCAGAGATTTCCAGCCTAGTTTACTAATCAGTTCTGTAACGCTTTCATAAGGACTGTAGCAAGCGGTCACGAATCGAGCGGCTCTTCTCTGTACTTTCTCTGTACTCTCAATCAGCCCCTTACGAAACGGATCCCAAATGGCACAACAATAGTCCAAATGTGGACGCACAAGAGATTTGTACGCTATCTCCTTTGTTTGTTCATTACAATTTTTCAAAATTCGACCTAGGAACCGCAGCCTAGAATTAGCTCTACCTACCAACGTATTAATATATAAGTCCCATTTCATGTTCCTTTGTACTGTTACTCCCAAATATTTCATAGAATCGACCATATCAATAACTGAACTGTTTACCTCGTATTTCTGAACAATTGGATTCTTTTAGTTAGTTATGCTCACTGTCTTACACTTTTTACAATTTAGTGTGAGTTGCCACTCAGCGCACCATGCCAAAATAACATCCAGATCACGCTGAATTGCTAAACAATCAGCCAAATTCCTTACTTCCCTGTAAATAACCGCATCATTAGCAAACAATCTAAAAAGTCTTTTCACTTTGTCTCCGAGATCGTTTATAAATATTAAGAAAAGAAGTGGTCCTATTACACTTCCTTGAGGTACACCCGATGTGACATCTAGATTAGAAGAACTTTCTCCTTCAACAAAGACATACCGCGACCGACCAGTTAGAAAATCCTTTAACCATTCACAAAGCTGATCCGATATACCGTACGCTCGTAGCTTCGCTAAAAGGCGGTTGTGTGGCACAGAGTCAAAGGCTTTCTGAAAATCTAAAAAAATTGCATCTACTTGTTAACCCTGCATCGATAACTTTCATTACGTCGTGTGTAAATAGGGCCAGCTGTGTTTCACATGATCTTTTCCTCCGAAATCCATGTTGATTTGTTGTAAGCAAATTATTTTCATCTAGGAAATTCATAATGTTCGAGCATATAATATGCTCCATAACTCTACTACAAACAGATGTTATAGATATGGGACGATAGTTTCCAGGATCGCTTCGATCACCTTTCTTGAAAATCGGAGTTACTTGCGCTATTTTCCAGTCTGAAGGTACTTTTCGCTCTTCTAGGGATTTACTGAATATATCAGACAGAAATGGCCCGATTTCCGCCACATACTCTGAAAATACTCTTACTGGAATACCATCCGGGCCAGGTGCTTTTCCCCTTATCTCCTCTAACTTATCTAAATCAGTCCGATGCATCGTCCTTTTTGATCGTGCATGTATATTCCTTTGCTTTTTGAGTAACCTTTTAACCTCCCGTGTGTACCATGGGAAATCGTTCCCTTCCCTGATTGTCCGTTTCGGTATATGCAAGTGCCTCCTGCTACTAAGAATGTATGGTAATTATGCCTCAAATACGCTCTAAAACACTCTTTTGAAGCCTTTTCGAATCTGTAAACGATTCTCTTTTTTCTCTTTTTGCGCGTTGTTGTTAGTTTTACTGTAGAAATTACTACAGCTTTGTGATCACTTATTCCCGCGGTGGTAGAAATATCCGTGAATAATTCAGGCCTATTTGTAGCGACTATATCTAAAATATTTTAAGTACCGTTGAGGCATCGCGTTGGTTCAGTAACGAGCTGCTGAAAATTGTGATCTGAGAAAAGGTCTATAATGATTTAGCAAGCTGCTTTATCCCTGCCCCCAGTAACGTGAACGTAATTAGTCCAGTCGATATCTGGCAAGTTAAAGTCACCTCCTAGCATTATTGCATGGTCCGGAAATTGCCGTGCTATATTATTTACATTATTTCTTAAGCCCTCGGCAATATTTACGCTTGCATCTGGTGGACAATAGAAGGAGCCTATCACAAGTTTTGTCCTAGCTTCGTTAATGTTGATCCATACGATTTAGCAGACAGTATGGACAACTATTTCGCTACATGGGAGGTACTTACTAACAGCTATAAATACGCCACCTCCTTAGGAATGCAGCCTATCCTTGCAAAAAATGTTCATACTACTATTAAAAATTTCGGTAGAACTTATATCCCATTTTAACCAACTTTATGTGGCTATTACGATATCAGCATCTGTACTACGAATAACGTTTTCGAGTTCAGGCTGTTTATTACAAACACTTCTGCAGTTAACTACTAGAACTTTATGTTCGAGATTCCTTTAAGCTACCCCTAAAACGCGGTGCTGAATTTATCTTGGCTGTCCGTAACTGAATAAGACTCATTTAGCAATTATTAAAACATTAAAGGTTTATTTGCTCAGAGAAGCTCAGCATATCACATCCAAAGATGTTTTTGTTGAAGTAGGTAAATTAAAAGATTAGCCTCATCCTCCCATCCAGCCTAACGGCTCAATCAACAGAGTGACATAGAATAGCCCTTGATTCCTAAACACACACATACAGCCTCTAAAGTGAAGGCCACGCCTTAAGGCTATTCAGTCAGTCATAAAACGGTATGTCTACTTAGATAAAGCCGCAGACATTGAAGATTTCTTTTTCAAAGTACACAAACATACAAAACATTACTGTAACCAACGCTTGCTATTATGTATTGCGGGAATGGGTTTCTGAAACGCGGCAAAGTACTTCACCTTGTAGCTACAAACATCACTGTAGATGTCGTCAGTTGTCTCGATTGTTTCTGACATCGTCATTAACCAATCCTTAAGAATCATAAACTGTCCGTTAACTGTGTAAGTTGTGTGTGATAAGTGTCGGTTTGTTTGTGTGTTGTTTAGTTCGGTATTGCCACATGGCAATAGAGTTTCGAGTTACGGCGCGTTCCACATGGTCGGGGAAGCCAAAGGAAGAAACATGACGGCCCAGCTCATGTGATTAAGTGGAACCCTTTCTTGTCGCCAGCAGGGTTTGAAGCTGTGACCACAAACAAGCGTGCTAGACACTGAGTCAGCACATCTCTCGGTTTAGGAGTAAAAATCTCTCAGAATTCGCCTAAATTATTAATAAAAACTAGAATCAGGAAGGCCAGTAGTACTTCGTCAATTGAACGTAGATTACCAATTAACGTGTATGCATGTACCATTTTTATATTTTAAATCAATTATTTGCCCTGTTATATAACAGTAAAACAAATAATTTTGATGAAAATACTAAAATTTCACATTAAAACAATATTTTAAAACTGCAATCTAGTTCCTACGATTTAAACGCCGCAGTTTGGCGCGCTGCACTGTGAAGTCATTGTACACGAATACATTGGAGTATTGTATATTGCATCTCAAAAGTTTCATGTTTTATAATTAATTTCGATATGTAAGGAGGAGTACATGGTAACAAACAGAGTAAATGGTAACAAGAAGAATAGGCTAACCCAGAGAGTTGGGATGGAGGGGAACAACTAAAGAAGGTAAACAGGTTCAAGTACTTGGGGAGTGTATTAGAGGAATTTGGAGGAAATAAGAGCGAGATTAGTGAAAGAGGAAGACAAGCAGAGACACTTCTAAGGAACATTAGAAGCCTGATATGGAATAAAGATGTGCCACAGAGAAGCAAGAGAGTAATCTATCATACATACTATGTGCCTATCTTGACTTATGCTGCTGAAACATGGACAATGAAGAAGCGGGACATCAGCAGAGTACAAGCAAGCGAAATGAAGTTTTTAAGGGGTAGAATGGGAGTTACTAAAATGGACAGAATAAGGAATGGAGTGATTAGACGCACCATAAAAGAGGAACCCCTACAGGAAAGGATAGAGAGGACCAGACTGAGATGGTATGGAGTTGTCAAGAGAATGGAGGCTCAGAGAATTCCAAGAAAAATCCACGAAATTAAGATGCATGGTTTACGACCTAGAGGAAGACCAAGAGATGGATGACTGAAAGGAGTGGAGGAGGGTGTACGGAAGAGAGGAGAGGACTTGAACAAAGTGGTGACAGAGAGGTGGAGGGATGAAAGAAGGAAATGGAGAGGCTTGTGCATAAAGCAGACCCGGCCAGAGGCTGGAAACTGTTGAGGATGATGATGACTATGACGGAAGGAGGATGAAAATCATTTTATAACTACTGTATTGTACCTATGTGCGAAAATACGATAAGAAATGCATCTGATAAAGTGCATTTTTATGTCCCGCTAGATGCGAATGTAAGAAAAAATTGTGTGCAGCTATGAGAAGACATAAAAAATCTTTAAGTAGTTGTTTATATTGTCGTGAAGATCATTTTAATGTAATTATATAATGTTTAATGTCGCTATGTTAAATTTGTTATAATGCATAAAAATTTCGTTCCCTATTCAAACTATAACTATAACTTAGATTAATAGGTAAATTTTTCAGATCATTTCTTGTTAAAACTTAGTCCAAAGCAACTACGAACATTTTAAAGCCATCTGAAATTTTAAAAATCGAATTCCAATTTCCTGAATATATTTTGAAGGATATATTTCTATCTGAACTCTTGAATTTAAAAGGACACATCATTTAATGACTGAACTGGCTGATAATGATTTGTCTGTGGTACCGTCATTTTTGCAAATGATCCTACAAAAAAAAAAAAAAAAAAATCCAATCGTTTTTTAATTAGAAAACTTGGCTTATATTACCCAGAGTCGGCGATGTAGGCGGTAAGGTCCCTAGTTTTACAGACCGGGTTTAAATACCCGCAGTATCAGATATTTCTATTTATTTTTATCTGCATTAATTATTGAGCAAGAATTTTTATTTTATTTCAACTTTAAAACAAATTTCTTCTAACAAATAGAACAAGTGCAATTTCGGCCAGTAACTTCCTAATAAGAGGCGAATCTGTTTCGGTCACGTGACGTACACAGGGCCGGCGCTAGGAATTTCGGGCCCGGGGTAAAAAAGTTTTTTTTTTTTTTTTTAAAGCTCTACAAATTGGCCGGATCATTGGCTTCATGGCCTGAGGGCCCCTACAGTTAGTGATCGGGGCCCCCTAACAGCCATCGGGCCCGGGTACTTTTGACCCGCTTACCCGCCCCCCCCCCCCCCTAACGCCGGCCCTGCACGTACATTATTTTATTTTCAACAATTTAGACTCTCCCGCTTCCAGGAATTAAACATATCGATCGTAGAAAAAAGAAAAAAAATCGACCTTCTCGATGTTATGTATTATCTTTAAAATACTTCTTGACGACATAACTAACTACAAGTGTACAAAAGATGAAAATGAAACAAAATGAAAAACTAATTAATACCTGTATCAATTGAAAAAACACCAAAACAATAAACTTATTAACAGAACATGAAAAAATTATGTATGAATGTAGTGCTCACATGTGTACCTCCGGATTGTGTTGAGAAAACAGAATCCGGCGGTATACCCGTGAGGACTTCATTTCTAATCAACGATTTTCTGGAAAAAAACACTTTTCTACTTTATTAGGCTACTAGCAAGTTATTTCTTTGGAATGATTAACTTAGTAAACGCGCAATGTAATTCCTTGTGTCTCACCTGTAACGAAAACTATCAGGTTTCTCTCTGGTCCGCGGTGCATTTAAACTTTATCACAAACTCCCCTAACATATCTGACCTATATTTAACTGTCGATCACTCCGGTATGTCCCTTGATTCACATTAGATGTATCTAATACGTAGCTATTGGTTTAAAAGGGAAAGAAAATTGTTAATTAAAATATCCAGCACTTAATTACCTTGCAGCTTTCACTAATCCGACGTCAGCGGCTGTAGAATCTGGATTTGATGCAAATACGTTTTCATCAAGAAAAGATCGTTTTATTGGGAGATTATTTTACTAAACCGCTTCGTTCACTTTTTATTATAAGAGTATTCTCGCAAGAATGAAATATTTCACCAGTTATGTTGGTAAATTGCCATAAAACTTAAACACAATCATAAAATTACAAAAACGCCCAACAACTGTGCCTTCGTTTACAACATGAACGCGTACTTTGACGTCACGATTCGACAATAAGCGTTGCTTTTCCGCGCAGTTACAGTTTCTTTGATTTTGATAAATTAAAATCAATAGATAAAAGAGCGTTAGAAGCTGTAGACGCTGTCATCGTGGTGCAAGGTTTGTCCAGAGGCAACTTGCCTTCTGTTACCGCACGAAATATATCGCCGCTAGTGGAGGCACCTTGCATGTCCTTTGTGGCAAAAAACCAGCCATGCTAAGACAGTAGCGGGCCATCGCCTGTGGGGAAAGTGGAGATGCTAGCTGGCATCGCACGTAGAGATATACGCCGGGAAGTTGCCACCAGCGTGGCAAGGCTTAAAGTGATTGAAGACGTCCGACACCCCCTACATGGCTATACACCAGCGCCATCGACACCAAAGTCACGATCAAGCTTCATGCGGACTTCTAAACCACTAAATGGAATACCAATCAATGAAAGAATATTGGCTTTGGAGAAGAGAGTTCAACAAGGGTTTGAGTGGATCAAGCCAAAAGAGGGTCTACCACCTGGGTCTGAACAACGACGACCCATATGGAAGTCGCTAAACAGGCTTCGAGTTGGAATTGACCGTTCCAAAGATACACTTACCTCATGGGGATACCTGGGAGAACAGCCAGATACCACATGTTCGTGCGGGGAGAGAGAAACCATGGTACATCTGCTGTCTCGTCCACAGACTGGAATGAATGTATCTCAATTTGACCTCCAGTCAGCTCTGACAAAGGCATCACATTGGAGGAAAAACTACCGCATATTTGAAGCTTTCATCAACACGAGAAGAAGAAGAATAAATAAAAAGCGAATAAATAGGAAAAACGTTGTAGCGGAAATTCTACAGTAATAAAGCTTCCAAATAAAAATATTAGACATATACTTGAATTTCATGCGTATTCTCTATTGACGGTTGAATCTTGTCTCCATCACTGGACCCTGACTAGTCAGTACTGTGACTGTTATTAGATTGTGGTCCCTGCTGATTGGTCAACCAGCGTGCGCAACGGACGTGGCACTCCTATCGCCGGCTCCCAGTGGTGCGAAGTAGGACCTTACAGAACAGCGATGCCTGTTGTCAGCAGGGGAATCGCTGAGGCACGACACTCGAGCAGACTCACCACTTGTTAGTTTGGGCGTGGTGTGCTATGGAGCCCCAGTCACAGCGGAGTTACTATGGGGTGTCCCTCTGTCACCCACTGCTTACTTTCAGGGCAGCGGTGGATTCAGGTAGATGGGGTTACTGCGATTAAGAATTACCTCAGATGTGCCCCTACTCCCAAACTGTGTTAGAAGCCATATTTGTTTCCAAATGTTACAGGTTATCTACCTAATATTAAAGGGAGCCATATACTAGATAACAGTGTAAGGATCATCGATCTGTAAGTTGGATCCTGACTGTACTGCTATGATGTCGACGTGAAACTTCGATCAAGCCACTCTGCTTCACCGGTATTTCCTTTTTAAAAGGGTTTTTTTTTTTTGTTAAAAAAAGGAAGAAAGAATGAAAATACGAAACATCTGGTTACCAGTTTCAACTCGATCGCGTCTTACACAGCCTTACAACTTACACGCACTACGTCATATTAGAGGCGCTTCAGAGCTCCATAACTTATTAGTTTATTGTTTCGTCACCTGCAGCGCCACCACGCAAAGTGTGGTATTGTCAACTTCCGGTTGACCACTGTGCGTTTGCTTTCGTTTGCGATGCAGTCTGTGTACAAGAATTTAAAAGTTAAAAAGCTGAAGTAATTACTTTTTAAAGCCGGAGCACGTAATCTGTAGAAGTATACTAAGCAAGAAGTGATTAACAGGTAAGAATTCAAACCATTAAATTCAATTAAGCCTTGATTTTGCCATTTAATTTGGGCCTCTTGCCGACGTGTCACTCCTCGTTTTGAACTGCTCGAAATCATTTTAAAGTTATAAATGTCTGATTTTATGCTAAACTTTTTTAATCCCTGTTTTTAGAATATTTTTTGCGTTGTATTTACAGGTAATATAGGAGAGAAGAACTCCTGAACATCAGTCAAACATTCTTTGAAGTTGAACTTGTTATTCTGTATGATAATTTACCAAAGATTTGTTAAACGAGTTTCGTGCCGACCCTGAAAATAATTTTTTAATCTTTCACGGAGATACGTAACATTACTGTTAGTTTATTTTATTCCTTTTGTTGAGTTTAAAATATCGGTCCATGTTGCTGTTCGTCCGCAAAATGTGCGCCGATTGACGGCATATTTAGTCTTAGAACCGCTTCAGGTTTTCACTATTTTTTTAACCTTCCTGTAAAATGCTGTTCACATTATGGATTGTTCAACTTCCGACAAAAATCTTAACTGCAACTCATTTGTGTCATCTGCTACATATTTTCTTTTTAAACAAAATCGCGTGAAAACCATTACATTGATCAAACTATTTAAAACTTTTTTGTGTGTTCAATAGATTTTCAGTCGATTTAAAGTATTTTTAAAGCTAATTTTCTGATACAATGTAGCAGCAAGTCAGGGCTGTGTTGCCGCAATGTAAGAACAACTACAGCATAAATAATAGTAATAGGGTTTGTAGTGTCCCTTTCGGTATGCCTCGGGATTTACTACTTTTTAAACAATTTTATTAATTAACTAGCTGTTACCCGCGACTTCGTACGCGTGGACTTGGAGTTTCATTGCCAGAATTGGATATAGAAAACTGTTAGTAACGTAAGATTTGTCCCAAACAACACAGAGTCGACATAATATGATGGAAAGCCATCATTATATCATCCTATCATCTAATCTCTCTAATGAAGAGAATCAATTAACAACAAATTTAAAAACAGAAAAGTAAACGAAGGTGCGGGGAAGTGTGTGTGTGTGTGGGATGGGTTAACTGATGGCAGCTTGGTTTTTTCTTCTTTCTTCAACATGAGCATCTGAATCTTATAATCTAATAGCAGCACATTGTCTTCTAGACCTGCACCTTAGGCCAGGTTTAGGTCCGTAAGGCATGTCAAAAAGGAAGACAAATTGGTGCCAGAAACTTTTATACAGACACAAATGAATAGTACAGTGCAGAGCAAATTGACTTCTATACTAAATAATAAGTTTTGTTTCTTATCGAAATTTATTAACAAATCAAACACTAACAGACTGCGCGACTGAGCAACCAACGTAACATTACAGACTAACACACGAATCTGTCTGTCTTTCATCATTCGCTAAGTTCTTAAAATTTCGTGACTAAAACTGTTATTCATACCGAAAAAATGTCCTGTGTGATTCCTACACTATTTCATTGTTAAATTCCATAAATATTGATATAGCCATTTAGTCGTTAAAACGAAACAAAAAGACAGAGACTTACTTCCACATTTATAATATAATAGCTGGTACCCACGACTTCGTTCGTGATTGTAAAGAATTCATATTGACAGCTGTAGACATCTAACCACCATAGTGCACGATGGGAGACTCGATACTATTACCACACACAAATACCATTCTTCTGCGCAATGTAGTTCCGGCAGCAAAGTAAAATTTACGGATACACACAAGCCTTTGGATGAAATAAGAAAATATTCATGATCGACCAATTTCAAACACCATATCTCACACACTCCCACAGTTACCGAATTTCGGTCAACGTTGTGATCGATGGGAGACTCTGTGTTACTACCACACACAAACACCAGTGATCTGCGATTGATAGTTTTCACTTAAAAGTGATACACCGTGACACATGCATCTTTGGCAGAAATATGAAATTGCTGCAGGTCGACCATTTTCATCCCCCATATCTTCCACACCCCCATAGCTACCGACATCTAACAACCATAGTGCACTACATGAGATACGATTCTACTACCAAACACAAACACCAATGCTCTATGCTATGTAGTTGTGGCAGAAAAGTGACATATGCGGAGACAGTCGAAATACGGAAATAATTTGGTCGGCCACTTACAACCACCATATCTACCACAGTACCACAGTTTCTGAAATTCGGCCACTGTTGTGATCGAAAGGTGACTCTGTGCTACTACTACACACAAACGCCAGTTATCTGTGATCTGTAGTTTTCGCTGAAAAGTGATACACCATGACACTTTTGTCTTTGGCAGAAGTATGAAACTGCCACAGGTCGACCACTTTCAACCCCCATATGTCCCACACCCCCATAGCTACCGACATCTAACAACCATAGTGCACTACATGAGATACGATTCTACTACCAAACACAAACACCAATGCTCTATGCTATGTAGTTGTGGCATGAAAGAGAAGTATACGGAGATACGAATTTTTGGTCGAAATATGAAAACGCCCTGCACTGACCAACTTTAATCATCATATCTCCCACATCCCCACAGCTATCGGCATTCGGCCAACGTTGTGCACGACAGGAAACTCCATGCTACTTCCACCCACAAACATCAGTGATCTGTGCTAGGTAGTGGTGGCTGAAAAGTGAAATATAGGAAAAAACACGTCTGTTTTTATATATATATAAGATTATCACAAAATAAATTATTGTGGGTGGCGTTCTCTTCAGAAATGGTCCTTCACATTAGTACAAGTCAAACATTATTAAAAAGGAACATCTTGACTTTATTAATCTTTATACATAGAAATACAAAATTTATTTGACGAAATAATTACTTTAATGGGTAAATGGTTGTTCCCGCTCAGGCAATTGAATTTCCAGTTCATAGGTTCTTTAATTTTGGAGCTCGTTGTGGTCACCTTGCAGATGATTGCATACATAGGAGTTACCGTAGGGTTGAGCAGCGCAGGTTGTGCGTAATGTTGATCGAAACGAGAAGAGGTGTCGGTGATCCCGGCGAGACGATCAGCTGGCGAATGTGCCGTAGGTAGCAGGCACGCAGTGCAGGCGTCTGGCGTGTGTCATCTCCAACCGCCGCGGTGTCAGTGCCAGGAGACCCTCAGCAATGCCCGAGCGAAGACGACTCGCTCCGTCTTGCCGCGCCGAAACCAGAGCCCAGCAACCCTTTCGTCCCGTCTACGTGCCGAGTATCGAGTCAGTCTCCGTCCATTTTCCGCCCGCTCGTCACCTCGTCTCCGATTGGCTGAAGATACAAAAAGCATAAACAATTTATTAGCAACCAGCGGGAATGAATTCCATTGGCTGGACATAACCCCACCACCAGCATCATTTTCTTGGTAGGTCATCCCCCACCATAAAGCTATAGTCTCTGTCTTCTGACTGGGCTGCACTTCCTATGCATAAACAGTTTATTGTTAATGACTGTTTCTTTGCAAGCGACATCTGTACAGCGTCTGACACCTCAGATCCACAACACTTTATTATTGGGGTTTGAAAGAAGTCTTTCATTCGTCGAATATCCAAACAGACGAGCTCACAATGTCACACTGTCTCCATTGTTTTTTTTTTTTTTTTTAAAAAAAAACGCACTATACGCGAGTGCCTCTCCATCATTTCAGTAAATTAATGACGAACAAATTAGGTAACACAAGAAAAATCTGTTCTTTTGAACAACAACCAGGCCACCCTACAGTACATTATTTATTACGCACTCTTTTGTCGACGGAATTACAACCATTATCCTTTCTAACATATGACAAGTAAGAGTATTAAATATTCCTTGCGATAACCTCGTCGGTCGAGAACCACATTCAAATCAAATGGAAATTAAATACATTATGGAAATAAAACAACTTAATATAACAACAACATTTCCTGTTACTGATAAACAATGAGATTTACAGAATTGGACATCTTAGTTTGTAATGTAGGTCATCTTTACAGATGCAAATGCGGAGGTTCAGTGTTTTGCGGAAGCGGAGGAGGAGGTGGAAAAATAAATTTGTAATTGCTTGGATTTTAAAATTTTAGGATATCAAAAATAAACTTAAAATCAAAATATCTATATTTTGACCAGAAATTCTACTTTTTCATAAGCATAGTCTATTTACATATAATGATACATACTCATTTTTTTTGTCTCATTTTTCATCAAGAAAAACGTGGCATGATTTCACAAGTGAATTAATTTATTTGCATAACTACTCACGCGTCAACCAAACAATCTTTGTCGTATGGGTTTGGGTTCGCGGCTCGACAACTGCTCTATCGGACCATTCACAGTCGCGCTTGTAGGACCTACGATGATCCTATTTTCGGATGTAGTACTCTTATTAGACCGTGAAAGTGACTGCGGGACTACATGCATGACGTGTAGGACAACTAACACGTGTCCCTGCCGCCCAACAAGCTGTGGCGATGGATTGTGATTGGAGGGAACATCCTGCGAGTGTGTGATAAGGACACATGATGTGCCGCGAGAAAGTACGAGTGGGAAGCACTGCTTGTCGGAGATTAAGAGTACTTACATATCATCTGTGGACTGAATTAAGAATACTTATGTATTATCTGTGGACTCCTTTACTAGTTGGTTACGTTGTAGTCGGAGAGATTAATAAACGGTGAAAGCACGTTTGTTTATATGATTTAATCCACGACATTTTATAGTGTATGAAGCAAAGCTGTTATGCGATAGAAGGAGTTTAATACGAAGCACGACTTCCACATGCTACTACATCTTCGCTACGAAGAAATATTTAGAGATGAATTAAATTGAACGGCGGTTTCCATCCTGTCACCTACGTCACGTAAGTTCTAGACGCAATAGCAAGTTTTGTATAATACGGATATTTAATAATTTAGTTGCAGTGCATACTGGAAATGGTTTTCATCTTAAACGTGCGTAATCTGAGATGATAATAATTTAATAACAATAATTTGCATTCAATTGGTAAACAGTAAGAAGCCAACGCCTTCTTACGGCCAATTGATGAACTAGTTTAAGTCAACGCCGATTTGTAGAGATCTAGATCATTTAAAAAATAACATTAACACCATCATGTGACTATCTGCATAAGTTTCAGGACGTCAACCAAGCTAAGAGCCGTTCGCAATGTCTGAAGATGCTCAGCTACGTAATTTGAGACGCTAACTGCCGACAGAAGGTTCACTTCTGCAATTATTGATGAGACTTACCACAATGACTACGAATTTAATTTGACAAGACTTCAAGAAGCATTACGTGAACTGACAATCCTTGACGACAAAATACATTACTTTCTGTCCGACGATGAATATTATGAATATGTCATACGATGTGAAGAGTGTGTGGACATCGCGAAGAGCGCAGTTTTCAAGCGAGCTCGATTTCTCACACTCTCATGCTACCAGCCATTCGACTGGAGCCATTCTCCGGCGAAGCTGAGGAGTGGTTAAGATTCTGGGAGCAATTTAAATCCTCCATAGGTAGCAACCCATCAGTCTCTACAATCGACAAGCATGTTCCCCTGCGCGGCTACTTAGAAGGTGAGTCTAAAATCTTACTGTAAAGCATCCGGTGACACTACGGAAACAAGAACCGTATCAGACAAGCCAATCTAGAGTACCTTTAAGGGCTAAAGCCTGTGTTACACACATCCCCTGAATACAACATATATTGAATGCAATAGAACAATTCAAGCCTTGCAGGCCTTGGGAGAAAAAGTTGAAAACTACTGGAGAATGCTATATCCGAAGATTTTACGCGCCTTCCCTGTGGACATAGTCCGACACTCGATTATTTATTCCAGAAAACAAATGGGTTCCTGAAGGCCACATCACGAAACTGATTGAATTTCTGAATGATGAGTTGCAGGGAGCTATGACAACCCACAAGGTGAAAGGAGACTACAACTTGGAAATGTTTCCTTCCACAGCTGCTACCTTTCAAGCAGACACGAAGCAGAACAGGGAAGTAAGAAGGCGGAAGAATCACGTGGACGACGAGGTAGAAGTCCCACTGACTCGACACTCGTATCCTGCGGGTGGTGTATTGGAAGTCCAAACCGCCTGAGGATAAGTGCTAAAGGCGAGTCACTGTTCCCTCACATGCTTCGGCGGTGATCTCCATCTACGACGACGATGAAGACGAAGAAGAAGAGGATAAAGGGCTGGGCGGGCAGACCGCAAGAAGCCACACCGACAACATCCTGAGCCACATACCTGTAAGGCTAAACGAGTTCTCATTAACAGACAATAACGCAAATTCACGGCCGTTACAAGGAATATGGATGACTGAGGAACGAGAAATCAAAGCATAAATACCACAACTGATACATTCTTCATTAACAACGAAGTCCTTGCAGATAAAGTAGTGGAGGGACCTACAACGAAGCCAAACATGGTGCAGACCATAGCCACGCTACACTTTGCCTAATATCTCTGGTCAGTGGCATAACTATAGTTCAGCTGTAGGATCGTAATTTTTCACGGCGTTGAATATTAATATATTTTTATCGGGAAGAAGAGCGGATGACGTAATCGCGTTGTGTTGGTTTTTGTTTTCCACCGTTTCCGTAGCAGCGGCTGAATAAACAAACAGTTATACACTGACATTTGGTTGAGAATGGAGGCAGAGATGGACGCCTTCGAAACGTCCCGCAAATATGATATATTAACACGGCTGGAAGCCCGAGAAAAATATATTAATATAGTTCAGCTGGTTTGTAGCAAAAATAGACTTGCTCCCATGAAGATAATAACATTGCCACGAGCACTCAAAGACTTCTACAAGCTCTGTAGAGATTCATTGCCATACGTTCCATACCACAAGTGGTTTATTGGGACAATGCTCTTGCCTTTCATTTCTACAGTAACGAGTTGGCGGATTAATCGTCAAAGAAAACTTATCAGCATCTCGCTCAGCAAGGACCAATGTGGAAATATACTGCCCCACGTGCGGCTTGGTGGGGAAGATTATGAGAGCGAATGATTGTCTGTACTGATCGTTACCTACGAAAGGTGCTTGGATGCTCTATGAGGGACAAAAAAATATTGCAGAAGGTTCTGACCAGCGTTGAATCCGCTCTTAAATCCAGACCACTGACGCCGTTGGCAGATCACTTTTCGAAACGGTGGAAAAAGGAGTACTTGTTATTCCTTCAACGTTTCCACAAAATGGGAAATGATAGAAAGAAGCCAGCAGACTTCAAAGTAGGAAATGCTGTCCTTCTTCAAGAAGATGTAAGGCCATATCACGAGCAGGAAGGCAAGAAAACACGAGCTGAAGACCGGAAGAGATGGGATCATACGAACGGCTGTGCTGTCTAATCACCAGATCTGTCCAGCTGGTCATCCTCCTGGAGACTGACCAAGGTGGGGAGGATGTTGGATATTCAGAGAACTTACATATCATCTGTGGACTGAATTAAGAGTACTTAAGTATTATCTCTGAACTCTGTTTCTAGTTAGTTATGTTATAGTCAGAGAGGTTAATAAACAGTGAAAACGTGTTTGCTTATATGATTTAATTCACGACACTGCTTGAAATATCTTACTAGATCTCTTCTAGCAGCTTGAGTGCATTCTACGATAGTACTACACGTATATCCTACTTGTTTGACCATGAATGTAGCTTAGATAACAAATCCGATCAAATCATTTTAATTTTATTGCAGGATCGTAAGCAAAAAACAACAACGTTAGTAACAATGGGTCGAATCTCGTACAAAGAAAAATGTAATAAAAATCTCTGTTATTCATCGTCATCACAAACTTTGGATACGAACGCGGAGGTAGAATTTCATGCGAAAGTTCCTCGCAGATGTGGAGATCCATTACATACCTACGTTGTATGTATGGGAGACAGACGAATTTCCTTGGTGCGTTGCTAGCATTGGCTAAGTTGTCATCCATGTTAGTTTTAAAACCGTTTAGATGTCAGTTTAACGGTAGGCATTGGTCCGGAATATTCTCCATTTCTTCCATCAGACTTTCCGAGTCACATACTGTTCTCGCTTTTAAGTTCAATGAGATTAGTGCGCCCTGTTTCGTTGCTGGATGATGGTGCGACATCGCCCACAGATATCAGTTAGTGCGGGTCATCTTGTGGTACACAGAATGAACCAAATGTCCATAGTCGCGCTTGGTAACCAGGTCGAGAAATGGTAGTTCTCCATTTTCTTCCACTTCCATGGTGGGCATTATTCAGATGGTGTAACAGTTCCCTCAGATTCTCCGTAACAAAGGTGTCGACGACGTACCGGGTTTTAGGAGCGCGTTGTTAGGCACCTCCGTTTCGAATGCTTCCATTAAAAGATTCACGGCTACAGCAGAAAGTAGTGATCTCATAGCCGCACCTTCAACTTGAGCATAAAACTGACCACTGTACTGGTAAAAAATTGATTTAAAGCAGAACTCCTTGAGGTTAGTCCATTTATTCTAAAGTCCATGTGCAAGAAGTTTGGCACGTATTACCGAAACGGCTTCGCTTGCAGGAACTTTGGCACACAGTGAGAGTACATCAAAACCCACCATGAGATCGGTCCTCTCATCAATCATTTGTAAAAGTGAGCTGAGTTGTCTACAGTTGATTTGATATCTCCTGTAAGATGTTTAAGTTTAATAGCAACATACCGCGCTAATGGATGTGTACGTGAGTTGATCGCCCTCACAATCGGACATAAGGGAACATCTCTGTTATGAACCTTGACCAATCCATAGAATCTAGGCATGTTGGAACTGCCTCTCTTCAGGTTTTTATTGGCCTCCTGCTGAATCGCTTTGAATGCGTTAATTCTATTGGCCACCCCTGTTCTAATCTTGTGAATTGGCTTTCTGCTTAACGGTGCATTAGCATTTTCTCCATCAAGTTCGTAATTTTAGTGTGGTAGTCTTGCTCTGCCTTTGTCAGCTGGTAGAGCCAGAATATCATCGCGTTCTGTAATACCCGCAAAGTGAGATTCTCCACTGAGTTTACTAGTTGTGGAATGAGAACTTGTTGTTCTGCCTTGATTTTTTTTTAATATCTGTGTCTCTCTAGTAACACTCAGCACTCACAACTCGTAACCCAACAAAGTTGTATCATAAGTGTTCCAATCTGAATAATTTACCTTCTAAGTAACGATGTGAGCATCTTGTTAGTCTGTGACGCTTGACGATGTTTAACAAACATTGTATCTTTGACGAGGCTGTAGTGTGGCAGTCGAGAGCTCAGATTGTGAAATAAACAACGATCCCGTAAAACCAGTAATCATTAACAACGACCATGTTGCAGATATTGGCTACGTGAAGAGTGCGAAAGCGTAATTTATTCGCCACTTTCCCGCGAGCACAATGATAAATGAAACTTTAGTTTATTCATAATAGATGGATTTGTTGAAAGTCTGTAACTGCTTCAAATGGAAGGTAAGCAAATTATTGTTCTGTAACACAGTTACTTTTGCTGATTTATTTACCACGAGTGTTCCGAAAAATAATTCTAACTTTGAAACGCAATTTGACTTCATTTCCAGTGTGAGGAGTGCTCTGTCAACTTCTGCTGGACATTACCACAGTTTTACAAGCCTGACAAGCATTCATAAAATGAAACACACAGGAAGTTATGTTAACGTCCAGCAGAGTTAATTTGTGGTGCTGGTCCTCTACATACGACTGCTTATTCACTACCTTTTATCCATTCAGGTCTCGTCTGTACCTTCCAGGAGCTCCCAACTCTGCTCCCAATTTTACAGATAAATCTATAACTGCCCTCGTGTATAGCCCTTCAAACACTGTATTTGATACTCATGATGCGAGTCCTATATCACCCACCATAATCAACCAACATCCTGATCGAGATTTCACTGCCCAGTGCACTTATCTTCTCTAATATATGGAGGAATTTAAAATCCTATCCTACCATCTTCAAATCTATCCCCGTCAAGTTAAATTATCATCAGCTGATATACTATTAATAAGGTAGAATGAATCAGCTTTTTTTTTTTTTTTTGATGTATCTGTCTGTATCCGTCTCAGTGAAAGGAATTGACACGGAAACTACACGTCGCATTAGGACGGGTCCCAGCGTCTTGGTTTCAATGTCGAAAAGATGATAACTTGTTTTAAAAAATGTGTCAGTTTTCGTTGTAAGCGATTGACTCAAAACCTTCTGGTCCGATTTTGATGGACTTGCGACTAAAGTGCCGTCCGTGACGACATGTACGTATAAGAACGAAACTTTCATAATGTAGCCTAGCAAACAAGGTCGTAAGTACATGAGAACATTATGCATATCAACACAAGAAAGTTTCATTTCGATGTGATTTCATAAAACTGAGACATTTACTATATCAGTAAAAACCTTTCACGAAAGCTATTCATGCCAAAGCTCCTTGTGTAATGTTGATTGAGTTGTGATTAATATACATGTCGTTCTACGTTTTTTTTTTTTTTTTTTAACTGCTTTATGTCTCTCAACAGCGAGGTCCTTAGAGACGGGAAAGGATGGTCTATTAGACTCTGACTGGAGAAATTGGGGGGGGGGGGGCATTACGTTGATAAATGAAATTATTAATATGAATATTAATTTCAATTTAGTGGTTAGTTAAATGGGTGAACTAGAACCTTGATTTCTACAAGAATCTAATTTACACAAAATAATACTCAATTTATTTGGTCTTCTGGCTTATACAATGCCGGGCACATTTAACGTTACGTTAAACATAACATCAAAAGAAAATAAGCAAGTAAGGCCCGGCGTTTACAATCTGCCGGATAAATGCAAACATAACTGATTTAAATTATCTCAAAGCTTTTACAAGGTCAACATGCATTAATGTGGCATCGCAGGCCAACAAATTAACGTTAACAACTATAAAATAATAACAGGGGCACCATTTAAAGTGAAAGCAACATCATTTGAATTAAATACAATGATCAAGATGTTCTAAATTTGAGGTTGATGAATATGAAAATGTTGGTTAGCTCAATAATTATCGTGATGGGAGCAGAGTCTTATCTCAGGAGCCGTTTACGGGTTAGCAAGCCTCGTTAAAAACCCTATGTACTGTGGACCTTTGCGCCGGTACTTTACCGTTTCCGCATCTGCTCGACGAGATGTGACACACTCTGTGTCACTGTTGCAATGCCAGTTTGCGGATACATCCGCGCTAGCACATCAGTTGATTGCCTCTAGCAGCTGAAACGCTCAGTTTCCAGGCCCATCTGAGCCAGAATGCCTCCATACGCCGTCACCGATCAACAGTTATGAGAGTGTCAGGCGACACGTCTGTCCGTCAGCTCGTCTGAACAGCCAGTCCCTCTCATGGCGTCGTCTTCTCTTGCCACATAAAAAGCCAGTTTCCTCCATCTCCGGACATGGAACAGAAGCCTTGGATTAACAAACGTGAACCCTGTAGCCATGCACGATTGGTGAATCGATGTATCCCACAATCACGTGTTTCGCGCCATAGATAGCATTCGTCACTGGTTTTCGCGCACATTTTGCCTGACCTTGGTCCACCTCAAAGGGAAGGTCGGGACAACGGCAGCGTCGGGTAACTGTTTTCTGCCCGCCCGCTGAGCAAGGGCGCCGGGATGTCGCCGGCATTAGCATCCAGCCATCTCAACGCTCAAAACTGCAGTTCCAACCATTTCCCATATTTCATACTTTCTGTATATCAGTTTAGCACAGAATGAAATTATATACTAATAAATTTGGCCGCCCAGGCTTAATACATAATTATTTACGTACCAAATTAACCCTACACTTTACAATTTAAATAAACAAATATAAAAAATCTGAATATTAATTATAAATATTTATTAATATTCATTGGGGATGACTCTGTCATACCACAATGGGGGACAAGGATGGGGGCAAGGAATGGGAAGGAATTCGGATATGGCCTCGTGAAGGAAGCATCCCGGCATTTGTCTGGAGTGATTTGGGAAACCATGGAAAGCCCAAATCTGGAGCCCGGATGGGGATTCGAACCGCCGTCCTCCCAAATGCGAGGCCAGAACGCTAACCGTTACACCACAACCCTCGGTGTCGTTCTACGAATGTAATATGGTATGTTTCATTATGATATTTCGTCCAAAAGCTAATTAAATGAGTTAAGTGAAATAAATATCAACTTAAGGGTTAGTTACTTGTTGCAGTCCACGAAGCTCTGGCCCGTGTAGCCCTGACCCGCGTAGTTGTGGCTCGGGTAGCTTTAAACACGAGTAGCTCTGAACCGCGTAGCTATGGCACGCGTAGCTCCGACCCGGGTATCTTTGGTCCGTGTAGCTCTGGCCCGTGTAGCCCTGACCCGCGTAGTTGTGGCTCGGGTAGCTTTAAACACGAGTAGCTCTGAACCGCGTGGCTATGGCACGCGTAGCTCCGACCCGGGTATCTTTGGTCCGTGTAGCTCTGGCCCGTGTAGCCCTGACCCGCGTAGTTGTGGCTCGGGTAGCTTTAAACACGAGTAGCTCTGAACCGCGTAGCTATGGCACGCGTAGCTCCTACCCGGGTATCTTTGGTCCGTGTAGCTCTGGCCCGTGTAGCCCTGACCCGCGTAGTTGTGGCTCGGGTAGCTTTAAACACGAGTAGCTCTGAACCGCGTAGCTATGGCACGCGTAGCTCCGACCCGGGTATCTTTGGTCCGTGTAGCTCTGGCCCGTGTAGCCCTGACCCGCGTAGTTGTGGCTCGGGTAGCTTTAAACACGAGTAGCTCTGAACCGCGTGGCTGTGGCACGCGTAGCTCCGCTCCGGGTATCTTTGGTCCGTGTAACTCTGACCCGAGTAGCTCTGACCCGCGTAGTTTTCGCCCGTGTTAGTTTAATAATAACCCAAGCGTACATTTCACTCCCAACATAGAATGATTGGAATCTTTGTCCTAATAACCTGATTCGTTTTTCCACTTGTCTCCATTCCATGTTGACTGTCGAGCACGCAAGCAATTATTCCATGACCTTTTCTTATCCGATGAAGGCCGTTCCTCTAGGGCGATTTTTTCCATCACTCTTAAACTATTTTGACCACTACCGTTATCGCTAACTAGGGCGCCTTATCCCATTTTCTGGATTGTTCCAGATATACTTTTATCGTGGAAATTTAGTCGTTCGTTGTATTCTTATTCGTAATTCGATATGATTTCATTGTAATCTCACCGCATGTTATATAGTAATACATATTTGCACAGAAGCATTTGAAACTACAAAGACGTTCTTCGTGGAAGTACTGATTCCACAATACACTGTTGTTCGTTTACTCATCCTGACGCCTGTGTTTGCCTTGTGATTGTTCCTGTTTACCGTAGGTGACAGATACCGGTGCTATCGTCCTGACCGCAAGTTGAGGAATTCTTGTCGGAACGTCAGAAAATGTTTAGCCTAATACAACCGACAAGTGGCACCGGCCGTTTATTGCAATTTTATCATATTCCGGATGAATACTTTCTCAACAGGAACGAGAAAGATAGCTATAACAGGGCCTGCATTTCCACACGTTCTTACTACCTTGCGTGGATCTAGCAGCACTACGTAATTTTGCAACATAACTTTTAACATTCAGTGTAGACTTGGCTGCTTTGGAGGATAACTTCTATCTTTCAGGTTGGAAATTTGTGATTCACAAAATTAAGCATGCATCTGAAAGTTGTTACAGGAATTTAGCTATAATGGGCTGTAGAAGAAGAACAAGAGCGGCAATGGCAGTGCATTGGGATTACTATAAAGTCTATAATGGAAGATTAGTTGACAGCTTACAAACAGAAGTTGGATTGTTTGCAGATGACGTAATGCTGTATTACGTGACTACTACAAAAGGGAATTGTGTGAAGCTGCAGACATTTTACGGTCTGTCGGCATAGAATTAAAATTAAACACTTAGCTTATTAGGGATATGGATAGAAAAGAAAGTACTTTTTGTGTTAGAGAATTTCTGCTTGAAGTTACAAAAAGTGAGAATCTTGCATCTCGTTTCATAATAAGTTCGGTTATGCAGGAGACATTAAAAACTCTTGCTTCGATGAGGGAATGAGGGAATGAAGGAGGGAAATGCGGTTAAAACATTTGTTACGGCCATGATTTAGTGTGGCGGAATGCTATGATAGACACGTTATGGGAATCAAAAATGGGATTTAGAAGAGGTGCGAAACAGGAAAGCTAAATTACTTTGTGTAAATCCGTAAAACGCAGTACGTAACTGACGCGGTAAAAGATCTGAATGTGGTGCGTGTGTATGAGGCATTCGTTTGGATGGAAATTGGACGAAGCGTTGTCAGTAGTATGTGCAAGGACCGTAACCATCAATTAAATGATTCAGCCACAAGGGATCTGGTTCGTTAGTTGCTAACCTGGTCAGAGCCTGGAGAGAGGGCTATTGCAAACAGTGGAAATAGTGCAAAGTAAAAATTGTGGCGTTTAAGGGGCTTCAAGTGTAAAAACAAAGAAATACCATCAACATGCACCGCCGGGGCCGCTGTGAATTTCGGCTCCGTCTATATTTGAAGCCCGCAATCGTGAACGAGACATATTATTTCACTGTCCCTCGAAATCATTTACTAAAGCGATTTTTCTTTTTAAGCGCATTTTTTTTCGGAAAAAATGACAGTGTAACTGGTTTGTTTTAGTTCATTTTTTGGGCGTATTTCGCAACTGGTCGAGATTTTTTCAGTGATCGAAATATGTACCAATAAACTGTTTACCTCCTATTTTTAATAGTTTTTGAAACGAAGTTATAAATGAAAAAAAATCAAAGGGAATCGGATATCACAACATCACTTTGTAAGTATAAAATATTAATCAATGTAGACGTATAGCTGCTAGGTAGGTTTAACAAAACCATGTGCGCGAACTGGAAAAAGAAAAAAAGTTATTCATTACTAATTTCCATAGCTGATGATATCTACACGTATGGTGAAAGAACATAAAAACATTGTGCCACTTTGTTACATAAAGTAGAAATAATTATTAAAATTGATACTTCATTGATGGGTGCAAAATTTCACACCATAAAATAGAGGTAATTGCATCGTATGCAAGGAACTACAAGTGCCGTAGTATTCCCTGGCACCAGCTGTGTTTTAATTTATTGAAATTATGAATGGTTATTTTATTCCATTGTGTGGTTATGAAATTAAAAAAAAAAAAAAATAGAAGAAAAATTGGACCACTATAATCGTGTGTATGCTCACCTGGAAGAATACCAAAGAGTTTACATCTCGTTTGCTGTTTCGCTTATCTCATTTTTGATAATACATAGCAAATAAATCTTTCCTTTCGATTGAAAATGTGTGTGAAATCTTGTATTAGGTTGAAAATTTTCGTTATTTTACTTCAGAATTTTTCAGAGGAAAATAATCCTTTAATATCGTTTTTGACTGGAGATACAAGAAATCACTATTCACTTAAATACTGCCGGCACGCTGTATGAAGGGAACTCGGCAGTAACCGTTGAAAAGCACCTGAGCACCACCAACGCACAGTAAAACTGACGGAAGTGCAGTCTGGTGTTCGTGTTAGGTGAGCGCTCAGATTAAAGTCGACGACAGAGCGCTTTGTGTTGCGTGGTGATTCGTGAACTGGTCTTTCAAGCCAATCACCGTAAACGAAATATCGACATGGTTCCTGGACCTATTCCGATTCATCCGCGTTCACTCCTGCACACATCTTACGTCGTTCTGTACTAAGTCAACAATATAAAGTAGATGTTTTTATTTTTGACATAATTATTTAAATGATTGTTCTGAACGAATTTTAAGCAAACGATGAGTAGTAAATGTAGGTATTCTATGGAAGTAACAAGATTATCTGGAATTTTGATACAAACGAATTAAATGAAAGGTTAAAGGGTTACAGCTAAGGATTGCAATCCCGCAGTGTTTTCAATCCCGCGGGATCCGCGCGGGATTTGCGCCAATCCCGCGGGATCCGTGCGGGATTCGTACAAACAGTTTTTTAACGCATATATTTAAAACATAGTTACTTAAAACGTTAATAAATTAAATAATAATTAAATTAATAAATTATTTTTAATGTTAAATGATAAAAATTAACAGTTAACAATATTTTGATTGTAAAAATTACATTAAAACTTTTTAGCGGTTCTTGAGTGTATTTCGAGGTTTTACATTTATTTAAATCTAAACCAATTTTTAAATAAATAATAAAAATGGAAAATATTGGTCTTAGGTCACATTATGTGCCTTACAATACATCACATAAGTTTAAAAATATGGTTTGCTTAATGGCCAAGTTACCATAGTTTTTTAAAAATTATAAATAAACGTTCCATAACACCGAGAAAAGCATTCCATTTCACAAAGTGAAGTGAATATACTCTGTAAAGTGTAGACTTGGCTCAGAACAAGATTTCATAACTTTTTGTCACTGCACAAGCACGAGACTTGGCCTTTTTTGCGTGTTTCATTATTATATCTGCTGATTCCTTGATTGATATTACAGTTGATTCAATGTTATTAAAAGAAACTACTCACCAACACGTAAACTGTCAAGTATTTCAGATTTACTTATGTGGCGTAACGACGTTTTTAGAATGGAAATTATTATTTTTTACTAAGAGAGGAGACTTTCTCGGCGAATGATTGTAGTGAAGTCCTCATAGGTTGTATCTCCGGATTTCATTGCAAACACACGAAATTACACACGTGAGGAAGACGGCGGAGGCAGCCGTCGAAGTATGGTGTTCCTACAACACAATTCCTCGATACACCCGTGAAAATTTCACTATAACCTTTTTTACCTTTAGTCGAAATAATAACAAGGAGAAGAGGGATTAATCGAAAGCCTGAGCGGCACATGTAAGCAGGTGGCTTTCGTCAAAGAAATGCATTGAGGCAGCGGCCAAAACAATAATAAGTCAAAAGATATACAATTTCCTTTTGATAGCTGTTAAATAAATAGGTACGCGATCGTTAAAATTACGATAACATTAGTTTCATATCAACGAATAATCAAATTTTCAGCCGCAAATGAGGAAATTGTCACAATTGCTTTATCTGCAAATACAGAAAATGGGAATAATGAAACTGTGAATAAAAAGCTGTAACCGTGTAGTTCAGATAACGTATGCGACACTTAAAAAATAATTGTATAGTTAGAAAATCGTACTAAATACGCACCATAACTCAAATTACAGAAATGTGTACTCGAAACAAATGTAGGTTTTGGTGAATACGTAAAAGTGTATTTATTTACTTGCGAATGACGAAGGTCGACAAAAACAAACCCTTGTTCACATGAGTCAAGTGCCAACTGGAAGGGTACAGGCAAACAGTACAATACATCCGACAGAGACCGAGTGGGGCAGCGAGTCACGCAGACTGACACGCGTTTCCGCCGGATTTTGCGGATTGCGGATCCGCATAATTTTGTGCGGGATCCGCCAGACTGTCTAATGATGCGGGATCCCGCGGGATTGCGGGATCCCGCTTTGCTGGATTGCAATCCCTAGTTACAGCCGAAAGAAATGTTCGATAATTTAGAAACTTGAAGAGCGAGGTTTGAGGCGTTACCCATACATAGTCTTATTCGGAAGAAATGGGGATGTTATTGTTTGAATTAAGCGGTGCTACAGCTTATATGGATGATTTGTTGATGCGAAATAAAACACGGAAGAGTATGAAACCCTACCCCTTCTTGCTCTTCCTAAACACACCAAACAGACCGTCGAGTTTAACTTTCTGATTCTACGGACGAATCAACAACAGTGTCGAAACGCATTACGGAGAGTTTTGGGATTTCATACAGGAGCGCTCCACACGTGTCCTCGACCACCTAGAGTCGCAGACACCATGACGATGCCACAAGTCTAAGTGAAGGAATTAGTAAAATATTACATACGTACAAGTTTCGTATCTACTATTTTGTGTCTCAAATACAAGAACATCCAAAACAAAAGAAGGAACCAATTATAAAACAAGGTTAGGGAAGAGAAATTCCTTAACTTTTTTAGCTTCCATTTAGCTGAAGTGCTATATTTTATCAGCAACACGTCTACTGCGTGTTGCCGGGTTGGTTTCCATTACGCTCACGCTGTGTCGAGCACTGTGTTGTAGCAGCGGGCAAGGCAAGACTCGTTGGGGCTGGATGAGCCTCACTTGTCGAGTCATTAAGGCAGTTCTCAGGTACTTGTCGAGTGTTCACGTGACGGGCTGAGCAGGAAATGCCTCATCCTTCGTCCTCGACTACAATGCATCAAGCCGCTCCAGTCACCGGAAAATGAGGCCCCGTCGTATTTACGTCATCATGAGGTATTTTTAAACAGATTGGCGTTTAATTGGTTTAACTGCGTTTTAATGCAAAACTTCATTCGTTCCTATCAAGTACCACTATCATCTTAATGTGATCTTATAAAACTCTCTGCTATTTATTTAAGACCTATTTAAGATCTCCGTGGTTTGTTATTAAAATAAACAATTCTGAATACCTCATCAGGTGATCATTTTTATGTTATATACTTTTTTGTAGTTCAATTTTTATGTAAATTTCTTCATTTACATAAGCTGTTTATTTAGTGCGATCTAGGCCCTCGTAGATTCTATCGTTCTTCAGCAAAAACACCTCCAAATTGCTTTTACCTTTCTTCTTTCTGATTTATCCGCTGTCCACCTTTAAATTGTATGTAGTTCTATGGTTTACACACGGATCTTTACAAACTGACTTGCAAAGTGTATGTCTGTAGTCTTGTTTTCAGAATACCAGTGCTCAGAATGTTCTTTCTTCAGTCTGCTCTTTTCTTGAGTCAGCCACAGTCAATACACTTTAGCCTGCCTTTGTCAGATTACACAAATCCTTGAACCGAAAGCGCCGTATCTACGCGCTGTTAGCCGTAGTGTCATCATCATTAACACACTATATTTCACCACAACCCTCGGGATTATCTGGTTGCTTCAAATTCGTCGTAGTCAGTGGAAACTCTCCAGTTGCATGGCTGTCCCATATCAGGCTGTTCAGTCTCCGTCGGCCGTGGTAGATTTTTCCATCTTGCACCACTATATTCGCTCACTTTAATAGTCACCTCCCCTTCCGTCTTCCTCTCCGTCTAAGGCTCTCCACTGTCCTCTATCTACAGCCATAGTGTTGCTACAGTGTCAGATACCATTCGTTTAAAATCATCTATCCTTAAATATATTTTATCAGCCGTTACTTTATTTTTTAGCCCTTCCCATTTTTTCATTTCACGTTGTGTTACTTCCATTTTATTTCATTTTTATTTTTTATATTTTTATTTTAATGATTAGAATGCCTATACTTCAATCTTCAGTTTTAGTTTGTATATCATACGTGACTAAGGGCTTGTTGGGACTACGAGTAGAACTTGGAAGTTTCTTTCTCATGTAGCATCACTCCTATATGACCGACTATCATCACAACATCACAATTCTAGAATAAGCTGGTATAGTTGTACTTTAATTTTCTGTCACACATGATAATCTGTTATTACGCTGATAAAATTCAGTCAGTAATTTTATCGGAAGTATTAGAGTGTCTTTCGACATGTTATCAGTTTTTCGGGTGCTGGGGTACGCCTGACGCCAGCACATGGAACTCGCTGATGACCGCTCCTGACTGACAGAATGCTGACTCGTGAGGCTGCCTGACCATCGTGGTTGTAATCTTTGCCCACATCAATCGTTACTGGGGCTTCAACTTCCACTTAAATCGATTTTAACCTCACTTAAGTATGTACTTTATTGCTATTAATTTCGAGGAGGCTACAAACCTGCAGGTGTTTTATGAGAATGTTTACAATGTCCTAGGTCCATCGGTCACCATCCTGCTCGGTGAGATATTTCAATCACTGTCTCCGTTACCTATCCTTCCTAATGCCTGAACTCAAATGATAATTGATACTGCTTCCGTACTCTATCCTCAAGTCTCTCTCCAATGCTTTAATGGGAACATATGCCTCGTGAAAACCCACCACACCAATGCCCTGTTTTCGATTGACTTCCGCCAGAAAATATCAAGTTGTCTTCTTTTGAACCGCTTCTAGACTTTGTTTTTGGCGCTTATAAAGTAGATAATAAGATATACCATCATGTACAAATAAAACCCGTGAATATTGTTTTGTAATTTAGTTACTTTATTTCCAACTAGCTGTGTCCTAAAGTTCCTTAATGCAAAAATTTAGATTTGTGTTGCTAACTCACTGATAAACTATCAAAGAAACGTTGACTGAGTAGGAAAAACCAGAGGATAGCCCTGATGTTTACTTTTCATTTAATCTCAATTCATTCTAAGTTTAGGTTGCGTGCGAATGTTTTAAATATGTATGTCCACATCATTTTTATTTTCCACCAACCCTTCAAACTGCCACTAACTAGGAATATTTATCGGTTTCTCAGGCCCACACGTACACTTCAGTACTGTCCACATTGCTTGTCTGCAAGCAACATGTGACGGCGGGCATGTGTACAAACAGTTTGCTTTATTTGTATGTATATAAACTTTGACATTAAATCCGTAACTGCATCGTAAGGTCGATCTACGATGTCAACAAACCGTCACCATGTAACATTTCGACTGAGGGAAATGGATGGATTCTGTTACGAAACAACTAAATTAGCGACAAGTTTTGTTTATTTCTCTAGGAGTAGATGTCACAGAAACGTAATGCAAGCTGTCACCATATACAGCTGCGTTCGAATGGTTGCTTTCTGCGTCGTACGTGAACAGACACAATATACTGAGGCGTCACGCTGATGCGGAACCAGGAAAGACAATTAATTTCAGTTATTATAATTTTATTGATTGATATTTGATGAGATGATTGGAGTAAATTAACGTTCAGGGCATCATTTAAATTTACGATAATAAGTGCAACTAAAATTGGCTTTATATTTATTTTACATAATTACAGGACATGATGATGATGGTTAATTAATTTGTAAAGTAAAGGTCACGGGGTTCCTGTGGCTCCTGCCGCTTCCCGTAGGATTCACGGAGGTAGAGCTCCGGATTCCTATTACAACCTTTGGCTCTAGAATGGACGTGGAGTGGTCGGCGCCACTCTCCGGCCATTCTTCACTTTCCTGAGGAGTTTCCTCCGGTACTCATTGGACAGCAGGCTGAGTGGGCCTGGGGGGGGGGGCTGTTCCAGACGTTCAGCTTCCAGGAAACATCCTCGGCTTCGTCGGGTATCGAACTCTGTTCGTCAGGGCCGCGGTCAGATGCTCCACCGCCTGAGCTACGCAGCCGTTAATTAAGTTGTGTCGATGCTAAATTATGAGTCTCTTCCCCTAGGTCGTAACGGATGGGTGAGAAGCACTTGACGCAGGAATGTTTACTGCGTTACTTCACCACGTTGTCTTTTGCGATGTCGGCGACTGGTGAGTCGGAGCTGGAATCAGGCTTTCGTCCTCGTGTGATGAGCTCAACGGGCGCTGAGAAGTGGCCTGAATTGAAGACGTCGGTGAGAGAGGATCGAACCAACGCCCCTCCTCCACAGCAACCCGCCTGAACACTGGGCGATGCGCGACGCAACCAACAGCTTCTCGAGCTCCAACTCGAGTCACACACAGCCGCGAATGAAGCTGAAACGTCTGCGGATAAAGTCGGGGACTTCTGCTACGAGGCTTCCTCTCGCCGCGCCCTGGGGTGGACAGGAGAGGAGGGCGACCGCATTCTCTCCGTGGCCTTGGCGACCCTCACGGCGCTCTCGCCACTGTTGCCTGCGCCTTAGTGTAATTTCACACGGCTGTAATGAGTGTCATTAAATTAGCTCACATTCCCAGGAAAATTTAAAAATTTGAGATCCATTAAATTTGTTAGTTCACAGTCAAATTCACCGATAATCACTTCTTCCGTCACTGAACGTAGTTTCAACTCATTGAAATGGTCTTGACCTTTACACAATGGATCTCCCGTTATAATCTACGAATTATGTAACTTAATCTACTATTTACATTCTTAGCGGAGCTTGCTCCCCCATAACATTTATAATTTTGACATGAATTACATACAGCTCGTGCCTTGTTGCAAATTTACCATCACAGAAGGTGATATTGAATTAAATGTATTTGGCAAGGTGATCTAATTTCAGTCTAGTACCTAGTAAGTCACCTGTATCAATGGCTCAGATTCACACGCTCAATAACGCTTGCTAATTCTGCGGTTAGCCTACAAAATAAGGAGAGCTTGTTAATGGAATTTATCTATACTACGTACTCAGGCACTAGTGTAATTCTATTTCTATGGGATTCTGTTTATTTACATAATATGTTCAGTTAGGCCTGACTTCTTTAACAATCTTTTTACTATCTATCGATGGAACTAGTAGATTTTGTAGCATCGTGCAATGGTTCAACTCGGGTGTAAGGAACTTGCGTGATACCCGGCGCAAGTTTCTTTTGGAGTAGACACCTATGATCCTATCCTCCCCCCTTCAGAAGATATGCATTCAGATTAATAATTTCCTTATTCCGATAAGGTCCTTGAAACAGATTGAAGAATTTGGATATGAGTTTTCTACTGGTATCTGAAGGTTTAGGACACTTCAGCAAGACATGATCCTCGACTTTGAATTTCTGCATTTCCTGTCGATCATCTCGTTCTTTCCGTCGGTGAGCTTTCTCCAAAAGAAGTTCCTTCGTCTTTTCTTGTCGCTGATTCAAATCTTCCGTGCAGTCACTGTCTGGATGTCTCAAAATTTCTTCTGCTAGTGTTTGCGTTGTCTGCTGGAAGTGCAAATTCACCTGCTTGCAGTTAGTGCTAGAGTGATAGGAGCAGTTAAAAAAAATTCTCTATAGCTGGGAGCTGATTAGCTCAAGACGCATGATTATCCCCCACCATGAGTCTGAAGTACACCCCAGCTGCTTCATACAACGCTCCACTAAATCACACTGTGGAGAGCGTATCGAACTGAAGATGGGTCGGTTTCCTTGTCGTCGCAAACCTTCAGTCCAGCGCTTACCTGTAAAACGGTTGCGTATTGGATAGGATTCGCTCAAGTATGCCAAATTCAGGTACGTACTTATATAAAACAATATCTAGGCACTGTTCCGTGGTCGCGCGTGTGGTTGGATAGAGCTTCACCAGTTTGTAGAATGCATCAGCTACTACAAAAACATACTGACAACCAAATCCATTAGGAGTGCTAATGAAGGCAAGATACTTCACCTCCCACTGTGTTGCCTTGTCTGGGCGAAGCGACACCCCGCGGTTCCGCAGTACTTTAAAAAGTGCTTCCAAGTGCTTTATGTGGTCCTCGAACGTTTCTGACGGTATAAGAATGTCATCTTTGTATGAAATACAGTATTCCTTCATTTTCGCTGGCAAGATCTCATCCATCTCGCGTACAAATGCACTGGACGCGTCTTTCAGACCAAATGGACTCCGGGAAAACTGGCACCCCTCAAAGTAGTAGTGTTATAAACATGTGAGAGTCCGCGCCACCCGTGTGCAGGCAACGTGTAGTAGTCTACGCCTGTTTGTTGCTGCATCATGCAAACAAATTTTGATGGAGTTGTTGCTGTTTTAAATATTGCGGTATTACTTAAAATATGTCTAAGTGAGCAGACATCGCAACTGAAAATTAGAATCTGTCATTAATTTCAAAATTTTCTGGCCCCTTGTGTCTTTTCTTTTTGTGAGCGAGAGATCTTCAGCGTGGAACTGGGAGTGGTGGAGCGTCCACGTACCTACGCTGATGTCTTCAGTCCCGCTACGTCTTCGTGTGTGACATGTCGAGTGTGTTAAGTAAAAAGAGCCACTGAAGCGACGAGTAGTTGCGTCCATTAAGGCATAGTGTTCCCATTACCTTGCTTTCTCTTTTTGCTACCATTCCTATTAAAAATTAGTTTTTACAAAAATTCTCCATATCTAGTATTAAAATAAAAAGTAAAACTTCGTAACGAGTCATTAACTTCAAGATTGAAGCTTCTACGTGCTTCAGGATTCCTTGGCATCTCCACCTTTGTATAAATTCTGCTTGTCGGATGGTACAGGGTAGTGCTAGCTGGGATCAGACATCATCCATGTTTCATATTCCATCAGCCCAGGCATTTCCAAACTTGTCTATGGTGACTATGGCGTATCCATAACCTGCTCTATATCGAAGACTCGTTGCAAGTTCGATAGAGTATAGACTATAGCCCGCAAAAGGTCGTTACTGCACTTGTTTCGGTGGATCCACAGTTCTCATCGGAATACAACGCATTAGCAGAGCAAGGACTGGAATGACTTTAAAATCCTTTTTTAAGATATGCAAAGATGTTTTTGAATTTAGTTTGTTTCACCTCTAAAGTTATTGGTCTATGGGGCAGTCAAAGTATTTAAGAGTTGATCTAATGGAAAATTGTAGCATCAATGATACTTTTTGTGTAATGGAATCTGTGCGATGAAGAAGCGTAATTATTATCTTCCTTTCTGAGATATTTAATCACAGGATCTGCTGTGAGGGTCATGGGACACCTACTGACCTCGCAGTAGTGTGCATGGACTATTGTGATGGGGGACTACACCACTCGCATAGTATTCACGCTGGTTCAAGGAGAACAAACCGGAATGTTGCCAGCTGCTGACGAATGATGATATTGCATGAAAAGAAATTACTGATTAGATTGGACATTTTTTGTAGAAGCAACATAAAAGTCATCAAATGTAGCAGAAGTGATAAAATGATAACAATAACGGTGTAACAAATATTAAAATAAGATCAGCTAATAACTGTTAATTTGTGTAGTCGAAGGAAGACATTTAAAAAAAAAAAACACACACACACACACAGCAGTTACAAAAATAGTCTTTTTCAAACAATTACCTGTTAATCAAAAGTAACTTCCTGTAACTGCTTGTATGGAACATAACACTTTATGGAAATAATGCGCGGATTAAAGATTATCACAAACAACAAAACTTGAAGCAATCGAAATTTTGTAATATATAAGAATCTTTAAAATTATGTGGGCAGATAATGTACTAAATGAATATTTTTCGGAAATAATGGAAAGAAGTTTGAATAGGATATATGGGATATGTTGAGATGAAGAGATTAACTCAGTATAGGGACACCTGAACAGTTAAGTGACTGCCGACGGGAAATAGACAAATATACTGGTTTATCAGTAGACACATTTAATTTGATTGCCTCGCAGAAAATTTAATTCTTCGAGGGTATTTACTTCCCACTTACTGCTGCACACTTACAAATTTTAAATTCTTTCCATATGTTTGGTAAATTGTTGAGCATTTATTCCAGTCTGTGACCGTTACTTCCAATGACAGTTTTCCCACTTCCTTAAGCCTGATTTTTTTTTTTTTTTTTTTAACAGTTTAACGTCCCTTTTTAACAACGTGGTCTTTAGAGACGGGAGAGGATGGGGGCAAGGAATGGGAAGGAATTCGGCCATGGCCTTTTGAAGGAAGCATCCCGGCATTCACCTGGAGTGATTTGGGGAAACCATGGAAAACCCAAATCTGGATGCCCGGACGGGGATTCGAACCGCCGTCCTCCCGAATGCGAGGCCAGAACGCTATCCGTTACACCACCACGCTCGGTCCCTTAAGCCTGATAACAAGTGACAGCTCGAGGTCGCGACCGTCTCTTTCCTTCCTCACGCGACTCCCAGTTCTCGTGCGAGTACCCATCCAGCCTCAGCGCCGATACGCACGAGTGGATAAACAACTAGACACGGGACCGTAATCACCACCAGCATCACTTGAGTTTCGCGGTTCACAAACACTTTGCAGACAGACTCAATTAAGGCATCGTGCAAAAAGTAACGCAAACAAATTCTGGAGCCCTGGAATATCATCCGTCGGGCATTAGATCCCTGACACAGACTTGTAACAATATACTGCAATATTCAAATGTTGTTCATCCTTACTTTTATAGTATTGTATCTCTTTTTGCAGGTCTTTTTATACTAATTATGTCATGTTTTCTGCAGTATTTTATTTACACAAGAAAAATCAATTCAGGAAACTGTTTTCAATAACGACGTCTGTTTCGCAGTATCAATGTTTCACATCGTTTACAGCAATGTAACTTACATAAAAAGCGTACGAGTTTTTGTAATTCGCCATAAAATGAAATTAAGTGAACAAAAGTGTGCAGTGGAATGTAGAAGTGGTAGCGAACACCTTGTTGCTGTACGTGCTAACTCCGTGACACCTGCGCTCTCTTCTAATTGGCTTTTCTCTGTAGCCTTAATCTTCTTTATATATAAAATCCTAGGTGTGCGTAAACCATGGAGACAGTTTTATTACGACCACTTGTGGTTAGGTTGAAATGCGGCCTAGAACAGAATAAAAATAGTAATCTCGTTACCATACATCGTAAGCTTAAGTGGGAATAGCTGGAAGTAGTTTACATCGCGATACACGTTTTTTCATTAACATGGTTCTCAAGAAATTACTAACAGTAATAGATAAATTATTTGTCCCTTATAGAACAACAAAACCATCCTGGTTTAGACTGCATTTAGAGCTAACCACAATCTCCATTAAATTGCCACTACAGAATCAAACTATGTAGACACACCCACACACGCGTATTTGAATCGCATACTGTATTTGGGGTAACAACATCGTTTGGTTCATCTAGATTCCTAGATTACATAGCATAATTTAACACATTTAATTTCACCATACACTGTCAGTATAAACAGCAACGTTACGAAAGAAAGCATAATACTAAATTCATTGAATCTCGTTGTAAAAATCATCCCTTTATATCTCATTTTCAATACTCGTTAAAAAGTAAAGCTAGTCTATTACGTGCAAAATAGAAATATATGCTGATTTTCTACACTATACCAACAAAAATTTGAGAACAAAGTCATCCTATTGAGAGCTATGACTAAATATTTATAAACAGGGACCAAACTTGTCAATATCTACAGCACATTTCAAGAACAATAATTACAATGCAACTAACTTATTAAATTATATCCCAGGTTCTGGCCTATTTGTGCAACCGTATGGTATTATAAAAAAAGACACATTAGAAAATTAAATAATCACAGCAAGGGATACGTAATGCGCATGCGCAGTATCAGCCGAGATTATAGAGTCGGCGTCACAGAATAGGCGGTATTTCGTCGCCATATATTTCTTTCCTCCATGGCGTAAACCCCCACATCATTAAGGACAAACCACAAGGCCAACTCACACGACATATTACTGAGGCGGCTGGATTTTTTTTTTTTTTTTAAATTTGTGTTTTTACGCCTTGTCGACGGCTAAGGTCATTAGAGGCGGGATGGGACTGGGGACAAGGAATGGGAAGGAAATCGGCCATGGCCTTTTGAAGGAAGCATCCCGGCATTTGCCTGGAGTGATTTGGGGAAACCATGGAAAACCCAAATCTGGGTGCCCCGACGGGGATTCGAACCCGCGTCCTCCCGAATGCGAGGCGAGAACGTTAACCGTTCACCAACCACGCTCGGTAATAATTCATTCGAATGTAGTATAATTCCTATATTTATATATAACTGTGATTCCAAAGCTTGTATTTGAAAATAATGGTTCACAAAAGTTTACACTGCTACTGTTTTGATTCTGTTTGTTTTCTGAGTACGGGTTGTTATTTCATAAGTTTTGATAAATGTAGTAGGTTCATTGAAATAATACTGAACTCTTTAATTAAATGTCATAAGCGTAAGTAATACTTAATTTACTTAAACATGACATTAGCGCTCACGCGTTCTAGTATATAATCTTTGTGTTGCAAATAACTATGAAGTCAGTTCAAATTTGACGTGAGAAAATAAAATTGTGGTAACCGGTTGTTCGCTATCTATTGTCATTTTGATGAACAATTTGAATAAGCGTGAACGAAGTTGGTGGCAATGTCTAAAATTTCTTTGATAGGCCTATATTATCAGTGAAATAATAGCATAAATCTCAAATTCCACGCGAACAAATTCGTGGGTAAATAAATATTGGCATAAGCGAACACAATTATTTCTGACAATGTTATAAAGCTTGAATTCATTACAGATTACCGTTAACAATTTCGTGCTGTCTTAGTGGCTTAGAGCCTAACGCAGGGAACGCGGGCACTGTACATACAGCGAGACTCGACGCTTCAGCCTCCGGAACGCTCAGGCCGGCGGTTAAACTAGGCAGATACGCCTTACAGGCAGCTAGCGGTTGCTGCTTCTGTCACCTCTAATGCTCTCGAAGAGAAAGAAAAGGAGGAGATAATGACTTATTTTCTACGTTTTAATTGAATTATTTATCTACAGACATTGAGATCTGAAGCTATAAATTTTGGAAATGTGTTAAAAATGTCACTAAAATTGTAAATTACATTTTTCATGTGATATTAATCACCGCCAATTTGGCTATGGTTACCCTGCCTTTCCAGCCTTCAGGGTATCACCGAACGACTTTATAGACATAACAAATGAAGTGTTACATTGCCTGCGCTACGTCGATTTTGAATTTTAACTATAATTTAATGTAAAACTTTACTAGTATCAAACAATTTTATGTAATTGTGTTATTGATTATATGGTATAGGCATAAGATAAATAAATAAATTGTCAGCTTGTGAAATTTCTAGAACACGTACGGAGTAAATACACTGCTGGTCTTTATTATTCAGAAATTAGGTGTCTTTCCAATAATAACGTTTTGAAGCGATTCTTCTAATTAGTGAATTAAATTAGATTTTAAAAATATTGAATTGCAATATTGCTAAATGGATAAAGGACTTGTCTTCACAGTTTAAATTCCTAACCGCTTGATGTTATATACTAGGAATTATTAAGTAGATATAAAGGGTTTTAAAAGAAGTAATTAGTTTGGAAAAAAGAGTTCAACTTGAAAACATATCTCATTTCGAATGTTGTCAATCGCTGATATACAAATAACTAGGGTTTAAATCTTCAGGATATACTACTACTGTTACTGCAGTATATAAAATAAATTCGAAAGAAGGTTTTCAGATCAATTTTTTTAAAAAAGCAACAAAATGAAACTCAGTATTATCTATTTACTTATCGTCTATAAACTGATGTTTGAAACTATGGATGATAAGTTACAAATGATTTAAATATAAACTCAGGTTTATTCAATATTGAAAGAAAACTATGTGTATATTCAAAATTTCAGAATTTATTTATCAGAAGACCAATTCTTTCAATATACTGTAGCCATAATCGGCAGCACATATTCGTGGAAACCATTATTTTTAATTAAAAAAAAGAATCTGCGGAACGATCATAGTTAATGTTTAGCGTATATAATCAATTTTAACAGTGATAACAGTTCAACAAATTCAACCAAAATTCGAACCGTTGGTCAGTAAAAAACGTTGCCAAGAATCTTCTAAAAAATGATCCAATATGTTAGAGAATTTAATTGATGTTGGTTTGGTAAACAGTTTGTATATTTTAGTTATTGTTTTATGTTTTGTTATATGTTATTTTATATTTCGAAACTACAATGATGAAAACTAAATAATTTTAAACGAAAATTTGTGTGTTTTGACGTGATGCGGCCCACGACTTAGTGAGTGCGGACTTTGTTGGTGATTTGCGTGGTGTATCGAGACTCGTCTCCCGTGTGAGTCAGCGTGGAGGGGGGAGCATCCTGGATCAAAGTGCGCCGCGGTGGTATATAGGGCGCGCGGCAGAGGCCCGCCTCACTCAGCCGCTGCCATGAAGACCGCTCTGCTCATCCTCCTGCTCGCAGCCGCCTGCCACGTGAGTACCATCCCGCCTTATTCTCATTATATCCATATTCTTAAACTCTCTTTCATTTTTTTTATTTTTTTGGCAAAAATAACGGCTTATACTTTTGTGTTTTTCATCACTTCTGATAAATCACAAATATCCATTTTCTTAAAATACAAACTTAAAAAAATTACAATTCAAACTTGAGGACTCTTAACAGATCTGTTGTCCAAAAATTTAGCACTGAACTACACGGGGCGTCAGGAATGAAAGGATAATCCTGCAGCCGCAAATAGGTCGCATCATGTCATACTATAACACAAAATTTTATTTTAATAAAAGTCTCACGAGATACTGATTCTTTTAAATATTTTTTCGAAACATGTGTTTTTCACTTTATTCCAAGCCATTTCTCCAAATTAAGACTTTTTGAACCCTTTTTTTTTTCAATTTACTGAAAGATATTTGAGTCATCTAAACCAATATTCCTTTTTCTTAAAACGTTGTAAAACCTTTATACCTCTTTTAAAATAATAGTTTTATGGTAGTTCAATCTTCTAAAGAGACCATAGTGCATTTTAAACATGTAGTAAAAAATATGATAATGATTTAAAAAAGATTCTTCTAAAGTTTAAAAAAGAAATATATAAGAAACTAAAACATTTTGTAGATAACCCAAACATACTTGAGTCAATTAAACAAAAAAAAAAAAAAAACAGGGTTCAAAAAGTTTTATTTTGTACAAATGGCGTCGAATAAACTGAACAAAGTCACATGTTTCAAAAAAAAAATAGTATCTCGACTTTTAGAAAAATAAAATAGTCGAGACTATCTACAGTGACTATCTTCTCTCTTGAACAGCTTTCCAATGGTAGCATACACTTGTTGGGACGGATGGAATATCTGTTCCCTTTTTGCCTTGTAAGAAATACACAGCTGTTCAATTTGTCGTTTACAAGATTCCACAGTTCCCGACTTTTCTGCCTGATACAAAAGCCCACAAAGCTCTTCAGGAGAGTAGTCTTCTAGTCCAAGGTAGCAAGGTTTCACCTGAAAACGGGGAAAAAAACAAGATAAAGGCCACTGTACACCCTTTTCACTTCGAGTAAGCTCATTTATGACCATTTGCGTAACCTCCCGAACGTTCAAAGAGGTAGTTTGATTAGGGAATTATATTTATCCTGGTTTTTAAAATGGCTTTCAAAATTTCCTCGATACCTCTTTTTACAGGACACCTTCGTACCTATTCGTAGCCGAACCATCGTACCTGTTTGCAGGTGACCCTACGTTCCTATTTACAGGCGTCCCTTCGTACCTGTCTGAAGGTGTCCTTTCGTTTGCATAATATTCCCTGTAAGAGTGTTCGTACCAACAATTACTTATTTCCAAATCTAAAAGTTGTTTGCATAAATATCAGCAAACGCCCATTTCCGATGCTTGCTGAATTGATACAGTCACGCAAAGCAACCTTTTATGGCTGGTCGAAGGTGAGGTCAGCACTGAGGACAGAGAACGGAAACGAAATCCATCCTGTCCCACTGAACAAACCTCGCGGCGGTCGGCTGCAGTGATTCCGGGAAGTCCCAGGAAACCGACGTCTCGATGGGTTCGCCTGGGATCGAAGTAGCGTCTTCCCGAATGCGAGTTCACCCAGCAGGCATGGTTCGACTTCTTCTTTCGACAACATGGTGTCGTTTGTTATCGTCATCAGACAGTATTTAGGTGTTGCTAGAAATCCCGGCCCTGATTCACTCGACGTTCTATCTGTTTTGAAAACTGAGACTTCTTTTCGAGAACAATTCGCAGTATTTAAATTGTTTACGAATTCTTATATAGTTACCTGCTATTAACAAAATTATTTACTTCAGCCAATTAATTTTAAAAATATAATGTTAGTAATCTTATATATATATAGATGTGTATTTCCCCATATTTCACTTTTTAGCCACCACTACTACCTAGCACCTGTTGTTTGTGTGTGGAAGTAGCATGGAGTTTCTTGTCGTGCACAACGTAGGCCGAATGCCGATAACTGTGGGGATGTGGGAGATATGATGGTTAAAAGTGGTTGATGCAGGTCATTTTCGTATTTCGACCAAAGACATGTGTCTCCGTATATGTCACTCTGCTGCCACAACTACATAGCATAGACCATTGGTGTTTGTGTGTGGTAGTGGTATCGTGTCTCCTGTCGTGTACTATGGTGGTTAGATGTCGGTAGCTATGGCGGTGTGGAAGATATTGTGGTTGAAAGTGGTAGAATCTGCGACATTTTCATATTTCTACCAAAATCGTTTGTGTCATGGTGTATCACTTTTCAGCCAAAACTATCTAGCGCAGATCACTGGTGTTTGTGTGTGGTAGTAGCACAGAGTCACCCGTCGATCACAACGTTGGCCGAATTTCGGTAACTGTGGTAGTGTGGGAGATATGGTGGTTGAAAGAGGCCGATCAAGGATATTTTCGTATTTCGATCAAAGACATGTGTCTTCGTATATGTCATTCTGCTGCCACAACTACATAGCATAGACCATTGGTGTTTCTGTGTGGTAGTAGTATCGTGTTTTCCATCGTGCGCTATGGTGGTTAGATGTCGTTGATATGGGGGCGTGGAGATATGGTGATTGAAATTGGTTGATCAAGGATATTTTCGTATTTCGACCAAAGACATGAGTGTCCATATATTTTACTTTACTGCTTGAACTACATAGCGCATGTGACTGGCGTTTGTGTGTGGTAATAGCATTGTGTCTCCCATCGTGTACTATGGTGGTTAGATGTCGTTAGCTATCAATCCAAATTCTTTACAAACACAATCAAAGTAGTGGGCAGCATTTAGTCATTAATATAAGCCGTGAAAAGGAAACAATTAACTGTTAAGCGATGCAAGGAATTGTATACGACCTATTCCATATATTAATTTCTTTCTCTGTTTTCTTACTATAACAAATGGTTTAAGAAATGGCTTCTCGTTTCGGCACCAACGTTTACTGGCTACTTGCACGTAGAGTTCGACAGAGCGAATAAAATGAAACATTAATAATGAACAGAGATGCGTGCACATGTTCACATCTGAACAGTGATACCAGTGCCTGGAACTCCGCTAGGACGAGGTGTCAGTCCTGTTTAGAATCCCTGCCTCGCCCTTACAAACTGGCGAATTACGGAGCTCCGCGACCGTCTGAAGCACTCCTCATACCAATGGACATTCCAAACTCGAGTAATTAAGGAAATACTAACACCAAACTTCAAACTAGAGTTTTCAGTTCTAGACACTGTTTCGACTAAGACAATTACGTTTCTTTGGCTGCAGAACTTTTATTTCGATCTTCTGCTAATTCCTTATTAAGTAACGTCCAGACCACCACAGACCCTGAATTCATTTATTCATGCTTTCGTGTATGTTTGAGTATAACCAAATGAATTCACTATGAGAAAGTTTTGAAAACAACATCAAAAAACTCAGTAGTGAAAAATATTTTTGGTTTGTTTAATAAATATGAAAAACAATGTATCATATTTCGGAAATGTACACAACACGTACAACGGAGAAAGGTTAGCACACTTTCTTATCCATAGCTACAGATCCAACGATGGAGAGACAAAAACTTTCTTGCTTGAGTTTCTAAATTTTCCGGTGTATCTGAAGCAATTCATTCTTACAGTAGCAACATCCTATAACTCTTCCATTTAATTTGAAGCTTCGTACTACGAACTCAGCCCTTGTATGCAAAATATTCAGAACTCAAACAAAAGTAAAATATTTATTCTCTCATTTGATTCATCCGCAATCAAATCTTAATTTCTCAGACATATGTGATATGTTCATAAGTCGCCCGACCCGCAGTGCGCTTATCTGAGAAAAAGATCCCTCTTTCCAATTTATGGAACTGTTGTAGTTTTGGAAACTAGATTTTTTTCATTTTTCCTGTACGGTACCGTGAATAAAATACTGTAAATTAACAAATTCTAACAAATTTCACTACAGAGTCATGTTTTGATGATTTATCAAGGTTTTTTTGTGTTTTTAGCAAAACCTACTTCAGCATGTTCTTTCTCAGTACTATGTCTGTTTAGGTAGCGGAATTAATAAGGTAGTAAAATAAAATGTTGCTCCTTAATCAGACACAGAACACCTCCACTAAAACATGTAACACAACGATTTATTAATAAAGCGTCTTTATTAATGGTCTCTATAAATCAAAACAAGAAAAAATTGTGAACAGAAGGAGACCAAGCAAGTAGCGGAATCAGGTACAGTAGAGAAACTGACTAAATTCCTTTATTTAGAAAACTGTTGGTCCAAACTTTGAAGAGCTTTCTTGAAAATAAACATTGTTTTAGTTTCAAAATCGACGTCAACCCCAGAAAAAAACTCGAAAAACTTTTTTTGGAAGTGAAGCTTTTACTTCAGTAATAGTAAAAACAAGTAAAACTAAACATTTAAACTGTGGAACTACACAAGGATGTTAAGTGCAGGAAATAAATTTGTGAAATAGTCTCTGACGAAGAACAAACACAACTATCGGTCAAATATTATCATCCTGAGGCCTTTCCTCTTCTGCGTGTCGCTTTGATATCCTCTAACGATCACTCGTGTAGTGAGTGGTTGCATCAGCTGACGCTCAGAAAAGCCTTTTGACTTTTTTTTTAACAACCACATCTCGCGTTGTGGTTGTTTTTGTAAGTGCCATAACGCGAATAACGAGTTGTGGCCGTTTTAAAGAAACCACAGCGAGTTGTCGTCGTCCTTTCTTTTTTCGCTCAATGAGAGTTTTCCTTCTTTGAGCCCAACAGATACATAAACCTTCCGACTAATCTTGGTGATAATAAGTGAAAACAAAATATTTTATAAACAAGCGTACTGCATTTAGCGATTTAACGCATATCATTTAACAGCTGTTGCAAGTTAACGAACTTAAGGAATCCCTTGCTTATTTCAGTAGAGTCAGCCAAAACATTATGACCACCTGTTTAGTAGCATATATGTCCAATACAGCGGCGATTAGTCGTAGCATGGATTCTACAAGTCCTTGGTAGGCATTCAGAGGTATCTGACACCAGATTTCTACGCACATTTCACGAAATTATGGGCCAGCAACTTATGCGCGCGGCTTCTGGGAACGAGCATCTCGAACACGGAGAGGCTGGTCGGCTGTTCGCGTGCTACTGTAGTGAGTATCTATGGAAATGGTTTGAAGGACGGTGAAACCACGAGTAGGCGACAATGTGGTGGACACCCACGCCACATCACAGAACGTGGAGGTCGGAGGCTTGCCCGCTCTGTAAAGCAAGATAGGGATGATACTACTTTAGATAACAAACTCAACTAGGCTGGACACGTTAGTCAGGTAATATGAAAAGGTTTCAGAATCATTTGTTTGTTGGAGAGAGTGATAACGGGATGTACCGGAGAAGAGAATGAATTGGGTTACAAAACTCTGGTCAAACCATTGCTGGAATATGGTGGTATAGTATGGGACACACATTTTGGGTATCAAATACAGGAGTTGGAAGGAATGCAAAGGAAGGCTGCTAGATTTGTCTCTGGAAATTACCACAGAACACAATCAGTAATGATAAAGGAGCTAAAATTGGATTCATTGGAAAACAGGTGGAGGGTAAAGAGAGTCATGGGAGTGTACAAGGTGTATCCTGGTGTTGAGGCGTGAAAAAATATTGTTGTAAGAATTAGGAGTATTGCAAAGAAGAAGACGGCCATGACCACAAGCTGGCACTCGATTGCAGGGATGATTTTCTTTCATAGGTAAAGGGGTCGGAGATTGGAATACATTTCTGAGAGAAATGATCAATAATTTACCAAAAATGCTGAAAGAATTTAAAGTTGAAATTAGTGGGGGGCAGCAGTAGCTGGGAAAAGGAAATCGAATATTGGGTGTGTGAGAAGTTGCACCGGACAGAACGCTCCATCCCACTTAAATTAAATTAATTCAGCTCCAAACTGTTGAATTTTTTTATACTGTATCTGTAGCTTCGTCGCATGTCGTTCATGATTTGTATTTTCAATCACAAAACACATCCTTCTTGTCTTTTATATGTTCACATGTTGGATGTTGGCCGCTAATTAATTCTTAGTTATACAATCACTTTTACAGTTATTAATTATGGCCTTTCGGTTAATCTGAAAACATTCCTCTTCAATTTGAGACAGGTTATCAGATAGCATTGTAAAAATTTCTTTACAACTCATCCACCCAACTTGAATAAGAAAGTTCCGTTTCGTTATGCCTTTATACTGAATCCAAATCATTTTAAGCCCCCTTGATTTTTGCAACTCGTGTGCTCCATTTTGTTTCTTAAACGTTCAGCAATCTTCTCACGAACACCCTTATCTGTTTCTACAACATTTCTGCACGAACGTCCTTTGATTCTACACTTCGTAAAATGTGCTGCCCCCTCGGGTATCAATGCACGTACCGGTATAATTTGGTAATATTTAATTAGCTTCGCAGTGACTGTGTGTTGCTGCTCACTAACCCAAGGCCGATTTTTCGCTGTCCCCCTTAAGCAAATAAGGCACAGCACGAAGTGAATTATATAAAATCCTGATCTGTTTCGTGCAGTGTCAGGAGAGGCAGACATGGCCCAGTGTTGACCCAGTCCAGCTGATAACCTCCCGCGTCTGTCGTGTCAGCACACTGATAGGCGTCACTCCAGAACATTCGAAAGGCTGCGTAAGGAGGAAAATAACATCGCTGTTATCCTCTGAACGGCTGGTGACTTGACGTAGATTATTGTATTGTCTTAAGCGACCAAATGAAATTTCAAAATAAAAAAAAATTTTCCCCCCTCATTCGTATACACTGATTAAAATGCTGTACTCGCTAAAATGAGAAAAAATACGGTAAGTAATTTTATTACAAACGAAGTAAATCTTGTTCAAAATACTGTCCTTGGTTATCAATGCACGTTCCAATCACTGGAAGCAGTTCTGGAGTTTTTCTCTCGGAAGGACGTTCAGCTGCTGCGTCGTGTGGGGATGGTTTTAAAACGTTTTCCATCAGGAAGGCTTTTTGTTTTTGGGAGAAGCCAGAAGTCGCAGTGATTAAGGCGTATGTCGACACACAGGAACACTAAAGCTCTCGAATCGGAAGCGACCATCGACACGGCTCGTTGTAATAATGAAGAAGGAAGCCATAGGTCCAGTTCTCTTATCTCTTTATTCATACATGTTTTCGCAAACGTTGCAGTATCCTCTTGTGAAATGCGGAGTCTACAGTTCCTCTTATAATGAACCCTGATCTGAAAAAAAAAAATATGAGCATGAGATTGAAGTTCGACCTTGACCAAGGTGCCTTTTAAGGGCGAGGGGAGTTACTGGTTTTCCATTTGGGGGACTGAATTTTTGTGTCAAGGTCATAGCCATAGACCCAATTTTATCTCCAGTTGCAATTCTGGCCTCAAGTCCGGTTCCGCATGAAGACGATCCTTCAGTTCTGTGCAAACCGAGACATCATTCAAAAGTCTGGGAACAAATTTTGTACTCATCTTACTGGAACGGACCCGTACCGGATGTTACGTTCTCAGGTAAGCTCTCTAATAGTCATTCGTCTGTTTGAACGAATAAGTTTTTGTACTTTTCTCTCGTTTTCGCCTGTTTTTGAGGTCGATGGACGTCCCGACCATTGCTCTTCAACCGACCCACTTCGCATATCACTTGTAAACAGTCTTGATTGTTACCACATTATCGTCATACACTGATTTGAATATTTCATGAGGATCTTTCGCACTTTTTTCCAAATTAAAACAAAACTTAATACTAACTCGATGTTCGAAATCCATAATGCGTGATGGGCAGCGTAAACGCAACCTCATTCCAGCGGACCTGGTAGCTGGCCAACAAGTGACAACCTCTTCAACATGACGATGCCGGTCTCAACGAATCTGGTTGACGCATGTAGCGTCTTCTTCTCCCTGCCCAGTGTTAGGCCTGGTGGCCTGTTAGGGTCTCAATCCATCTTCTTGGTGGTCTTCCTACATCTCTCCTGTCTCTGGGATGGTATTTGAGAATTTTTCCTGAGATCCGTTCCGTCTTCATCCTTAGTAGGCCTACATTGTTTGTCCAAGATGTTCTGTAGGTGTGCATAGTTTTGAGAACTGGTTTGACTTTGAATTCTTTAAGGATATCATCAGATCTCTTTCTGTCTTGTAATTTGTAGCCAGCTGCTCTCCTCATGAATCGCATCTCAGCCGCCGTTAGTCTCCGTTCATCACCTGTGCGTAGTGTCCAGGCCTCGCTGCCGTACAATAGTGTAGGTTTAGCCAGGGTGTTATAGAGCCTGATTCCTGTGTGCCGTTGAACTAGAGATGGTCCGAAGGTGTTATTTATTATTCCTGTAACTTAAGTGAAATTTGTGATTTTTTGTTGCATATCGGTTTCTAGGGTGTAGCTGAGATTGTAACCTAGATATTTAAATTCTGCTACTTGTTCTATGGGCGTGTTGTCTATTGAGATTATTATTATTATTATTATTATTATTATTTGACAAAGGCCATAACCTTGGTTTTATTTCTGGAAATCATGCTGTTCTCTTTCGTTGTCTCTTGGAGGTAGTATATTGATCTCGGCAGGTCATCTCCTGATTCAGCAAAAAGCACCTGGTCATCTGCAAACAGTAATGTGTCCAGCTTAGTCTGTCTATTTTTATTCTACCATGGGGTTTTTGTCGCCAGTCACTAATGATTTTGTTTATATATATGCTGAATAAAAGTGGCGATAGGCAACACCCTTGTCTCACTCCTCGATTAATAGGTTTCCATTCCGACAGCTGTTGCCCGGTTCTGACTGCGATTACATTGTGGCTGTAGATGTTTTGAATTGCTTTTATGATCTGTGGTGGGGTGTTACTTTTCGCCAGAATTTGCCATTCTTCTGTCAATTGTATCGAGAGCTTTTTTGAAATAAATAAATGCCAGGTGTGTTTACAGATTAAAAGTCTTTCCTTTTCTCAGTTAGCATGTAGAATGTGAAATAACGCACATCATCTGCCCTTCCGAAACCCGGATGTAGGGTATTACAACAAACTGACGTAGAGTCGGAAGCTACTGCTATAAAAATTCATTCACCGGATTTTTCGATCATACCTCGTAGACGAAATTGTTTTACTTAATCATGGATCCAGGACAACATTGTTAGCATTGTTTTCTTTTACATTTCTGAACATTATTTGATGAGATAATTCTTTGGTAATATGTAACTGGATGACGAAGCTTTCTATTACATCGTAACAGATAGCCTCGAACATCATCAGTGGTCGACTTTGTACTTAAAATGGTGTGGTTCAATTTTAACATACCTTTCACTGCTTTCCAGTTACTTAAAACACTACAACTAGCATTAGCATGAATAGAATACCGTACATAAATATAGATTCGAATTCCGTGGGGAGTAATATTAGCAGCTGATGTATAGACGGACTTGCACCTCCCCGTCACCGAACTCGTTAAGACGCTGTGATGGTTTCTTGCGTTCTGCAAGGAGTGAGATGGTTTGAGATCGGTGGCGTAGAAAATGTTTACGATTTGGGAGGAGGGTTGTAGAGGTAACGGTGGGCAATCCCTAATCATCAGATTGCACAGCAGATTCCTGACTTGAATTCCAAAACCTCTTCCCATTGTGTATATGGTAATGATGAATCTGACTTAGCATGGAGTAAAGCCAACGTCTGGTTTCACCTTTCACTACTTACCTCTCTACACTGAACAATGTTCATCAAGGCAGTCTACACGTAGACAACTGCCCCCTTGTCCAGACCTTCGGTCACGAGCACTGGCCGGATGAGGTCACTTAATAAACATTTTCGCCTATCGTTCCAGCTCGAGTCAAATGGCGTTTTGTGTCACGGACACTTACACTTAATGTGTAGACTCCATTTAAACGAAGTATTTCACGCAGCAGAAAAACTGACAGAGCTGGCTGAGGAAAGCATCATATTTCCACCACTTACTTTTTTCTTTTTCCGCCTCCATATTCAGACAATATGACTCACTAATCATGACTGTGGAAACTTCTGTGATTTTGTTCTCGTGCGTTATTGTTAACAAGTTCTATGCAAATATTCCATTAAGTACAGATGTTAACATGATAACTCAAGTGTTTCGTTTTCAGCTGCCCTTAATCGTTCCATAAAATTAATCAATGCAAATGTTTTATAGCCAGATTATTACATGATATAATTTTTTTAATAAAGTGCAACATCAGAATATACAGAAGGTCACGTGTAACCGAAATAAAAAGTTTAAGTTGAACTCGACTGATGTAAAACCAGTTTCTTATGTATTTCGTTCTAGTATAAATCTTATCTGTACAGTTTTTACCCTTTGCATTTAACTCCCTTTCAGTTGAGCTGTACCATGGATCGTCACGTGGGAATACCGTCTGTCTTCCTCTTGTTCTTTATCTGTCTCGGGCCTGGACGCATAAAGCCTCTCCCTTTTTTACAGGTCCTAACCAATTTATACTTATTTTTGTATTATTTGTTAACGTTCTTTTCTTGTTTCGCCTTCTATTGTTCTTTCTCGTTGCCCACATGTCTGACATTTCCATCAGTAGATGCCTGAGTGACCGAGCACCACGCGGCGTCTTTCGAGTTCTGTTCAAAATTCAAGATTTCGTCAATACTGTTAGAGACGCTTGTGAGAAATTAATTTTACCTGTACACAACATCAGCTCGTGTAATAGTGTTATATAGATTATATATACAGGCAATATATATTATATATTTACTATGACACCTAACTTATTATATTTAAAAGGGAAAAAAATTATCTGAATATGAAATTTCATCCAAATATATAAAGTCGCTTCAGGCTTACTGGTACCTCATACTTCTAAGAGTTAGCTTTAGAAAATAACACAGAAATCTATCTATCTATATATATATATATATATATATACCGTTAGAGCCGTTTCCGAGATAGCAATGTGTTGTCCTATATATACAAGAATTTCTTGTTTGAAGCTATAAGATACTAAGCCATGCTGTTGGCGGGTGATTTAGCTCGCTCTTCATTACGAATTCGCAGTAAGTAAGCTGTATGGATTGTATGGTGAAGGTTGTTCTGAGATTTTCTAAACGAATTACCAACGGACACCTTTGATCGTGGAGCCAGTTGATTGAGTTACGAATGTGCCCCTGAATCTAGCCTCGACCTCCAGTGTGCGCTGCAGACTTCGACCGTGACTGAGATATCAGAGGTCGCGAGATAGCACAGCTGGGAGCCTTGGCTGCTGTCAAGTTCAGCCTCGATAGAACAGAGACTTTCACGTTGCTCACGTCTGTGCTAAACTAAATCTGTGAGCGAACCATGCCTGTATGTCCCCCTGTCCAGGCATCACCCAAAAACTATCCAACCAATTCGATAGAATACATGGAAAAGATTAATCATATATTGACATTCTGTTAAAAGTATACATTGTGCAAGTTATACGTAACTATACGAAATTGTATTAAATTTACGGGACAGGGTACACGACTACATCCAAAAGCAACAACCTCTTTATGCTCAATGTGGATAGTAAAATTTGATAGAGTGTTTTTTATTTGTGGTTTGTAATGGAAGAAAATATTGCAGTCCGTATCTATAAATGTGATTTTTTACTTACCTTAACTGTTGGTGAATGATATATTGCACACTGTACATAAAATTCTGTCATATCAGTAAACCGATTATCGCAGACAGGCAAATGCCAGTTCAGGATGTAATCCCAGTTCAGGATATATACCAGTTCAGAATATAATGCCTGTTCAGGATGTAATGTCAGTTCGTGATATAATGCCACAAGCAGCGAACATTTCTTTCATTTGACCCACTGAAGGCTTTATTCTTTCACTGTTTGAGGTATATTTTTCACCGTTTGTCTTGCTCCGTCCGTTACTCCAATATCCACAAATGAATATTTCCATTCTCTTTTTTCCTGAAATCAAGTGTTACTATTCTCCTATCCACATACTATTTCTATTTTTTTAGAGTAACATTAGTCCTTCCTTCATCATTATAATATGAGCTTTGTACAACCTTAAATCACTTACGCGCCTCTTGTCTTCCAATAAGTCCCAGCCAAGGTCCTTTATCATATCAGTTACTGGGTGAGTTCTTAGTAATTTCAGTAAATGTATTTAGGATAATTAGAGCTGATTATTCTAGGGTATGTGGAAATGCAGCATATGACTTGAATTGCTTGTGAAGGATTTGGGTAAATCTACCTCTCTCAGAACACAAATTTAGCTATGTTCTACGTAAATTGTTCTTTGAGGTAAGGCACATCAAACCTACACACCAATAAATAAAAAACAAAACTGCAGAATCCCACAACGTATTTCTGATATTCCTTGTATGGGTATATTCTGCTGCCTATTTCTTCTTGCTGTAAGTAATCCAATAGTTTCACATGACTGTGCACATTCCCGGTCTAAATGTAACGAGCTTTATATATCCTGCACACACTACATATTCAGTTGTCTGCTTTACGTTATTATAATCTTTGTAGTCGTCTATCATTTTATCCGTTATCTAGACTTTAATCAACAGTACACAGACCAGACCAGGCTGCTTAGACGGATTCTCTGCTCTGATGGTGGTCTGATCACGAGTTTTTAAAGTTTTCCCGATAATCGAATCTTTTTAAAATAAATGTCGAGTTTTGTGAATAAATGTGAGCTAATCAGGCCTGAACAGATTCTTTCTTTGTGTTGTGGATGGCGGTAGTGACAGCTCACTAGGCTTGATACTGGAGAGAAAGAGAGATTTAATTGCTAATATCGCAAAAGTCGCAGTTGGAGATGAAAAAGACATATTAGGCATTTGTTGTGATGACTGATGATAAAAAGAATAAGTCTGAATTTTTTGGAGTTTTCTTAGACCAGAAGATCTATTTGTATGATTTCTTGTTCCCTCTATTTGCTATTTAGGCTATCAAAATGACTATTTTTTCATTGTATTTTTGAATTAGTAAAAACACTTTAAACATTTTCAACCGCCAATAAAAAATTAAGTAAAATTTTAAGTGCTAATTATCCAGAATTACAAAAAAAAAAAATCAAAATCGGAAAAATTCTAAAGCGCGGATAGAACGTTACCAGAGAGCCACCTGGCTTCGTATTCTGGAGTACGCTGGTTCGGATCCCCGTTTGGCCACCCAAATTTCGGTTCTCGCTGGTTTCCGCAGTATAATCGAGACGAATGCCGGTATAGATTCCTCACAACACCAAGACCGAATTCCTACTCTCTCCTTTCCCCCAATCTTTTCACGCATCTAATGACTTTGAAAAAAAAAAAAAAAAAAAAAAAAAAGACATTAGAATGGTATTTAAGATATTGCCTCATAACTCATCTACACAAGCAAATCATATTTATATCCATTCCAATTATTTTTACCTTATTTACTACCAATTTATGGCTCACTCTGTCAAAAGCCTTTGACAGATCTAGTGCTACACTATCAATTTGGCCTCCCTTGTCAATTTCATTTGAAATATCTTGCATATATCCCACCAACTGAGATTAGCATGAATATCCTTGCCTGAACCCATGTTGCCTGCTTCAAAATCATTTACGTTCCTCACATATATTTCTGATGTGGTTGCATATCAATCTCACTATTAGTTTACCTAGCACTTATGTCAAACTGATTGGCCTATAATTTTCAACTCTATTTATCACCCCTCCTTTATATACTGGTCGCACTTTTCCAGTCTTGTGGTAAGCAGCAAGTATCCAGACTCAATTAAAATAATATTTCAAGATAAGGTACAATGTCACATCCAGCTATCTTTAAGATATCTGTAGTAATATTATCTACACCGGCCCCTTTATGTTTTTTCAGTTTTCTTATTTCCTTCATGATTTCCTCAAGGATGGATATCAAATTTTTTACCATCGTCATTTCTAATTGTGTTGTTCAGCTCATTCTCCGAATTAGACCCTCCTGTTTCTGAATCATTGTCCTCACTAAACCAGTTACTTAAAATCTCTGCCTCTTTGAAATCCTTAGTAACTTCTTCTCCATCCTTTTCTATTAGCGTCTCAACACCCTCCCTTCCTTTTAGTTATTAGGAATATATCCAAAATATTTTGTCCCCTGTTGTTTTGCTTTACCACTTCTGTAAATCTTCCTTCCCTTATTAAGGTATTTGCACATTTATGTTCCCTTGTGTTATCTTATTTCCTACACCTGGTACATTTAAATCTTCACCAAAAACGACCATTCCATTCTCACCTCTGAAATCTGAGTATGAATTTAATTTCTTCCTAATAACCTCATCTTCATCTGTCATTCTTCCCCTGCGGTAAGCAGCCAACACTCTGATTTTTTCTTTTTTATTGCCCCAGAAATCTACCCCAAATAACTCATGGTCTTGATCTATGAACGCCAGCGAACTGTGGTTGTTGTTAACTTATATGAAGACTCCTCCACCAATTGCTCCTCTATCTCTGCGGTTCACTCTATAACCATCAGGAAAAACCGCACTGTCTAGTAGGTATTTCTTCTTTTAACCAACTCTCTACCCCAATTATTACTGGTGGTTCGTGTATCTCCATTAAGTTTGCAAATTCGATTACTTTGTTCATTATACTTCTACAGTTCACCATTAACATCCTTATTACTGGCTTTATATTTTCAGCATTAACCTCCTCTTTCCCAGTTTTACCCGTCAGTTATTGTTTCAGCAACTTCATCTATTTCTTTAACATCTGTTTTTTTCCCATTGCGAATCCGCAATAAGTATCACTTTGATCATCTATTTCCATCCCTTCACCAGCAGCCCCTAACCTAGAAAAGGCACAGTCCTGACACCATCATCACTGGAAATGGACTCCCTTACTGCTTTAACTAGCAACTCAGAAAGTACCCCTTTGCCCCTACTATTTAGCACTTCCGTAAAGCTATAAGTAAAAAAAAAAAAAAAATAAGAAGAAGAAAGAAACGGAAGGAATCAAAAATAAACTTTATAAAAATATGATAATACCAAAATTAACATAATGTTGTAAAAACTTTGCAAAAAATAGAGTAGTAAGTGAAAACTGGAGACTGTGTAAATGAAACTTTCAAGATTGATGTCGACAGTACCTGTTCTGTCCACACGAACACTAACTAAAAATACATAATCGTGACTACACATAATAAAATTTAACTGAAAAGTAAATTGGCATTATTACGTACAAAGTATGAAGGCGAAATAATTGCGAAAGCGGTGCTACAATATTATCTAAAAGGCAGAGGAAACGCTGGAGCTGCCTATTAAATTATTCTTATTATTTTATCACGTGTCAATTATACCTTATCAAAATTTTAATTATTTTATTAGTGGAATGTATGGGTGCTTTCATAAAATATTTACTGTAATATTTTATGAAATGAAAAAAATCTGAATGTCGGATCAGAACAGGAGATTGATTTATTTTATAACAAGTGTAAAATTATTAGTCAAAAGAAAAGGAAACAGCAATAATTACTACCATTACTACTATTATTACTTTCAATAGGAATTACGAGATAAAAATGAATGAATAATAATAATAATCAGTAATGATAAAAAAAAGACGCATGAACCCCAAAAGGAAAGGTATTATTCACAGTTGCCCCGAATAGTCTCAGTTTTATTGTGCGAGCGGAGGATTCTTCGTGCAGTACTGTAGCATCACTCGTTTCCTCTGCAGAACACTTCCCTAGACACACAAACATCACTTGCGCTGCACAGCAGACATCTCAACGTCTTCTCTGCATATTAACTGGAGCAGCTCGGCCAGTCATCTTGCCTCTCCACGAGTCTCCCGCACCAGTCGCCAGGATGCAGGACGGGCCAATTCTCTCCCGCGTCCTACAACGGTGTCGCCATCTCTTGCAGAATCAGTCCTCCCCCCCCCCTAACTCCCCTCTTGTCTCGGGCAATACGCCGACATGAAACATCGACATCCATTACAGAGTGTGTATGCTTGTTTGTTACTGGCTTTCCACACTGTGGATGTTGTGTGTGCAGGCGAAGCCGAGCGAGAAGCAGTCGCAGCCGCAGGTGAGCCTGGCGGACAGCTTCCAGCAGCTGAACGCGTCGCTGGTGAACACCCTGGAGGAGGCGCGCAAGATCCTGCAGCTGCCGACCACGGAGCAGGCGCTGCACACCATCAACGAGCAGGCGGCGGCGGCCAGGACCAAGCTCGAGGAGATCGTCGAGAACGTCAAGCAGGCGGTCAGTCCCAACCTCGCGCACGGCGACCTTATAGCCTGGCAGTTATCTCTTAATAACCTCATTCATATTTCTTATTATTTACTAGCAGAGAACTCGGTGTTTCTAGGGGGTTCGATATGAAAGTTCTGACGTTTTATCCTGTTAGATCGGATAGTCGTAAATATTCATCATCACCACCAGCTTTGGTCGATTTCGAGATATTTATAAAAAAACTGAATCGTTGCAGATATAAATTTTCCTGATGGAGTGACGGGGGAGAGGTGATTGGTTTTATAAACCAAACGTAGTCAGTATTTTACTCTTTGTTTTAAAGTAAACATATACAAAGTTTCATCGATATCGGATGAAAGCTCTGGGTTTGTATAACGAAAATTAACAAAAATGAAGGGAGTTGAAAGAGGGAGAGGGGTTGGGTTTCTGTAAACCAAATGTAGACAGAATTTTTCTGTTTGTTTTAAAGTGCAAAGTGGATCTTCTTAAAAATTAACGGGTGTAAAGAGGAAGAGGGTGTTTTTTTTTTATCAGAATCCTTCTTTATGAAAAAACACATATATTGTATGTGCCAACTTTCGTGTTGATTGGTCTATTAATCTCGGATATACCAGCATCCATTTTTATATACAGGGTGTTACAGAAAGGTACGGCCAAACTTTCAGGAAACATTCCTCACATACAAACAAAGAAAATATGTTATGTGGACATGTGTCCGGAAACGCTTACTTTCCATGTTAGAGCTCATTTTAGATTGGTAGAAGCGGACGAATTCCATGGCCCCCACGCTCTCCTGACCTCAACCCTTTTGACTTCCATTTATGGGGGCATTTGAAAGCCCTTGTCTACGCAACCCCGGTACCAAATGTAGAGACTCTTCGTGCTCGTATTGTGGACGGCTGTGATACAATACGCCATTCTCCAGGGCTGCATCAGCGCATCAGGGATTCCATGCGACGGAGGGTGGATGCATGTATCCTCGCTAACGGAGGACATTTTAAACATTTCCTGTAACAAAGTGTTTGAAGTCACGCTGGTACGTTCTGATGCTGTGTGTTTCCATTCCATGTTTAATGTGATTTGAAGAGAAGTAATAAAATGAGCTCTAACATGGAAAGTAAGCGTTTCCGGACACATGTCCACATAATATATTTTCTTTGTTTGTGTGTGAGGAATGTTTCCTGTAAGTTTGATCGTACCTTTTTGTAACACCCTGTATACAGATAATCATTCAGTTCGTGTTCGTTGTTTAGTCTATAATTTCGTCAATGCTGACGAGGAACCCAAAAAAGAGTTACGATTGTTGATTCTATTTTAAGTAAAACAGCCACCTTTAATGGCGATCATCCAGCAATGATGTTCGGAGGAAAAATATTGGAGTTGAGATCAACCAAAGTATGCAAATCAGTGGATAAAAAACGTTCTAGCATTGATGCCATCAACTGGCTAAGAATTTTCCAAGACAGTTCAGCGTATAAAATACTGTTGAAGTCCTATATGATATCAAGACCGGAAGAGAAAATTGGCTGAAGACGTTAATGATGAAGTTCCTTAATTTGGTATGTTGTTTCATTACAGGTGTGACTAGAATCTTGAGCTAACGGTGGCTTGCTTGTTTAATTTTGTACGGTTGGTTGATGATGCATTCCCAGTAACCGTACAACACACACGTTCCTGCCCTCCACTTCCTGTGAAGAAGGGAAGGAATTTGATCAGTACCAATCGTATCTGAGGTAGGAAGCGATTTATCGGGTTTTCGCCGCATGAAATACTTTGCAAGTTATAGAACTATTTTTGACCGTTCTATAATTCCCTTTGCGCCACAATCTGAAGATAAATTCTTGTGGAACTCGACAAAAAAAATGGAAAATTAATTGATATCTCGCTTGATTTTCGAGATATAGCATGTTAAAAAACAATAATAGGTATAGTTCCTTGTGGTTTTGGTGACGTTTCTTCTGGTCCAGGCCGTATTTCAACCTAACAACAACCACTAAGAATAAAATAAAACACCTATGGTGCATTTCCACCGTAGTTTTTTTGTACATGCTGGATTTCACCCTAACGTCGTCAGTTTTGGGATACAATATCTCCATAACTAAGCGAGATATCAAAACATTTTATTCTTTACTTTCAATTTGTTTCGTCGAGTTACATACTAATCCATCACCAAATTGCGGCGCAACGGTTGTCGCAGTATCTCCATTTTTTTTTATTATTCCACTCATTTCGACGAAGAAGATACATTGGGTGTTTTCCTAAAATTAATGCTGATGATTGTTTTTAGCGTTGTCTCAGTGAGTTTGCGTGGGAACTGGCGCTGTGCTGGTGACAGGTTCCCGCGCTCACGATGGCTCGTGGTGCAGGCCCAGAAGCAGCAGGGCACGGTGTCTGACAAGCTGAAGGAGCTGTCCGACTCTCTCAACCACACCGTCACAGAGTTCCTGGGCGGCGCGGCGCCCAGCGTGGAGCAGGGCTACAACCAGCTCACCTCCGGGCTCAGGGACTTCGGCACTCAGGTCAGCGCTCTCTCAGTCCAGACATCACTTACAGAGACATTACTGCCCGTTCATAAGTGCCTTTGCTTTCTGGTTCAGTTTTTGTCTTTCTTTTTTTTTACGTAATATTTTATAATTTAACTCACCAACTAATATTTTTGGGGATTATTCGACAGATCGTTACCATAATTTAAGCGTGTTTCAGATTTTTCACATTCAGTCACAGCTTAGATCGATTTTACGGTGAGCCTGATTGGCAGTATATTCACATTTCTCCACGGGAGCTTGGAGTATGAATCACGCAGTATTTCACAGGATTTTTATCAGTTATAGTTTGAGTATATCATTGATTAAACTGCAAATTCAAAAATGACCAATGTGTGTATAGGTGTTAATATGGATAATAGCTTATCATTAATAGCAATAATATTACAATAAAATCAGGAAAAGTATTGGACCAACCAAAACAGAATAAGGCTACAGACTAAAGTCAAACAAAACAGTAGAGTCCCACTCAAATACAGCCAACGAGATCAGAAAACGCAGATTAAAATTCTACGGTCACATCTACAGGATGCCAGATCACAGATTAACTAAGCAGATATTCAAACTCATGCAACCATTAAAAATACCAAACAGTTGGTTCGATCAAGTAAGACAACACCTGGAAAAAGCTAAAATCAAGAGGTCAGAAATCCTAGATCGCAAAATCTTCAGACAAAATATACACGACTGGGTAGTCATACCAGAAACCAAAGCCAAGAAGACCGGCACAACATGGACAGAAGAGAGAAAACTTGCCTTCAGTAAACGGATGCGAGAATACTGGAATGGCAAAAGAAACTCAGACAGAAAATGACTATGTTTTGCGTGATCTGTAGAGGTCCATGCGCATAAAATAAATAAATAAAAATAAGAACATTTTATCGATAATTTTTTTTGGTTTTGATTTTAGTATCCCGATTCTGTAATGATATTGCATCAGCTACTACTAGCAACCTTTATGTCATATTCTTCAAATATATTTCTTGAAGATTTATAGATACTTTTAGTTGCAGACAGTTTATTTTTATTCACGTGTAGTTTCCAGTGTATTATAGCAAACTGTTATTATAATAGTAGATGAAACTATGACTTTAAAAACTCCGTATAAACAAAATCGTTATATCTTGCAAGATGTTAGCAAGTAATTCTGTTAAAGGATTTCTATTTACAGAAAAGAAAATTCATGGTTACTATGAGAGAGCACGAACTTGCAGCGGGTTTATTTATTTTGACGTTTCGATATTAGTAGTACACGATAGTCATCAGATGTTTTTCAGCGTTGGCCACAGATTATTATAATTATTTTGAAATTTAATTATTTCGTAGTTTGGCGATATAATCAGACTCTGTTATTGAGTGTGACTGATAACTTTTCAAACCATTCTCCATGATGGAAATGATTTTCACTTGTAATATATCACTGAAATTAAAGTAATCTATTTCAGGGAAAACGGCTGATCGTTAAGGTCGGTTGATCATCACTGCTCTTCTACCTTAATTTGAAGGTTTAATCACCTCATATAAAAATGTTTCCACGTGCATATAGGTATTTCGTATGTTCTAAATAAATCAATATAATGTAACTTCCAGTCCAATTTTAGTAATTGTACAATAACACGCATTGAAGATACCACTGTTATTTATTGATCGAATTGCTAGTAGATAATGTTTACAATTTTTGTAATGAATTATAACACGTTGGTATTACTTTGCAACATTAACAGAAGTAAACTGAAACAACATAGAGGTAGTGGTAGCTAAATGGTTAAAACAATATTAATTAATTTGTTAAGTTTGATTTTACAGCGCGTCATTTCTGAATCACTATTCACTAAATAAAGTAATTAAGCCACTACTTAAACAGTCATGTTACGACATTCCTGCCAGGCTTCTTAGAGACGTTCCCTCCTCTCTTATATTTACCAAAACAAACTCAATTACTTTTTGTGTTTTCTCAATACTGTACTTTTTTTAAAAATTTCAAGGGATTGCAACAAATAATAATACCACAGTGCACATAACTGCATTTATAGCGTAGCTTGGCGGAAAACAAATCAAAACATAAATCTTCACAAAAGTTCTTTAACTATTTATATTCATATCTCTCCAAACTCTCACAGTATCCACTCTTACAAGTAGAGGCTTGTGCCTCAGCAGCCTGCCAACCTGAGCCACGGCTGCACTGTACTGCAGTGCTGCACTGTTCGGTAACCTCCCTGACTATACTGTAGCCCTGTGGCGAGTGTACTGTACTGTGGGGCAGCTAGCCAGCGAGCCTTTGCTGTGCCGCCACAACAATAAATTCTCTAACTCCAGAAACAATTTGAATAATTAATACAAGAAAACAGAGAATTTACAAATAATTTTAAGAAAAACGTTAGCAATCATAAATTTTAAGTAACGTGGTGGGCTGTTTATACGTGACATATCCATGTGTCACAATGTGCTATATGGTATCAGTAGTAATGTGGGGATTTGAGGAACATTTATGTGGTTTTGTGTTGAATTGAAGCTGCTTAGCCGAGGTTGTGAGTGTGTGTCGTTGTGTTCGCAGCTGGAGCAGTTCGCGAGCCGGGTGCAGCCCCACGCGGAGCAGGCCTGGACCAGCGTGTCCGCCACTGTGCAGGAGGCGGTCGAGAAGACCAAGCAGGCCACTGACACCCTCAAGCAGAACATCGACCAGGCCATCCAGAAACCCTCCCGCCGCTAGTGCACAACACCACCACGTACTCTGTACTTAGTCCCTAGTTACCAATAAACTTTATGTAATTAACTACTAAACCTTGTATTGTGATTCTTTCCACGCTGCCTAATCCACAAACTCTGCTTTGTAATATTTAAACATTTCTTTTCCCATCTCGCATGATTCAGTTGAATGAATCGGTGTACTTACAAGGGAGAAACAGAAACAAATCGGTGTTCTAAAACTGTATTTGGCACTGAAAGTAGCCACATTTGATTTAAATTTTTGCTTTATTATTAATACAGTATAGTTTGGTGAAACCATTGCAGGTAAATTTTTCAGAATTTGCAGCATATTCCAGTCCATCACTTTTTTACCTACCAAAGAGAATTTACCTACGCCCTTTCGGATGCGCACCAACTCCTATGCTTGACATTTGATCACCACATTCAAGCAATGATCTGACCGAAGTCTACTCCCTTAATTCCCTGATATTTCCCCTCACTGCCGTCTGCCCAGTGTGTCCAGCCCAGTTGAGTGTGCTGTGAAATTTTTTGCCGAGATCACGTTATGTCTTCAACGAGCAATTCTTCCTTAACTCTGTAAACACACATTTCGTGAGACAAATTCGGTCTAGATTTTGTTGATGTATATAGTGCGATTCTGTAAGTGAAAGATTTTCATTATGCTTTAATTAGATTAGTATTAAAGCGATTTGCATGAAAAATTCTAGCTGGTTTTCCAGTAGGTACGACCCCTGAAGACGACCATAGACTTGGTCGAAACGTTTTGAAGAAGGAGGAGCAAAGTGACGCAGCGTTATTCTCGTGAAGATATTTATACCAGTATGACGGCTGCAAAAACAGTAGACACTTTCCACTGTTCAAAAAGGGAGATAGAACAACTTAAGCTAGATGTTGTTGGGATTAGTGAGATTAAATGGAAGACCGCACAGGATTTCTGGTCGGGGCAACAGAGGATAATTAGCACACAAGCTGTCAATGGAGTGACTGGTGTTGGATTTGTAATGAACAAGAAAGTAGGGAAACGGGTGAGTTATTATGAACAGTTTAGTGACGGAATTATTTTGATGAGGTTAGAAACTAAGCCCGTCCCAACCACATTAGGACAAGTGCATATGCCAAAGTCACAGGAAGATAACGAAGAAATAGAGAAAATATACGCTGAAATTAAAGAATTAATCCAATACGAGTATGTGAAGGGGGAGGAAAATCTAATAATCATAGGCGATTAGAATGCAATAGTGAGAGAAGGAAAAGAGGGGAATACTGTAGGAAGTTTTGGTCTAGGAGAAAGAAATGAACGGGGAAGCAGGTTGTTAGAATTTTGTCAACGATATAAGCAAGTTGTCGCAAGAACAATGCAAGAAGGATATACACCTGGAAACGTCCTGGGGATACAGGCAGATATCAGCTGGATTATATCATGGTCAAACAGAGATTCAGGAATCAAGTTCTAGACTGTAAAATATACCCAGGAGCAGACATAGACTCTGACCATAGTTTGATAGTAATGAAGTGCAGGCTGAAATTCAAGCCAATAAGGTAGAAATGCAAGCAGAACAGACTGGAAGTGAATAATCTGAAACAATCTAGAACTTGCGAAAAATTTGCAGAAATCGTTGACTTATGTCTAAGACGTATCTCTCAAAGAGCTCAACGGAGGACGAATGGAATGCATTAAAGACCAAAATAATGAAAGCTGGTAAAGAAACATTAGGCTTTAGGGAACAATCTGCTGGCAAACCTTGAATCACAGAAGAAATTTAGGAGCTGATGGATCAGAGGAGAAGGTACTAAAATGCTCGGGATGAAGCAGGAAGAGAACAATAAAGGCAATTTAGATATCAAATAAACAGGAAATGCAAAAAAGCAAAAGATAAATGGCTAGAAGGAAAGTGTGAAGAAGTAGAGAAAGAAATGGTCGTAGGTAAGGTAAATGTTGCATATAGAAAGATCAAAGAGAATTTTGGAGAAATGAAGAAAAGAGGTGTGAACATTAAAGCTGCCGACGGGAAACCTCTTTTAAGCTCAGAAAACAGAGCTAACCGATGGAAGGAATCTTTATGATGGGGCCGACTTAAACAATAGGGTAATGGAATAGGAAGGCGATGTATCCTTTTTTGAGGTCAGAATTTAATAGAGCTCTTAATGATTTGAAAGCAAATAATGCAGTTGGAATTGATTAGATCCCTGCAGAACTTCTTAAATCTATATGAGAAGAAGGAATCAAAAGATTATTCAAGTTGATATCATATATTTAAAAAACTGGAGAAATGCCAACGGATTTTAGTAAAAATATTATTTTCACACCTCCAAAGAAGCACAAGCCGACAAATGTGAGAATTGTCGCACCATTAGCCTAACATCACATGCTTCAAAATTATTAACCAGAATAATATACACAAGAATGGAAAGGGTACTAGAAGAGATAGTAGATGAAGATCAGTTGAGGTTTAGGAAAAATCGCGGTAGGAGGGAAGCAATTCTGGTTTTAAGTTTAATACTTGAAGAGCAGATTAAGAAAAACAAAGATATTTTTATGCCATTTGTTGGTTTAGAAAAAGCTTTTGATAATGTTAAGTGGGACAAGATGTTCAAAATTTTAAAGAAGTCAGCTATAAAGTATCGAGATAGAAGAATACTGTATAAACTATATAAAAATCAAGTGGCTATAATAAAAGTAGAGAATCATGAGAGACATGTATCAGTTAAAAAGGGTGTGAGACAAGGCTGTAGTCTATCCCCGTTAATATTCAACTTCTATGTAGAAGAAGCTAAAAAAGAAAGTCAAAGAAAAATTTCCATGTGGCATAAGTGTTCAGGGAGAAAAAAATGAGCATGCTACGATTTGCTGATGATATTGTGTTGTTAGCAGAAAGGGCTGAGGATATTGAGAAGTTACTGAATGTCATGAACAATATACTGAAGGAAGATTTTGGACTGAATATAAATCAAAGAAGGCTAAAGTGATGAAATGTAGCAGAAACGATACCAATACTAGCAGATTAAATACAAAAATAGGATCGGATGTAATAGGAGAAGTAAGCGAATTCTGTTACTTGGGAAGCAAAATTACAACCGATGGCCGAAGCAGGAATGATGTTAAAAGCAGAATAGCACTAGCAAAAAGAGCCTTCATGAAAAAGAGAAATCTATTAGTTTCAAATATTGATTTAGGAATTAGAAAGAACTTTTTAAAACTCTATGTGTGGAGCACAGCACTTTATGGTAGCGAAACATGGACTTTATTCGTATTGGAAAGAAAGAAAATTGAAGAATTTGAAATGTGGTGCTACAGAAGAATACTGAATATTAAGTGGACAGACAAAGTAAGAAATGAACGTGTTTTGGAAATGATGGGTGAGAAAAGAAGTTTGTGGAAGAAGCTTACAGAAAGAACAGACAGGCTGGTAGGTCATATTTTAAGACATGCTGGATTGGTTAATTTGCTGGTGGAGGGAACAGTCGAAGGCAAGAACTGTAGAGGAAGACAGACATAAATGAAGCAAGTAATTAAGGATGTGGGTTGTAAGGGATGTGTATAGATGAAGAGGTTAGCACCAGGTAGGAAGTGATGGAGGATTGCATCAAACCAGTCGAAAGACTGACGATAGCAAAAAACTAGACAATGCGTGGTTATATATCGTACTGCTGAGAAAGAGAAGCCATTAAGGGAAGGGTTTTTATATTGGTTAGCAAAAATTCCTAAATTTCACTAGTGTTCATAGCTCTTGACCATGAGTTACTTGGGATAAATTTCTGGGGTAGTGAAAAAAAAAAAAAAAAACAAGAGGTTTCCTGCTTACCGCAGTGGAAGAATGACAGATGAAGATAAAGCTATTAGGAAGAAATTAAATTCATACTCAGATTTCAGAGGTGAGAATAGAATGGTCATTTTTCGTGGTGATTTAAATTTTCCAGGTTTAAACTGGGTAGGAAATAAGATTAATGACACAAGGGAATAGAGATGTGCAAATACCTTAGTAAGGGAAGGAGGATTTACCCAAGTGGTAGAGAAAAAAACTAGGGACTAAACATGTTTGATATATCCCGATGATAACTTTGTGAAGTTAAGTGATCAGAAGCAGTTTTGATGGATATTAGGGCATTCAGTGAACCAGTGGCCAAAATTGAAGGGGGAAATAGGTACAATGCACAGATTTCGATATTGAAGAAAGTTTAAGGAAATTTAAGGATGGCACAAGTACAGTAGAGTCAAGGTGGAAAAACTTCAAGGAGATACTAAGAAAGGGTTAGGAAATTTTACTCCAAAGCAGAAATAAAGAGAAGTTTGAAACAACTAAACAATGAACTGATAATAGCAAAGAAGGTAGTCAAAGATGGATTTACGAAGAGTATTATTGGTGCAGGGGAACCACTGACCGATGCATCTAGAAATATCTATGGCTACGTTAGAAAATTGAGGGAAAGGGAAGGTTTTGAGACAATTATTATAGATAAGGACGGAGAAGAAGTTACTTAGGATTTGAAAAAGGCAAAGATTTTAAGTAACTGGTTTAGTGAGACCATAATGGAAAATGAATCAGAAAGAGGAGGGTATAAATCGGAAAAACAAACCTATTCACACAATTAGAAATGAGCAGGAATTAAGAAGGAATGAAGGAATTAAGAAAGCTGGTGTTGATAATATTATTATATGTGTCTAAAAGATAGTACAATGTAATATTGTACCTTATCTTGAATCATTATTTAAACTGAGTATGGATACTTGCTGCTTACCAGAGAATTGGCAAAGTGCGATAGTAGTGCCGGTACATAAAGGAGGGGTGAGAAATAGACTCGAAAATTATAGTCCAATCAGTTTGCCATCAGTGGTAGGTAAATTACTGGAGAGATTGATATCCAATCACATCAGAAATATATGTGAGGAGTGTAAGTGGTTTTCAAGTCAGCAGCATGGCTTAAGGCAAAGATATTCAGGAGCATCTCAGTTAGTGGGCTATATGTAAGACGTTTCCTATGAAATGGACAAGAAAGGCCAAATTGTAGTGTATCACTTCATCTTTCAAAGGCTTTTCACAGAGTGAGCCACAAAATGGTAGTTTATAAGGTAAAAACTAGTGGAGTGGGTGAGAAAGTGATTTCCTGAGTATAACAAATCTTAAAATGGGGTTAGCAAAATGTTAGGGTAGGAAATGCAGTATCAAAAGATGTGGAAGTGAAAATGAGAATGTCACAGAATACCATATTGGGATCATTGCTATTCATTATTCTAATGAATAATTGTATTCATGGTTTACTAGCAGATGACATAATGGTACATAACAGGATCGAAACGGTAGAGGACTGTGAATAGCTGCGGGGGGAACTAGACAGGATATATAGCTGGGTTCGTAAACATGGGATGAAGATAAATGCAATAATTTTGTGAATAAATCCGTCGAAAACAACTGGTTTGGTGAATTTTGTTTTTATTTAATTCCCCAGACGCGTTTCGCCCTTGTGGTGTAGGGCATCTTCAGTGGCTGTAAAGTGTTTTTACATGTGTTGTTACAATAATTACATACAATATAACTCTTAATAAAATGTATATACATATGTACACACTGTACTCACAGATATAATGGTATTCCTTTACATGTCGGTCTGGAACAGCACTTCACACGCTTTCACATAACTGTTCATTACAGTTTTCTTTAAAACTATTGTTACACTAGTTGTTTTTTCTGTTGCACTTGTTCTTATGTTAATCTTTTTCTGTTTATTTACACATGTGTGTTACACACGGTTTGTTTTGATTTTACCAGATGTTTACAGTAGTGCCAACTTAGTTTCTGTTGTTATTGTTTGTGTGTTGTACTTTCTATTAAATTATCTCTCTGTTTTTGTGCTGAGGTACTGTTTGTGATTATTGTGTTAGTGAATGTATTCGTTTTCTTGTTTTGAGACTGCTTTTTGTGTTGTTAGAGTGTTGTATAGTGTTTTGTTGGTTAAATTTGTGAATTCGTTTATTATTGTTTTTCCTATTGCTATCGATTTGTGTATATGGTAGCTTTCCTGAAATGTAAGTAGATGATTTTTGTGGTTGTTGATTTGTAATATTTTAATTTCTGTATTTATATTGGTAGGAGCGTGATTATTGTCTAATAAATGTTCAGCAAATGTGGAGTGATGTGTCAGGCTGTATACATGGGACAGACATCCAGAAATTTTAACATAAGATATAAAGAACACATCAGAGCAATAAGCTGCACAAATCACTCCACATTTGCTGAACATTTATTAGACAATAATCACCCTCCTACCAATATAAATACAGAAATGAAAATATTACAAATCAACAACCACAAAAATCATCTACTTACATTTCAGGAAAGCTACCATATACACAAATCGATAGCAATAGGAAAAACAATAATAAACGAATTCACAAATTTAACCAACAAAACACTATACAACACTCTAACAACACAAAAAGCAGTCTCAAAACAAGAAAACGAATACATTCACTAACACAATAATCACAAACAGTACCTCAGCACAAAAACAGAGAGATAATTTAATAGAAAGTACAACACACAAACAATAACAACAGAAACTAAGTTGGCACTACTGTAAACATCTGGTAAAATCAAAACAAACCGTGTGTAACACACATGTGTAAATAAACAGAAAAAGATTAACATAAGAACAAGTGCAACAGAAAAAACAACTAGTGTAACAATAGTTTTAAAGAAAACTGTAATGAACAGTTATGTGAAAGCGTGTGAAGTGCTGTTCCAGACCGACATGTAAAGGAATACCATTATATCTGTGAGTACAGTGTGTACATATGTATATACATTTTATTAAGAGTTATATTGTATGTAATTATTGTAACAACACATGTAAAAACACTTTACAGCCACTGAAGATGCCCTACACCACAAGGGCGAAACGCGTCTGGGGAATTAAATAAAAACAAAATTCACCAAACCAGTTGTTTTCGACGGATTTATTCACAAAATTATTGTTCAGCAACTGCGGGAAGATGGCCTATTACCATATTAAGATAAATGCAATTAAATGCCTGTTTATTGGGTTCACAGATAACAAAACAAAAAGTTTATTATGATTGTAAGGTGGGGAAAGAATTGCTTGTTGAAAACTTGAAATGTGAATATTTTGGCATAACATTTGATAACAAGCTTAACTGGGCAGGACACATTGAACAGGTAGTAGGAAAAGGTTTCTAAATCCTACACTTGTTGGAGAGAGTGATGAGGGTGTAAAAGAATTGGGTTACAAAACTTTGGACAGACCATTGCTTCAATATGATGGTGCATTATGGGACCCACATTTTATACATAAAATACGGGAGTTGGAAGGGATGCAAAGAAGGGCTGCTAGATTTGTCTCTGGAAATTTCTGCAAATCACAATCAGTAATCGATGTGATAGAAAGAGCTGGAATGGGATTTATTGGAAGACAGGAGGATGGTGAAGAGAGTCATGGGAGTGTACACGTCGTATATTGGTGATGAGGTGGGGAAAGATATTCGTGTAAGAATGCATAGAAGAGAAAAGATCATTATGATCAGAAGCTGAGATTCGATTTCGTAGGTAAGGGGGTCAGCCGTTGGAATAAGTTACCAGGAGTAATGATGAATACTTTATCAAAAGCCTTCAAAGAATTCAAAATTGAAATTTGCGGAAGGCAAAAGTTGGTGGGTGCAGGAAAGGGGAAATGCAGGTGCTCAGGGAAAATGCCATCAGAGGTTGCTCTCAATCACAATTAAATCCCAACACCATGAAAGAGTTTTGCTAGATAAACGAAATTCGGTAGGCGTGTTTATACAACTGGAAGATGACGTCAATTCGAATATATCGCATATCGCATTAGAGTAGTGACAGCAACGCCACGATGAAAATGCAAATCAGGTTTTCTTTAATGTTCGTGAGGGTCAGTTACTTGTGAGATTGGACGTAGTGACAGTGAGTTTGCTAAGAATGCCTTTCAGCAGTTGGGCCAAATTTTAGAAATAGAATTTTCTTACTTGCCGCACGCACTACTTTCTTGGAAAAAATACTTAAATATTTTTTGTGAGCGAAAAATTAAACATAGATCTTAATGAAGTATTAAAAGTATAATTACTTTAAAACGACTTTTAACTTTCTTTGACAGAATTAAGTTCATCAATATTGATGGTGAAAGAAATGCTAGTTATTCGCAGAAGGTACTCTGAATGAACATCAGTAATTGGACTTAATATTCTTCAAGTGACTGCAAAGTTGTTCCCGAAAATAAGTGTTTCCAAATAGCTAAATCATCCGCAATCCATTTTTGTAAACCGCAGGATATTTCTACTTATATATTTGATCCAGATATTTGTTTTATAGAATTCTCTCAACCAAACCTGTTTGAATTTTTTTCCTTACCTTGTGCGTCACACTGCAATTCACAAATTTGAATTTGCAAATTTTCTGCCAATGAAAGTACCTATTTGGAGAATGCAATTGAAAAAACAGATAAAAGAAAACAAATTATTGGTTTAAAATCAGCTAATACTGTAATGTTGGAAGTAGGTTTTCAAACTCAAGGTTCAATTTTGATATAAATCAAACGCTTTTATTCGCCGACGCCTGTATCACATCTGCATACAATGACGGCGTAATAAATGAGTGAAATTTTTATTCTTGAACTGTTGTTCCCATAGACCAAGTTTCTTTTGAAATTCGACAACAATATCAGACATGTTATTAACCTTGGTCTTTGCCTCACACACTAACGTTCATGTTATTTAAGTACCTCGTTATTTCGTCTAGAAACGTTAATTCGCAGACCCGCTCCATGTCTTCAAACTATGCGGTAGGTTTTGACTTGCTTGAATACAATTTTCGCACGGATGAACAATCTTACTTCAGCATTAAATGTAAGGTCATTATAATCTGACTCCAAATGCTTGGAGAAATCTTGGAATTGACTATACTTCAACGCCTTCGATCTTATACAGTTCACTGTTTTCATAACGACGATCACAACTCAATCCATGTACATGCATAAGCCGTGATAAGGCTTGGTTGCACCAGCACAGTCGCCTGCCCATTATCTCAAGATGAAGCGAGTTACGATATAGACTTAGTGATTGACACCACAGTTGCATGTCATAGTGATGCTGCTTGGCGGGCCGCATGTTGACATACGGCGGGCCACGGGTTGGCCACCCCTGCTCCACAGAGTGTCGTCATGTTGCTCTGGCATGCTCGATCACCTGGCCTTTCTCCAATCGACCACGTATGGGAAATCACTAGACGACAACTCCAGCGGCGAGAACCCTTCCTGTAATGATCGACCAAGTGCAACAGACAAGGAACCACACAACGCGTGCACACTTGCATTCAACATTCTTGCGGTTATTAATGTACCAGCATTTCACATTTGCGAGGTTCTGCACGCGCTTACGTTAACCTGTGATCTTACAGCTTTAATCAGTTCAATATGTTACCTAAACAAATGTTTTGCCGAAATTTCATTACTCTAGAATAATTATTTTTTTCGATCAGTGTAAACGCAGCAACACATACCACTGATGCCGGAAATACTATATAATTACAAGGAAATGTAAGCAATCAAAAACTGAAGTAAGTTTGTATCTTCTTATACCACGATTTCAATGTGTAAATTGTACCGTAAAAGAAATAAATCACATTTATTCACACTCAACAGAAAGAACCACTGAAGACTCTTCACAAAATGAACGAATTTGGAAGATAAAAATGAGATAAATAAATTCAATTGCATTGGCGTGACAATTACTCATACTAATTAATCTGTCGCAATTAAGGAGATGGCCTACAGTATCCCGATATTAATCGAGTAGATAATAGTTATTTGTCTTTGTAATTACACTTTACTTAGAAACTTTTTAACAACAAAAAATTCCCATAATCAAAATCAAATGCAGTCATTTAAAAAGATCATAGCGAAACTTTCAAGAATTTAATCAGAGAATATTTACTCACATAACTAAAAATATCAGTAAAGAAGATAATATAATTGTTCTTTTTCATCAGAAATTTTTACAGAACGAATTCCTACTACGAGGATAGTAGATACCCGCCATATTTTTACGGGCGCTTAAACTAATTCATATATAAAATCTTACATATACTAGTTAATATTAATTAAGGAATTTCTTTAAGGATTATATTCTGGTTACTTTTTTTCCTTTTCACTTTATAAGTAAACAGAAATATTAGAATTATATATATTTTTTTTTTTTAATTTGTCATATTGTATCTGCTAACGCTAAGACTGACAAAAATGACAAACAAATATAACTGTAGGACCATACTTAGTAAGAATAAAAGCCTAGTGTTAATCAGACAACAGGAACAACACGAAGCTGATTGTCACTACAGTATGTGCAGGAAGCAGTGCAGTTTGGTTCACAAGTACACTGAACCAGAAACGCACGATTAACAAACGATTCCAAAGAAGAATTTAAAAAAATTATTCACTATAACTCTAAAGGTAAGCTAAAAATGTAAACAGAATACGGTGTGTGAAGTTATTTCTAATTCTAAATATTATGCTTGGTGACAGCTAATTTAGCACTATGATGTTTGCAAAATGTGACTTAGATCAGTAGAAAGCGGTTTTACCCAAGGAACGCGTCTAAAACAATGTTCATGCCAATAGGAAAGTTCTTATTTTGGAGGTGGTTCGCAATACGGTGGAACCATTCTTTTTATTAATTTCATCACAACGTGTAAGCAAACAAGATGTTATAAATTTTAAAAAAATTTAAAAATTCACTAACTATAACACAAATTTTCATTATTTTTCATTTATCTGGTTAATTGTATTTCTTAAAAGGAAAGACATTTTTTAACACCTTGGGTGTGAACTGATAACCCCTTTATATATATATATATATATATATATATATATATATATATATATATATATTATTATTAATCATTATTGCCCATGAGGACAGTGTTAATAGTCAAATCATTCATGATTATTCAGTTGTTGTTTGTATTTGTCTTCTTCCTCTTCTCTTCCCAAAACCTCTTCATTCGCTCACTGTGTTTCTGTTTCCCTTGTTCGGTCCATTTTGTTCCTGTTTTCTTCTGTATTTTAAATTTTGTGTTCATAATTTTGTTCCTGAATTGTCTCCTTTTCTGTGTCATTTCCTTGCTGATCCCTGCATGATTCAAGTCCTCTTCTATTTCCTGGAACCAATTGGTTTTCCGGAGCGAACCATTTACCACATCAAAGATCCTCTTTGAGTGTCTAGTGTTGTTCATTCTCTGAAAATGTCCATTGAATTGTAATCTGTGCGTTCTGATCATGTCTGTGAATCTATCTGTATGTTCGTATAGTTCCTTCGTTGGTCTTTTCATCCATATGCCGTCTTTATATATTGCTCCAAAAAAAATTCAAACGATTTTGTGTTCAAATTTTTACTCTTCTGTGATGCCTGATTCCCCAATCGTGTTTGTTTCTGCTGCACATAATGCTTCTGGCAGTTTATTTATTTATTTTGCGTATGATGCTATTTGACATTTATGCAATTCAACAACAAATCAATGAACAATCTAAACACGCATATGTACACATATTTACACATAGTACAGCGGACAACGCACGGAACCAGCCACTGAGACAGGTTCTCCAATCACAACCACTTCAGCGTGACGTCGAGTCGCTCCAACCAAATTTAGGTCTTCTAGACTACCAGAAAAGACACGCAGTGGTCAGTCCTGCACAATGTGAAACCTCACCGCAGTCACAGTACGGAGAATCTGCCCAGCCCCAGGTGTGGAGAGTTGAAGCAGTTCTTCCCGTACCACATCTAATGCTATTTAGTTTACACCAAATTGACCGTGGCAAGTTGAGATCTGGTAGTTTTGAGCAGGGATTGGTAATACGCACTATGCCCTGTGGTGTTGACGATGCCAATTCCGCTGTCCAGCTATCTGTAGGGCTGAAGGAGTTAGATGCTAGACTAACAGCAGTCTTCCAGGCAGGGCGACATGACTTCAGCCGTGCTTTGTATTCCCTGACATTTCCATGGATGGGAAGAGCCTCGCTGTTCAGAATTTTCAAACAAAGTATGATTAGGACTTTTTGCCTTCTGATATGAGGTGGTGGGATGTTGCTGAGCCATTGAATAGGTGTAGTGTGAAGCGAGCCAGTTATAATGCGCATTGTCAGTCGAAGCTGGACGTCCACCAACTGGGTGTGAGAGCTATTAAGTCCTATGCTGGAGCAGTATTCAGCTGTGGAGTAAACCAATGCTAGGGCTGTTGTTCTTAGTGTATTTGCATCAGCTCCCTATGAAGTTCCTGCCAGACGTTGAAGTAAGTGGTTCTGGCTTTTAAGCTTGGCGGCTGTATTCTGAAGGTGCCTTTCGTAGGTTAGGGACCTATCTAATGTCACACCCAGGTATTTTGGGGTACTGTTATACTTCAGCCTCTGGTCTCTGAACAATATATTTCGCAGGTAGTTTATTTGTTTGTTGCTAAGATGGAATGTAGCTATTTCTGTTTTCTGTGGATTAGGTTGAAGGCGCCATCTTCAAAAGTAGGCATCCAGTTCCTGAAGGTCATGAGTCAGAATTCTTCAGCAACCACGAAGTTAGTTCTTTGCACTGTAGGATTGATGTCATCAGCATATACAAATTTGTGAGACTGTGGCTGGCAGGTCATGAGTATATACATTGAAAAGTATAGGGGAGAGAACTGAGCCTTGTGGTAGACCATTATTTAGCTTGTGAAATTTGCTGCTGCTGAACTCAGTATGCACCTAGAACAGGCGGTTACTTAACATGTTTTCCAGTAAGGAAATTATCTTTATTTTTGAGAAGGAGACCTTCTGCCAGTACCACTGAATTGTAATGTCTGAGTTTAGCCTTTCTTGATATATTTCTTTTGTTATAATATGACCATTTGAGTCTGTATACCTTCTGAAGTTTTTCTGATCTTTCCGAATTTGATAGCTTGTTAGATCCTCCTACTTGTATATATTCCCCTAGATATTTGAATTACTATGTTTATGTTTCCAAATTTTGTGTGTATTGTTTTTACGTTGTTGGTTTGTTATCTTACTCAGTTCGAATGGCTGTTCCCACTCACAAGGACGCTCAGTGTGGTGCGTGATTTGATTGAGAGAAAAGTAACCCATCAGTCACGCGAGAAGCGCACGTTGTATAGACCAAACTCTTTCCATGCGATGAATAAGTCCAAAAACATCTGAGCTGACTTCACCGCTTTAAAACTTAAAATCAGACTTGATTTGTGTGGTATGTCCTATATTTCAGCGTTACATGATGCCGTAGCAGTAAACAATATTCTGAATGTACCGTCAGAAACACCAAAGATGCAATAACAACTAGATGTCATTCTCCATGAAACAATACGTCCTATACGGCTCCTTCTTTAAATTTCCATTACTCATGCCTTGCTGAATGCGAAGACGAAACCACGTAAACTAATAACTACGGAATTAAGGCCAGTGACTATCGTTGTCGTCGAAGTTATCGCTGGTTTCGAAGCTACAATCTCTGACTACTAACAGAACCTATGCATAAACTCTGCTTTTACGTGAAAGTGGGCCTTTCATGTAATCAAGAAAAGCAATTATGGAAAATAATTCTAAACACTTGATATTCAACTCTGTATTTACGGAACAGATTTTAATCTTGACCTCCAGCATCAGTTGAAGTAGCATAATGAGACAATTTTCAGCTCCAGCGGCAGAAGAGGCGGCAAAGTGGGAAACACCTAATGTCTCAGAGTATGAAAATGCCCTCAAAATCAATTCAGGAGTCACAAAAGGAGGGGGGGGGGGGGGGGAGAAATCGACAGAAATCTCACCTCATCTTTTTAATTACTTGTAGAATACTAGAGCATAGAGGAAAAAAAAAAAAAAAAAAAAAACAAGTCAACTCGTGAGTTAGCAAACCCGTCAGCGCGTCAGGCTCCTCAACCTGTCAGCTCGTAAATTCGTCAATTCCTCAGCTCGTTAGCTCGTCAGCCTGTGAGCTCGTAAGCTCGCCAGTTCTTCAGTTCGTCAGTTTGCCAGCTCGTCTCGTCAGCTCCTCAGCTCGTCTTTTCCTCAGCTCTTCAGCTCCTCAGCCTGTTAGCTCGTAAATTCGTCAGCTTGTTAGCTTCTCAGCCCATAAGCTCGTCAGCTCCTCAGCTCGTAAGATCGTCAGCCCCTCATCCCGTCAGCTCGTCTACTTCGTCGGCAGGGATGTCGTAACGTCTTAAGGCAGACATCAAATTTTAGCTTTCATGCCAGACATTCAAATCCTGAAACCCATTAAAATCTGTATTTCCTGCATTATACCGGAACAAATAAACACATTCCAGTTACCGATTTATGGATGTGGTGTGTATTAATGTGTGTGCAGTGCATGTTTCGAGTTTTGAGCAGCAACATTAACAGATGTAGTTATGTTGAAATGTAGCCTGGACCCGAAATCAAAACTGACATTCCGTATTACAGCATCGGTTCTGGGAACTGTGCGAGTAAATCGATGTTTACTTTAATACCGCAGGTACCAAAGTAATTAAGCTTGGTGCATATAGTTCTCTTCGGATGAACAGAAATGGTGTCCCACTAATCCGAGCACCGTTGGGAATTCTGCTATTCGAATAATAAAACGAAATATCTATAATCATTAAGTTTCCAGAATCCGTACCTCAGAGGGGACATGACATTTTAATTCCAAAAATGAATAATTTAACATACATCTTACTATACAAATTACGTGTAAAAGTTCACATTAACGAGACTTAATGTATATCACTTTTAAAAGCCTGGTTGATGCATGAGTAAACTTGGTAACTCATTCCAATCCCTGACACCCTTACCCAAAAAAGAGAATCTTCCCATACCCTTATACCTGAAATCGAGTGCCAGCTTGTGGTCATGGTCATCTTTTCCCTTCCATGCACTACTTTTCATACCTATTGCAATATCTTTCCATGCCTCATCGCCAGTATACGCCCTGTACACTCCCATGACCCTCCTCATCCTCCTCCTGTCTTGCAATGAATCCCATTCCAGCTCCTTTATCATATCCGTCACTGATTGCATTCTGTGATAATTTCCAGAAACAAATCTAGCAGCCCTTTTTTGCACCCTCTCCAACTCCTGTATTTGATACGTAAAATGAGGGTCCCATACTACACTACCATATTCGAGCAATGGCCTGACCAATGTTTTGTAACCCTATTCCTTGACTTCTCTCGTGCATCCCCTCATCACTCTCTCCAACAAGTGCAGAACTTTGAAACCTTTTCCTACCACCTGTCCAATGTGTCCTGTCCAGTTAAGCTTGTTATCAAAAGTAATGCCAGGATATTTACATTTCACGTGTTCAGCAAGCAATTCTTTCCCCACCTTATATTCATAATTAACCTTTTGTTTTTTATTTGTGTATCTAATAAGCTGACTCTTCTTTGCATTTATCTTCATCCCATGTTTATATGTTTGGGTTTGTGTGCTTGGTTTCTGCTGTACCCGCGAGACTTGGGTGGGTGACACACGTGACCTCGGCTGGCATTGCAGTGTCTGCAGTCCTTGCAGGGGTAAACACGTGCGCCGTGTGTGTGTGTGTGTGTGCGACAGAGTGGTGTTGCGCGCTCTTCCCGACGGTCATGGCAGCTCTACTGGTGCTGCTGCAGGTAACAACACTAATATACTCTACGCTGTACGCGACAAACTCAAAGCGGTACAACATAATTGGTTTGTGTCCACTAAGAATAAATCGGACACACAGCAGTTTTTAATGATTAATCTTGCTCAGGAGACAAAAAAAAAATATTTATTATAAAAGATAAAGATTGTTATTATTTTTAGAAAATAAATTCATCAAAATCAGGCATTTAGTCACGTGACCGCGAACGCCAATCAGGAAGCATCACGTCACACCATCTCAGACGCCGAAGTGTTACTGACATTTTCGTGGGACAGAACAGGTTACTTGGTAAATTACTCCTTGGTAGGAACTTTTGTTACGTGAATACAGTTATTCTCAGTTATCTGCTGATAGAAAAGTGTAATTCGCTTTATAACCCGGATTTAGCGAAGAAAACAGTAGCAATTTGCCCAAAATTGACGCCATAACGACAGATTTTTAACATCAAACATTGACTTTTGCTCATCCGAATTCCTCAATGTTAAAACTTCGATGTAAGTATACATTAGTGTCAATTATACATTATAAACACCATTATTTCAGTTTTGTAGACAATAACCTATTGCTTAGACATACGTTTTTTAAATTAATTGATACTGGTATGAGGTTACATCTGCGAAGTATAAGCAAGTGGTAACCGAAATAACAAAAGATTTCGTTCTTCGCTTCGATACTATCATCGGAGTGAATAATGTCATTCGATATGATTGTTGTTAGGTATCGTATCGTATCGTAACTTTTCAGTTGCATCACGTCTAAGGTATGTTTCTTTTTTATTTTGTATACACCTTTTCTAGAACAGTATATAGGTACTCAAAAACAGGTGTGGCATATTTTAAAACTATGGCACTACCAATTTCCAGTCTGCTCTAAGCTTCATATGAGCCTAACAACATCACCTTTCAGTTATGAAATTTCGAGAACCATGAGAGATATTTTAATAAAAATATTCTCAATTTTCGATTTATTTGATCGAGCTGTATAAGAATCGATCATCAGATTGTGGCACCACGGTAATGATAGTGCTGCCAGAGTACGTTTATTATATTAAACGTAACACTAAAGAAAGATTTCAAATCATAGAATGAAAACAACCTGAACTCATACCTTATTATGTTTTCAGTACTTGAAAAGTAGTGGTTCTGCAAAATTCATCAGTTTTGCTTTAGATTTAGAAATATATTGTTCACAAACACTTACATCAAAATGATTTTCAAAGAAATAGATTCTTGAATCTGCAGATAAACTATGAGCATCCTCCCTCCTTGCAAGTTTTAACCATTTTCCCCGTATCTGTTCATTGTTTGGAACATATATAAATAACTTGTTTGATGTTTTTATTGTTGTGCTTTTACACTGGGGCACTACACAGTACTTATAAAACGAGGAATTCATTACACGCTTTATATTAGCTTGACTTGTATGTATGTATGTATGTATGAATGTAACGGAATTTTACAACTCCATTTTGACCCACTTCAAGATGTCCGAGCTGTTTGAAATTTGGCTCACATATTAAGAATCGGTGACAATACAATAATTTCATAGCTATATCCTGCTATTCTCATTATTTTGAAAGTAACAACAGAAAAATGGTTGAATGTCGTGGAATTTTGCAAATTTAATTTTAACCCAATTGTTTGAAATTTTGATCATGTATTGATAACTGATTACAATACAATAATTTCATAGCTGTGTCTTGATATTCTGATTACGTTGACAGTAAAAACATTAAAATTTTGCACACGTTTTAAGAACCGTTGACAATACAGTAGACTCTTAGCAACGTCCTGCTATTTTCGTTACTCTGACGGTAACAATAGAAAAATGGTTGCATGTAATGGAATCTTTCATTTCAGTGTTTACCCGCATTCTGACGTCCAAATCGTTTGAAATTTTGCACACTTATTAAGAACGGATAAAAATTCAATAATTTCACTCTCACCACGTTGTCAGAAACAACTTAAAAGTGGTTGAATGTAATGGAAAATTTCATTTCAATTTTCACCCACTTCAAAAAGTACGAATAGTCTGAAATTTTGTACATGCATTAAGAACCGATGACAATCCAATAATTTCATATCTATGTCTTGGTAATCTCATTACTTTGACAGTAAAAACACTAAAGTGATTTAACCGTCTTATCAAAGATGTTTCTTATTTTCACCCACTTTCCGAATCGTCTTTGTGGCCTACTTGGTTAAGGCGCGTGACTGGCGAGCAGACATTCGCTGCTCGAATCCCGATTTCGGTTCGCATTTTTGTGGATATTATAAATGGAAAAGATTAGGATTTCAAGTTAAACTACACGTATCCTATTCTTGATGGGATTACTGAGTCAGGCAAATGCAGCCGCGACATTAGTGCACAGGTGCGATTCGAGAAATCTTCGTCATTTGGCGGCCACTCCCTTCGAAGATTTCCCGCCCAATATAGCCATCATCATCATCATCGTTCTCCAGTTTCCCGGGTGTGATTTACGAGCCTTGGTTGCTGTAGACGATCGTCTTCCGCTGTCTCCTATCCAGAAAGATTTCTCTGTCTGCAGTCACTTAACGTGATGCTGAATAGTAAGTATTCGAAATATTACTTCGTACTATTATAGAAAAGTAGCCTTCCTCGTTTACCGTGCTATTGGATCTCTTCTTGAGTTGACCATTTAATTGTATTTTACTCGTCGGAATAATAATTAAAAATGAGACTACAACTCAAAGAAAAAGAGAGATTGGCAAAGAAAAGCCAACAGTAAGAAACATACTTTTTAAACTATCTGAACTAAAAAGTTAAAAATAAAATTGTAGTTTAAAAACTAAAATCACGCTCTCGTAGTAATGTGAAGTAAAAGGTTAAAAATAATATAAACATTTTGTCCCACAATTCAGGATAAATTAATTTTTTTGAATAAGCTTAAAGTATAAAGTCACTGATTACAAAATTAACTTTAATGTTAAAAAAGCGTGGGGTGCGCTCCATATAACTTTTGACAATGACTCTGTCTTTACAAACAGCCAACGACAAAAATATAAGAGAACTGAAATGGCATTAGTATTAACCTATTTTTAAAATTTAGTCAACTACCCAATTACATGTAAAAATGTCGGGCAGCATTAGGTTCAGTCCATTGCAGTTTGGTTCCACCTATGGTGTTCCACCCTAACGTAGAGCCGACAAACAGCTACCAAGTCTGTTTCTAGAGCTGTTACTGTGTTCTAGTAAATGATTGTAATGAGCGCTCGATAGCTGCGATGGTTTTTGTACCTACGAGTAAGGTACAGAGAGACAATGTCACACCGTCGGTACATACACACTGTCGAGGTGTTGGGTGTATGGCGACCTGGTGGCCAAGTCCTTCCACCAACGCGACTCCGTGTCCACGGCCAGAATGAGTCCGGCACAAGCAAAGTCTTTATTTGGAATCAAATAACAAAACAATAAATTATTTTGTAATCATAGTAATAGAACCTCACGAAACGTCATTATTCCTAATGCAGTAGCAATGGATATTATCAGCAGCAATTTGTAGTAATGTAATTGTACAGTACATTTGTCTGTCCTCCCTAGCAGGATCTAAGGAATTATAAAACGTGCGACTGGGATTTGAAATGTTGTTGTGCAGGTCTCTATTTGGTATGTAATAGACACGAGTACTGTACTGTAACAACCGCTTGTTTGGTCTGGTTAACAAGCACAACTCAGAGTTGACGACTACTTCGCTTCTGGAAACGTGATCCTCTTTTTCTTTAATAGCTCCGTTATGATGTTGTTAAATTTAAGATATTTTTTTGAACTAAGTATGTTTGTGAGGTATTTGGAACGAGCTTGAAGACTGAGCGGTGATGATTTGGGCCTGAAACTCGTTCGATCCATAGTCCAGGGCATCCAGTTTAGTTTTCCGTAGATTCCAGAATGGCGGATGGTTCTTATTTGGCTCCAGTCATTTGTACCCATGCTTTCATAAGCAAACACACGGCACAACGTTCGAATTGCTCAGTGAATAATATGGTTATAACGCCACAATTACAGCGAACAATATGCGCAGGTAGAGGATTTCAACAGGAAAATGACTAACTACATAAGCATTCTTATCTATTCGAAACATTAGCTCAGATCAACAGGAGAAATGTATTATAGCAAAAATGTGTGCAATACTTGATTTTCTATCTTTTTACTTTAGTACTTTTGTTATATTTATACAGTTTTATTAGATTCTTTCCCTTGCTTGATAAAGAAATGAGGAGTTGAATATGCTTCCACTTTGCAATTATAATTATCATTTATATGCCTGCTATCTAAGTGTATCCCATCTCGAGTTGCATTGTACACTGGAGTTCCGAAATTCATTGAATAGGAAGATGAAAACATACGGATGGCGGTAGCACTGTGGAAAAAACCTATAAACGTCCCGCTTTCATTTGTACTCTTATCAGTCGTATGAAACGTTTTCTGGTGTGAGTATTGTCGTACAACATTAGTAATCTCTGTGTGGTCGCAATGTTTCGGCTGCTCAATCCGCACCTATGATAGCCGCTTAGCCTTACCCAGTAGTCCTGCCGGGTACAGGGGAACTACAGTTTATCTTGGAATCCGAAGCACTGGATCGTTCTGGCGTACCTCACAATTGAAAGAGAGGTTAAGGTTCTTTAAAATCCCACCAAGACCGGGATTCGAACCGCATACGTTGTGATTTCCAATGAGACGCCTTAACCAGACCTGAATTAACAGACTTTGAATGGTAGGTGAGGGTTGACGCGAGGGGTATTTTATTTCGGAAACTACTCAACAACTCAACATTCCACTACCCACACTGTGAAGAGTACGCCATTGATACGTAACTCCTGGCACTACCTCCCTCTGCGCCATGTCTGCTTGATGACCGTGACCAGTGACGTCTCCGTCGAGATGTCATAAACGCAATACTCAGCAACCCTCTATGCGGCCAGTTCAGTGTAAGTTCACTCTAGAGGCATATGGCAGCAGAGCACCTCTACTAACAAAACACCATCGCCTGCACCTACTCTCCTGGAGTCGTGAATATGTTTGTTGGACCTTAGATGATTCGAGAAAGTTTGCATGATCACATGAGTCACGATTCCAGCTGGTAAGAGCTGTTTGTAGGGTCCGAGACCCGGGTTATCGGGAAGTTACTGTACAAGCTGGTGGTGGCTGCATCCTGTGTTTACACGGCGTGACTGGAGCCCCTCATCGAACTGAACGTACCTATGAGTGTTCAGCGAGCTGGTGGTGGCTCCATGCTGTGTTTACACGGCGTGACTGGAGCCCCTCATCGAACTGAAAGTACCTATGAGTGTTCAGCGAGCTGGTGGTGGCTGCATCCTGTGTTTACACGGCGTGACTGGAGCCCCTCATCGAACTGAACGTACCTATGAGTGTTCAGCGAGCTGGTGGTGGCTCCATGCTGTGTTTACACGGCGTGACTGGAGCCCCTCATCGAACTGAACGTACCTATGAGTGTTCAGCGAGCTGGTGGTGGCTCCATGCTGTGTTTACACGGCGTGACTGGAGCCCCTCATCGAACTGAACGTACCTATGAGTGTTCAGCGAGCTGGTGGTGGCTCCATGCTGTGTTTACGTGGCGTGACTGGAGCCCCTCATCGAACTGAACGTACCTATGAGTGTTCAGCGAGCTGGTGGTGGCTCCATGCTGTGTTTACACGGCGTGACTGGAGCCCCTCATCGAACTGAACGTACCTATGAGTGTTCAGCGAGCTGGTGGTGGCTCCATGCTGTGTTTACACGGCGTGACTGGAGCCCCTCATCGAACTGAACGTACCTATGAGTGTTCAGCGAGCTGGTGGTGGCTCCATGCTGTGTTTACACGGCGTGACTGGAGCCCCTCATCGAACTGAACGTACCTATGAGTGTTCAGCGAGCTGGTGGTGGCTCCATGCTGTGTTTACACGGCGTGACTGGAGCCCCTCATCGAACTGAACGTACCTATGAGTGTTCAGCGAGCTGGTGGTGGCTCCATGCTGTGTTTACACGGCGTGACTGGAGCCGAGCCCCTCATCGAACTGAACGTACCTATGAGTGTTCAGCTGGCTGGAGAACTTTTACAGCCATTCGTGGTCTTCGTTTTCCAAAACAAAGATGGACTCTTCCAGGATGACAATGCGCCACTAAGCGGGTGTGGTGGCTGACGCTCTGGCCTCGCTCTCGGGAGGACGTGGGTTCGAATCCCCTTCCCGCCATCCAGATTTGCGTTTTCCATGGTTTCCCCAAATCACTCCAGGCGAATGCCGAATTCCTTCCTATTTCTTGCCCCCAGTCCTTTCCCGCCTCTAATGAACCATATGTCGACCGACGAGGCAAAAAGCCATAAGCAAAATAAATAAATAAAAAAAAAATGAAAATAAATACATAAAAACTAAAAATAACCACATTCACGATTGGACTTAGGACTATTCCGAACATTTGCAGCGAATAATTTGGCCTCCTAGGTCACCAGACTTGAATCACATCTAACATCCCTGGAACATGATTGAAACGTTATTTGGAGCACCGGCAACATTTTAGCAACTATGCATAGCTGTGGGGGCAGCATGACTTGCGACGACTTGTTGATTCAATACCACGTAGGGTTGATGCGCTTCGCTCGGCATAATGGGGACCCACACTATATCAGGAGTTTCAGGACTCCAGTGTTAGTTGCGATGTACGAAGACCAGCAAGAAGATGGATTGAGACCGCAACATGCCACCAGCACTAGAACTGGAAGAATTGAAGAAGTAAACATCTGAAGTCGGTATTCGCCATATTTTATAGTCTTAATTTATTGTCATCGGCGAAGAAGTCTGAGTTAAAATCTTTGAATGCTAGGATAGTAGTACTACTCACAGTATTGGACTTCTCAAGCAACTCTGCCATAGTCTTATCTGGACATTCGGGAGTTCTGTGCTATGTGACAGACCCTTAAAAACTTTCACCATAAACTTATGCAAGAGAATTTCCGTTGAAAGTTATTAAATGCTATCATCTTGAACTCTATTTCAGAAATTAAAGAATGTTGGGCATGGCATTGAGATATCACATCTTGCAAAATACTCAGCTAAATCAAATTGCGCAAACAAAAAAACAAAAAAAGTTTGCATTTGTTCAGGGACGCCGCACTAGATGGTAAATGGGTGAGCGAAACATTTTTTTCATCCGTCTGTTACATTTATGGGGAGGTATCATCATATAAACATTTTTCATTGGTAGAGTACCCACTGTTGCTTGGTAGTGCATATTTAAAAGTTGTGATGCTTTACCCGTTTGATCTTATTGTCGGAGAATGTTCCATAAACATTCAATTCCGTAGATTTCTCTACAGTTTTCGAAATGTATGCAAAATAAATAAAAATAAACAAATTGAAAAAACTGTATATTTGCACGTGTAAATTTTGCTTACGCTGGGTGATGGAGGAAAGGAGTTAGGTTTTTGTAAACCAAATCTTGACAGTATTTTTCGAACTGTTTTAAACTATAAACTTGCAAAATTCCATGGAAATTGGATAAAAACTGTTCATATAAAGAACATTAGTCAAAATTAAAGGTGTTGAAGGCGAGACGGATTGAGTTTTGCAAACCGAATGTGGATAGTAATTTTCTATTAGCTTTAAAGTATGCGTGTGCAAAGTTCCATTGCAACCGGATAGAAACTATGAGCTTATACAAAGAAGATATAAGGGAGTATAAGGGGAGTGGGGTTGTGTTGCTACAAACTAAATGTAGACAGTATTTTTCTATTTGTTTTAAAGTACACACGTTCAAAGTTTCATCAAGATGGGTTTGTGTGTCGTCACACTAAATTCATTTATTTATTTATTTTAATTTTCAAGCTGGAATTTCTCTCTCGGTCACTAACTGTCCAAGCGGAACCGGTCCACCGCTAAATTGGACGTCCTTTCAGGATATGGTAGTCCCTATCGAAATTATCTTTACCGTTTTTGAGATATTTACAAGAAACTGAATCGTTGCACGTGTAAATTTTTGTGAAATGCGGCAATGGGGAGAGGGTGTTTTTTTTTTGGTTTGGCATAGACCTTTACAGGTGCACACTCAACAACTCGATAAAGTTTCGTCGTTCTCGGATGAGTGGTGCAGGAACGCATAGAAGGCGAATGAACAAACATAAATTCATTTTTATATATTAGATTATTTGTCTACGAATTAGTTTACCTGTCACTGAAATTTCAGCTCAAACGAGACAAAGGAAACTACTTAATAGGGGATGGTGAAATATGGCCATGAGACAATTTTTTAAATGTTTTTATTATCTCACTTTGGGCTTTGTCCATCCGGGTGAAATTTAGTAATTGATTTTATACTAACTTTTCGAGGAGCTAGAGCTCAGAACTAGATAACAATGCATGAAAATGTGAAAAAATGGTAAAAGTTGTCTGGAAAATTTGAAAATTCGGGAAAAACTGAAAGTACTCTTTTCTATGGACCGATTTGGCTATTTTTTTTTTTTAATGTTCGTAATAGTCGGAATAAGGTTTTTAGTTAATGAGAAATTGAAAAAGTTTTCCGGAAAATTGGAATATTCGGAGGAATCTCAAGTCTTTTTTCTGTGTATCGATTTGGATTATTTTTTTTAAAAAATGTTCCTAATAGTTCGTATAAGTTTTTAAGCAAAGAAAAATTGGAAAAATTCCCTGGAAAATTCGGGAAAAACTAACTAGCTTTGGGCTTCGTCTGTCCGGGTGGAACTAGAGACTTTAAATTTTGACCATAGCTCAGAACTGGATGACAATGCATGAAAATGTGAAAAAATGGGAAACGTTTCCCGGAAAATTTGAAAATTCGGGAAAAACTAAAAGTACTCTTTTTCTATGGATCGATTTGGCTTTTTTTTTGTTTTTTTTTTAATGTTCGTAGTAGTCGGAATAAGGGTTTAATTTAACGAAAAATTGGAAAAGTTGCCCGGAAAATTTTACAATTCGGAGGAAACTCAAAAAAAATTTTCTGTGTACCGATTTGGATAATTTTTTATATGTTCGTAATAGTCCGAGTAACATTATTAGTTAGTAAAAAATTGAAAACGTTGTCCGGAAAATTGGAAAATTCGGATAAAACTGAAATTCTTTTTTCTCATTGGGCGCATGCAATACATATCTATAAGAAGAGTAGAGACTAGTTATAAAGGAAAGAACTTACTTCACATGATTTGCGGTGCAATAAAATTGTTAGTAGAGCTTTTAGTGCATCAAGTATCTGTTGCATGCGCCCAATGTTTTTCGTCATCAGTCCTATACAAGTATTCTAATTTTTTTTCTTTTTGCTGTCGTCAGTCTTTAGACTGGTTTGATGCAATCCTCCATCCCTTCCTATCCTGTGCTAACCTCTTCATTTCTACATACCCCTTACAATCCACGTCCTCAATTATCTGCTTCATATATTCTAATCTCTGTCTACCTCTGCAGTTCTTACCTTCGACTGCTCCCTCCACCAGCAAATTAACCAATCCAGCAGATCTCAAAATATGACCTACCAGTCTGTCTCTTCTTTCTGTAAGCTTCTTCCACAAACATCTTTCCCCACCCATCATTTCCAAAACTCGTTCATTTCTTACTTTGTATGTCCACTTTATTTTCAGCATTCTTCTGTAACACCACATTTCAAATGCCTCAATTTTCTTTATTACCGGTATTGCTAAAGTCCATGTTTCGCTACCATAAAGTGCTGTGCTCCACACAAACAGTTTTAAAAAGTTCTTTCTAATTCCTAAATCAATATTTGAAACTAAAAGGTTTCTCTTTTTCATGAAGGCTCTTTTTGCTAGTGCTATTCTACTCTTAACATCATTCCTGCTTCGGCCATCGGTTGTAATTTTGCTTCCCAAGTAAGAGAACTCACTTACTTCTCCTATTGCATCAGATCCTATTTTTATATTTAATCAACTGTAATTGGTATCATTTCTGCTACATTTCATCACTTTTGTTTTACTTTGATTCATATTCAGTCCAAAATCTTCCTTCAGTATTTTGTTCATGCCATTCAATAACTTCTCAATATCCTCAGCCCTCTCTGCTAATAAGACAATGTCGTCAGCAAATCGTAGCATACTGATTTTTTCTCCCTGAAAACTTATGCCACATGGAAATTTTTCTTTGACTTTCTTCATTGCTTCTTCTACATACAAGTTGAATATTAACGGGGATAGACTACAACCTTGTCTCACACCCTTTTTAACTGATGCATGTCTCTCGTGATTCTCTACTTTTATCACAGCCACTTGATTCTTATATAGTTTATAGAGTATTCTTCTATCTCGATACTTTAGACCTGACGTCTTTAAAATTTTGAACATCTTGTCCCACCTAACATTATCAAAAGCTTTTTCTAAATCAACAATTCCAACTGCCTTATTTGCTTTCAAGTCATTCAGAGCTTTATTAAATTCTGTCCTCAAAACAGGATCTCCTAAGTCATCCATGTCGACATCGCCTTCCTTTTCCAATACACTATTGTTCAAGTCGTCCCCAACATACAGTTTCTCAATGTATTCCTTCCATCTGTTAGCTCTATCTTTTGACCTTAAAAGAGGTTTCCCATCGGCAGTTTTAATGTTCATACCTCTTTTCTTCATTTCTCCAAAATTCTGTTTGATCTTTCTATATGCAACATCTACTTTTCCTGCAACCATTTCCTTTTCTACTTCTTCACACTTTTCATGTAGCCATTTTTCTTTTGCTATTTTGCATTTCCTATTTATTTGATTTCTAAATTGCCTGTACTGCTCTTTTCTTGCTTCATCCTGTGCATTTTTGTACCTTCTCCTCTGGTCGATCAGCTGCAAAATTTCTTCTGTGATCCAAGGTTTTCGGGCAGCTTGTTCCCTAAGGCCTAAGGTTTTTTTGCCAGCTTTCATTATTTCGGTCTTTAATGCATTCCATTCGTCCTCGGTTGAGCTCCTTTCACAGTTAATTCTTAGACCTAAGTCTACCATTTCTCTCTTGTGCTAGATTGTTTCAGTTTATTCACTTCCAGTCTGTTCTGCTTATGCTGCTTCCTTATTCGCTTGAATTTCAGCCTGCACTTCATTACTATCAAATTATGGTCCAAGTCTATGTCTGCTCCTGGGTACGCTTTACAGTCTAGAACTTGATTCCTGAATCTCTGTTTGACCATGATATAATCTAGCTGATATCTGCCTGTATCCCCAGGACGTTTCCAGGTGTATATTCTTCTTGCATGGTTCTTAAACAGTGTGTTCGCCACTACTAGCTTATATCTTTCGCAAAATTCTAACAACCTGCTTCCTCGCTCATTTCTTTCTCCTAGACCAAAACTTCCTACAGTATTTCCCTCTTTTCCTTCTCCCACTATTGCATTCCAATCACCCATGATTATTAGATTTTCCTCCCCTTTCACATATTGGATTAATTCTTCAATTTCAGCGTATATTTTTTCTATTTCTTCGTCATCTTCCTGTGACGTTGGCTTATATACTTGTACTAATGTGGTTGGGACGGGCTTAGTTTCTAACCTCATCAAAATAATCCTGTCGCTAAATTGTTCATAATAACTAACCCGTTTCCCTACTTTCTTGTTCATTACAAATCCTACACCAGTGACTCCATTGACAACTTGTGTGCTAATTATCCTGTGTTCCCCAGACCAGAAATCCTGTGCGTCCTTCCATTTAATCTCACTAATCCCAACAACATCTAACTTAAGTTGTTCCATCTCCCTTTTTAAGTTTTCTAACCTACCTGCCCTATTCAGACTTCTAACATTCCACGCTCCGACTCGTAGAATGTTTCTATCCATTCTGATGACTCCTCCCTGAGCAGTCCCCACCCGGAGATCCGATTGGGGGACTATTTTACCTCCGGAATATTTTACCCAGGAAGAAGCCATCATGATATATGTAATTTGAGAGGATTACATGTCCTCGGGATACCCTTTGGGTCTTTAATGCAGTGGTTTCCCGTTGCCTTCTGCATCCCCATGCCGTTGATCATTTCTAATTCATCCGCCTTTAGGGGCCGTTTCCAACCCCAAGGGCAAGAGGGTGCCCTGAACCGCTCCCCGCTCTTCCGCCCTTTTTTCAGAGGCCGTTGGCAAGCAGTGGGTGACTCCTTATACCGCGAATCTTTCAGTCGCCAGAGCCTCGTCCGTGCAAACAGGGTGCACCACGTGAAGGAGAGGTTGACATTTGGTTGGAAAAGACTAGTATAGTCTCTCCCAAACCCTTACACCCCAGTATTCTAATAGCTATCAAAAATTTCCAAGTTTTCAGAACAATCTAGAAGAAGTTAGAAATCTGTATGTGGTTTTAACCTTCATAAGGATTAAATAACTTGTTTTATACTTTTTATTCCGTTATAAAAACATTTTACATTAAAAAGTTTTTTATTTTATTATTATTACGCTTGCGTCTGCCATTGTGGCCATGACTGTGCTGTAGTCTTCATTTCTTCGTTTATCTTCCATTTCACTACAGAAGATCACTGGAGAGTTGTACGGATACACAAACTGTTTCTTTGCCGACACACCGGTTAGTGTTTTAATACCGCTCGTTACAACTGTTTGTGATATGCCCGATCCCTTCTCGATTATAATGTTTAGCGCAGCGAAAGTCACGGCCACAACACCTGAGTCAGCTTACTGCAGTCAGCACGACCCAGTTGTCAATACAATAACAGCTGCACGCTTTGGGATACTGATCGTTTGCTGTAGTGCGTATGTTCATTGCAATAACGAATCCTAAATGTAAATCAGAGTCCACATCGGATTAGCCATCAGCCACCATGGCTTTCCGAAATCACTCCAGGCGAATGCCGGGATAGTTGTTCCAAAAGGCTTTGGCCGAATTCCTTCCTGTTCCTTGTTCCCCGATCCATTCCCGTCTCTAATACCTAGATGTCCACGAGGCCTAAAGACATAAACAAAAGAAAAAAAAAGTCCCTTTCCGGGTACACACAGTGAAAACTGCGACTATAGTTCAACTTGCTGCATGCCACTACAATCAGTGAGAACTGGTTATCTAAATAAGAGCTGTAACGAAACCATGACCCTTACTGCAACACAGATGAAAACGAACCACTAACTATATAGAACACTTAATTTCAGTCGCCCCTGCTAAGATCACTATGTGACAGTTTTGTGTATTCGCACGTGCGTCAAAGATTATAAACAGCTCCTCCTTTAGTGAACACGGAGAGATTTTTGTGGAGGTACTTTCATGGGTTAAACTCTAGCCTCGATCCTTTTAAATACAGACGAGTATAGAATTTTGATTCGGCTAACCATTGCGAAGGAGCTGTAAAACACTGAGAAACTTTACCGCTGACGTTCCCTAAATGACTTTGAATGAACATGGAAAAACGAAATCGGAATCTCAATTTTACTACACCACAATGCAACTCCAAAGGGTCAGGAACACTGTAAAGGATAAGCGTCTACAGAATTCAACCCCAACCGACACACCACAAAATGGCGATGATAAGTGAGTGTAGTGCGGAATAGCTTTATCAGATGCGCATTTCATACAACAATCGATAAAATATGAAAGATTTTAATTTAAAAAAAGTCTTCCTTGGATAGCGAATCAAACACTGAGGTATTTGTATATGTAGCCTCGATTATAATCTACAGATTTCTTCTTTTTTTCCAGTTGCACTGGCAGATTTAAAAAAAAAAAAAAAAAAAAAATCCCCACATAAAAATTTGTTGGACGTGTACTCTGCCAATTGTACAAGAGGAAATGTACATCTTCATAATTAGAAATTTGGTTTCCAACTAAATGCTATTCGAGAGGTTTTAGACCTTCAAATTTGAACTCAACATTCATTGTGCCCAACCTGTGTTTTTCCGTGAATGTAATTCCTTTTTAATGATCTTCTGTACATTTCGATTGCTTAATGCAGTTGCTGCACTATTTTCACGGACAGTTATTTGCGCGTCTTCGTGTGTAAGGCCTTGAATTCTAAACTAATCTGCGTTGACGTCATGTTAGAAACCACTGTCCAACGTTCACAAAACTCGCTTACTTTAGGCTACACTACACAACTAACAACTGTGCTCCACACGCGCGAAATTCCTTCTTCCTACTGTTTTGCTTATCGCTCTACACTTCGTCGAGGTCATTAGAGGCGGGAAAGGGCTGGAAGCAAGAAACAGGAAGGAATTCGACCGTGGTATTTTGAAGGCTATATGGTCGGACGGAGATTCGACCCCGCGTCCTCCGAATGCGAGACCAGGGCATTACGCGTCACCTTCGTGTACTCGAAATCTGAGCTTAATGTGTTGCGCAGTAACGAAAGTCTCGTTCAGTCGTCATAAACTACTGCAGGAACGCAGCATTTAGCGTGGCAACCACTCAGACCAACCTCACGCTGTTACCAACCGTGGCATTATACTGCAACTATTTCAGAATACCAGTTTATATTATCAAGTGTATCTATTCCATTATACGGACTGAACTCAAGGAACCTGGCATCAGAAATCGAATTTTCTGATGTAATTTCCTGATTTGAGTTAAATTTCATTAAAGTATAAGGATTCTTAGGCATTTTGAGGTTCACAGTTCCTCGTTCTAACCAAAGAGAAGATTGGCTAACATCAGTAGGCTTATTGGCACCTCAAACTTCTACGAGATGAGGTTAGAACCGTTTCCGGGATACCAAATACATTAGTTGCTCCTCTTTTTTTGCAAAATCGTGTTACAAACTTTAAAAACAAAACGTTATCTGCATATGAAATTTTTTCCAAATCGCTAGACCCATTTCCGAGATCGTCTGGTTTACCACCTCATAAATTGCTTTTAAAGAAAAATTATATTATTATGTTAAATACAAATCTTATTGCTAATCAGGGATTAATTAATGGTGCAAAATTTGTGGTAATTCGCTTAAACTAGAACATCATCAGTGCTAAATTCATTCACTGCAATAAAACTATGCTCATAGCTCGCAATAACCTCACATTTTCTGATCAATCGTGTCTTCCAAATGATAAGAAAACAAGTACCAAAAGATGTAACATTTGTTATGAGCATTAATAAAGCACAAGGTCAGACGGTGGAAAAAGGAATAATTGTATCTACCTTTTTTTTTAAGGACATTCGTACGCGGCTTTTTCACGAGATTGTAGATTCATTAACATTTATTTTTGTGTCAAAGACACATACGATCAAAAAGTCAACGATGATGATATTATAACTGCTAATATTGTTTTCAAAGAAGTGTTGTCAAGTAAAGAAGATTAAAAAAAGGGCATTTGACAAAGCTAATATTTTTTAAACTTCTACTTTTTAAATGTTTTACAATTAGACATGTAGTATTTAATGATGACAAATTTTTACAGTAACTTGCGCGTGTTAATGCATATATAAAAACTGTAAGTACCTACTTAATATTTTCAGAAAACTGTACAAAAATCAAACAACAGCATTGTATATATATGTGTATATATGTTTATCTAGGGCACTGATGATGCCTTGAATAAAGGTGAAACGCGTATGCCATCAAAAGCATTTGTTTAGTTGCAAGTCAGAAACAACCCACAAAACAATTATCGTAGCAACTAAGGACTTGGGCCGAAAAAAATCACCAACATGTTAAAGTAAAAGTGATATTTGATACTACTCATCAAAATAAAATACCTTTCAGTAGTAAATAGTTGCATTTACTTATTTCCACATTATTATATTACCATTCGGTGACTGACCACGATACTGCTCGCACGGGTCAGCTAGTGCACAAAAATTATTCGTTTAGAGTTACCAAACAGAACATAACTTTTTTATTTTATATTTTATGGCTTTAGCCAAAGGCTAATACAGCCAATAACATCATACAATATGTTCGAGTGAATTTTAAATTACACCTTTAGTACATTTAACATACAGGGAAATTATCTTGACCGATTTCTTGCTCGGAACTGAGAGATATTGCATCAGAGAAGTTATATCAGTTATATTCAGACCATCTTCTAGCAGTTGTTTTCTCGCTGATTGATGTTGCTTGCAGCTCAACATGAAGTGATAAATATCCTCAACAGAATCACTAACATCAACTCAGCTTACTGGTACCTGAAACGTCTACAAGATGGTGTTAGCCCCGTTATTGAGATAACAAATACAAGAATTGCTGATCTTTTGTAAAATCTCGTTTTTGCAGGAGAGACACCTATTTTGGTAAACTTAAAAGACAAAACGTTATCTAAATATGAAATTTCAACCAAATCCTTAGAGCCGCTTCCGAGATACAAAGTATATACAACAAGAACTGCTGATTTAAAAATATAAGATAAGCAATTCGAATTCCTTCCAGTGGTTACATTGAGTTTTTAGCTTTAGCTGGAAAAAGATGTGTAAGGGATTGAAAAAACGTTACCTCACTGGATTATTATACCGTACAGAAAATATTTAATAAATAGAAATCTCTGGGTACAACCCTCTCTAACAGTGAGCTGGAAAAGAGTTTGCAGCTCAATTCTGGTTACAGTGTCCATGATGAGCATTACTGCGACTGAGATTAGATCATATAAACACCGGCACCGATGTAGAAAAGTGTACTTGAGGAAAGGGTCGCACTAGGGACGGCATCCATCATCGAGTTCAGCTTCGCCGGCGTTTGTTGGTGACGGACAGTGTGGTAGGCTCCGTTTGATTACATAGCATCCGGCTCCGACAAGTCGACTCAGACCACATTGACCAGCAAAGGGAAGGGGGAAAGAGGAGAGTTTAACGTGGAATCCCTGGCGTAGCTCATACGAGGGGCAGTCAAAAAGTTCCCGGAATTCTGTCGTAATGTTGGCATTTGTGACGCCATTGCTATGAGTTTGAGAGGTCTGAACAGGTCATAACAGGCAGTGAGACTGCAGTGTAGCTGAAGGTAGGTCTGTGTGGTAATCAGGTGGCGCGATGTCGCAGTTTGAGCAAAGGGCGAACATCAAGGTCATGTGCAGATTAGCGAAGTCTGCTTCAGAGACTTTGTTAGCCTTACAAACAGTTTACGGTGACGATTCGTTAAAGAAAACAGCCGTTTACGTGTGGTTTTCAATATTTAATGGTGGACAGGAATCGCTGGAAGACGAGAGTCGCAGTGGGAGACCTTCAACCTCCAGAAACGAAGCAATGGTCGAGCAAGTGAAACAGTTAATCAGATCAGACCGACGAATGACCATCGACGAGTTGGCACAAGACGTGGGGATCTCTCATGGATCCATTCACGCAATTCTGTCGGATGATTTGAAGATGAAACGTATCACTGAAAAGTTTGTCCCGAAGCTGCTGAATCCAGATCAAATGGAAACTCGGAAGTTGACTGCGGCCGAATGTTTTGAAAAAAGCACAGAGGACCCGACGTTTCTTCAGACAATCGTTACTGGTGACGAGATTTGGGTGTACGCTTACGACCCGGAGACAAAGATGCAATCATCAGAATGGCACACAACGTCCTCTCCTCTACCAAAGAAATCAAGTCATGTCAAATCCAAAACAAAAGTGATGCTCATTGCATTTTTCGACAACGAAGGTCCGGTGCACCATGAATTTCTACCAGCTGGACAAACTGTTAACGGCCCTTTTTAGGTGCAAGTTTTGAAAAGACTGACAGAATCAATCCGAAGAAAACGTCCCGGCAAATGGCAAGGAGGATGGTAACTGCATCACGACAATGCTCCTTCCCACACATCGATTGTTGTGCAGACATGGTTGCAGAAAAGAACATTCCAGTCCTCCACCAGCCTCCCTACTCACTGGATTGAGCGCCATCGGATTTCTGGCTCTTTCCCAAGATGAAAATGGGCCTCAAAGGTAAACATTTTGCCACCGTAGAAGACATCAAAACCAAAGCGACGGCTGTACTTCGGAAGATACCAAAACAGGATTTTCACCGTTGTTTCCAGCAATGGCAGGAGCGGTGGAGCAAGTGTGTGTGTTCAGAAGGAGCCTTCTTTGAACGAGATTAGATAATGTGTACTTATCTTTTGTTAATAAAGAGTTACAATGGAATTCCTGGAACGTTTTGACTGCCCCTCGTATAATCAAACACACCTCTTAAAAATCCCTGGCCCCATTGGGATTCGACCCAGGACCGATATGGAGCCGGCGCGCACCATGTATTAAAACATTAGGCACCAGTGACGAGACTCAAATTCGCTTGCAGATGTCACATGGGATTTCCCCCGCCAATGACAGACCGTATTGTTTTGATGTTTTCAGCCAAAGATTTTTTGATGTAGTTGAAAAGGTAATTCTATGTTTGATCTATTAAGTGAACTTCAGTGCATATCTAGTTGTAGTGCTTGCTCAAATGTTATGTCAAGATTAAACTGTGGCTGTCGTGTAAAGTGCCGCTGTATAATAAATGGAAATGTTTTTCCATGGAGTTTTCAAAATCCAACACGACGTCGATGAGCTGTGCAAATCTTTTAAGCAGGACAAACAATCATTCCCTGGTACTGAACAAAGAAAGATGGTAGAACTGCGGCGAAATAAAACTAAAAAATACTATTCTTAGATTTTTACGCGCCATAGATAGTTTTTTATGTTTTATTATTTAATAAATAATGACAAATGAGATGAGTACAATGTTTTTTTGCTGTTTTTTTTTTTTAGATTTTTCCAATAATTGGTCATTTGCTGTTCACTTAGACAACTTGGTACGTTTGCAGGAGAATAGGTATTTGTAATAGCCAATACCTTTTTCATACTACCATCTAGATGCCTGTACACCTGGAGGTCTCCCAGAAATTAACCGGGAAACACATCAGAAATCAGATTGATTACATCCTAGTCAAAAAAAGATACAGGAACAGCTGAACTTCAGTTAAAACCTACCCCGGAGCTGACATTCACCCTGGTCACAATCCATTAGTATCGTCTTCAAAGTTAGGATGAAGAAAGTTACAAAAAAGACGCTTATGAATACTGATATTCGGAAATTCAAAGAGCCCTCCATAAGAAGGCGGGGTGAGGAACGTCTCAATAATGAACTGAAAAACATATCTTGTACTTTACACACAGAGGAAAAAATTTAAAAACTAAATTCGATAATATTATCTGTTAAAAATGAACAACTGAAATCAGATTTTGTCAAAAAGAAGACATGGATGGCCGATGAGATTCTTGACATAATGGAGAGAAGAAGAGTTACAAAAAGTAATCCTTATGAATAAAGAAACATCAATAAAATGATCAGAGGAGAAGGTACAAAAATGCTCAGGATAAAGCAGGAAGAGAGCAATTAATGCAATTTAGAAATAAAATAAACAGGAAATGCAAAAGAGCAAAAGAAAAAAGGCTAGAAGAAAAGTGTGAAGAAGTATAAAAGGAAATGATCATAGGTAAAGTAGACCTTGCATATAGGAAGATCAAACAGAATTTTGGAGATATGAAGAAAACAGGTGTTAACATTAAAGCCGCCAATGGGAAACCTCTTTTAAGCTCAGATGATAGAGCTAACCGATGGAAAGAATACATTGAGGAAGTGTATGTTGGAGACGACTTGAACAATAGTGTAATGGAAAAGGAAGGCGATGTCGACATTGATGACTTAGGAGATCCTGTTTTGAGGACAGAATTTAATAAAGCTCTGATGACTTGAAAGCAAATAAGGCAGTTGGAATTGATGAGATACCTGCAGAACTTCTTAAATCTCTAGGAGAGGAAGGAATCGAAATATTATTCAAGCTGATATCAAAAAGTTATGAAACAGGAGAAATTCCTACTGGTTTTAATAAAAATATCATCTTCACACTTCCAAAGAAAGCACAAGCCGACAAATGTGAGAATTATCGCACCATTAGTCTAACATCACATGCTTCAAAATTACTGACCAGAATAATATACAGAAGGATGGAAAGGGTAGTAGAAGAGATAGTAGGTGAAGATCAGTTTGGGTTTAGGAAAAATCGCGGTTCAAGGGAAGCAATTCTGTCTTTAAGATTAACACTTGAAGGGCGGATCAGGAAAAACAAAGATACTTTTATGGCATTTGTTGATTTATAAAAAAGATTTTCAAAATTTTAAAGAAGTCAGGTCTAAAGCATCGAGATAGAAGAATACTTTATAAACTATATAAGAATCAAGTGGCTATAATGAAAGTAGAGAATCATGAGAGAGATGCATCAGTCAGATTTTGGACTGAATATAAATCAAAGGAAGTCAAAAGTGATGAAATGTAGCAGAAATGATACCAATAGTAGCAGGCTAAATATAAAAATTGGATCGGATGCAATAGGAGAAGTGAGTGAGTTCTGTTACTTGGGAAGTAAAAATACAACCGATGGCCGAAGCAAGAATTATGTAAAAAGCAGAATAGCACTAACAAAAAGAGTATTCTTGAAAAAGAGAAACCTTTTAGTTTCAAATATTGATCTAGGAATTAGAAAAAACTTTTTAAAACTCTATGCGTGGAGCACAGCACATTACGGTAGCGAAACATGGACTTTAGGTTTACCGGAAGGAAAGAAAATTGAAGCATTTGAAATGTGGTGCTACAGAAGATTGCTGAAAATTAAGTGGACAGACAAAGTAAGAAATAAACGATTTTTGGAAATGATGGGTGAGGAAAGAAGTTTATGGAAGAAGCTTACAGAAAGAAGAGACAGGCTGGTAGGTCATATTTCGAGACATGCTGGATTGGTTAATTTGCTGGCAGAGGGAACAGTCGAAGGTAAGAACTGTAGAGGAAGGCAGAGATTAAAATATATGAAGCAGATAATTGAGGTCGTGGGTTGTAAGGGATATGTAGAGATGAAGAGGTTAGCACAAGACAGGAAAGGATTGCACCAAGCCAGTCGAAAGATTGATGACAGCAAAAAAAAAAAAAAAAAAAAAAAATGTATAATAAGATCAGAAATAAGAAGCTAGAGAAAAGGAAATACAGGTGCTGAAATAGAGGCTCTATAATTAAAATGTTGGAGAAGGTGCGAAGAAGGGCTGTTAGATTTGTTTCTGGAAATTATCGAAGAACGCAATCAGTAACAGATATGATAAAAGAGCTGGAATGGGACTCATTGGAAGACAGAAGGAGGGTGAAGAGGGTCATTGGAGTGTACAAGGCGTATATTGGTGATGAGACTTGGAAAGATATTGGTGTAAGAATTGAAAGTAATGCATGGAACGGAAAAGATGACCATGATCACAAGCTGGCATTGGATTTCAGGCACAAGGGTGTAGGAAGATTCTTTTTTTTAGGTAAGGATGTCAGGGATTGGAATAAGTTACCAAGAGAAATGATTAATAATTTGTCAAAAATCTTTAAAGAATTTTAAGTTAAAATTTGTTAAGGGCAAATGTAAGTATGTGCAGTGAAAGGGAATGATGGGTGTTTAGGGAAATTGCCACCGGAGCGTGCTCTGTATTGCAATTTAATTAAATATTATATTATTAAATATGATAATTTCAATATTCACAAGAAAACTAGAGAAGTAACAGGCAGATGTAGACCTAATACAGCGAATAAACTAATGGACAGTGAGGGACCATTGTTGATACTCAAGATATCAGAGATGCGTGGAAGAGACGCATAAAACAACTATTCTCAGATAGCCGTCCGGAACCTCCACAGTTTCAATGTGAAACAGCTCCAAGTATTTTACTTACTAAAGTACAAGCTGAAGTAAAGGAATGAAAAATGATAAGAGTTCAGGTCCTGACAAAATAAATACAGAATTTTTTAAACTGCTTGATGAAGATACTACAAAGTGGTTGACCACAGTGTTCAATGACATCTACAACTCTGGCAGTATTCCATGAGATTGGCTTAAATCAGAGTTAATTACATTACCAAAAAACCCGAGCTAAGTCATGTGGTGACTACAGAACGATCAGCCTTATGAGCCACACATTAAAACTCTTTCTGAAGGTTATTCACCGAAGGATGTATAACCTCTGTGAAGAATATGTGCCACCTACACAGGTCGGATTCAGAAATGCGGTGGGAACACCATTTCCGAAAACTATTTCAACGCTGCAGAGATATAAATTGTAGAGATGTTCCGACTAGTAGGTAAAGCCGACTATGCGGCCACTTTCATTGTCGGCGACTATTCGGCAAAGAGCGCCGACTATCCGGCTTCTTAGTACGTATAAAATGTACATAGGAGGAGTTACATAAAATAAAAATCTTGATTGTTATTTAATATTTTCATTTTAGAATCAGTCTTACACATTTTGAAATGTAAAGCAATCTTTCCTTTGGTAATCACTCGCTAAAATTGCTTACTTGTAAAAAAAAAAAAAAAAAAAAAAAAAAAAAAAAAAAAAAAAAAAAAAAAAAAAAAAAAAAATACTATGAAATTTATCAAAAAAATTAGTATCTTAATTAACAAACAAAACAACATAATATCTTCTTATCTTCAATAAATATTTGTAAATATTTCTTCTTATTGAAACGAAAGAGCTGGATTTTTTTTTATTAACAGACTAAGTAATATTGATACAAGATTGCATGTACATGATGTACTGTAAAAAAATATTAACTGCATCATAAAACAATCAGTCTAACGTACTTATATGATTTATAACCGTACATAATCTAATCAAATCAAATCTGTGAAAAACAAAAATGTCATCTCCTTATATTTTTATTACTTACTTACATTTTTTAATTAAAGGTAAATTGTGATGTAAAAAGACTAAAGCTTCTGCCCTATCTGGCAGCAATCGATTTCCTTTTTTTTTTTTCGTATAAGTTTCCGGCCTCAGAGAACAATCGCTCACTGTAAACGGAACTGGCGGGACAACTAAGGTACACTTTAGCGATGCGCGACATTTCAGGATACCTAGAACTGTTGTTACTCCACCACTGAAATGGGTCTTCATTGCGCTTTATCACCGGTAACGCACAGTAGGACTGCAGTTCTTGAGCTGCCCTTGACCTGTCATCTTGAATATCTTCTATTTTTCTTGATACAAATTTTTGGTAGCAATGCCAAAAATTCCGCTGTGTTGCTGTTTCTGTATTGTCTTCATCGATGGAAGTGCTGTGTAGATCATCTTTGCCATTGTCGCTCTCATGCTATTTTTCAGAAATTCTAGTAAAAATTGAGACCTAATGGTGATGATGTCCTTTGTCTCGAAAAACTGTTGCTTATATCTTCGATTCAACAATGTATCCAGGGTGAAGACATTGTTATGCTCCGAGTAAAACCTATTCTTCAAATCATTTTCCAGCAGGACATTCATTTCCACTATTTCTTTGTTTTCATTATTGTAAATTTCTAGATATATCTGTAAGGTTTTCAGACACCGAAGAGCAACTTGAACTTATAATCTTAGTAATCTCTTCAAATGGCTACAGCAATTCAATACTTTTTCCGAGTATTTTCCACTCTTCAGTAGACAAATTTTCGAAATTTACCGATGTTTCAGCCGAGTATAAGGAAACAGCCCGTTTTTGTTCTATAAGGCGATTTATCATATAGAACGTGGAATTCCATCTGGTACGTACCTCTTGGACAAGCTGGTGGTCTGGTAAATTTAGTTCTTGTTGCAGATCACGAAGTTTTGACTGACCCTGATTAGAGTGGTTAAAGTGTGCGACAATTCGTGTTGATTTTACAAGAATTTGTGTCATTTTATAATGGTTCAAAGCAGTATTGATTGCTAGTAGTAGAGTATGTATGAAACAAGGTACTCCCTTAAAAACTGAATCGTTGATTCCTTTCGTCAAATTTCTGCCGTTGTCTCGCACAACGGCTTGAATTTTGGTTGTATCTATATTCCACAAAGTTGGAATTTCTTCTATTCATTTTTTTATGTTATTGGCAGTATGTGTTTGGGGGAAATGTTTCATTTGCAATACTGCGTGATGATATTTGAAACTATCGTGAAGCCAGTGAGCTGTAAAACTCAAAAACTTTCCTTTTTATTTGTGTTTGTCCACATGTCGGTAGTAACTGAAATTGCAGCTGCACTCAGCACTCCTCTTCGTATTTCAGATTTAGTCTCTTCGTAAAGATGAGGAATGATGTTTTCTGTGAAATACTTTCTGCCCGGTATGCTATATTTTGGTTTAACTTTTCTCATCAAGTTTCTAATGTCAGTATTTTCACCAATTGACAACGTCTGGTTGTCAAGTGCAATCATCTCACCAATCACAATATTGATGTCTCTCGATCTTGAGTCTCCACGTGACCATTGAACAGCAAAACTATCTTCAATATTTTCATGGTTTTTCTGACATAAACTGACCTGTGACGACACTGAAGTTGACGGATAGGCACTGTTGTAGGTAGTTCATCTATTTGGATTTGCGACTGGGATGAATCGTCTATGGTGGAACATTGATCACAGAACCTAACTGATGTATCAGGGTTGGATGTCGGTATTTGATATGGTTGTTCATACTCGTAGTATTTGCTGTTTTTCCCTGCCCACCACGAGAAATTATCATTTGGCATTGATTACACTTCACTTTACACGAATCATTGTCCAATTGATAAAAAAAAATCCATAAACGAGACTTTCTTTTTGGCATGATTAAATTAATGTTAATTCTCTTTCACTTTAATGAACAATAACAACACTGTTGTTCTTATTATTTACACGAAAACACCGCTCTGACCCGTGCACAAGCAAAAATCAAGAAACAATGCGAACTAAACAATACATGTTCCGACACGCTAGTAGGCTGCGGTTGTGACTTGCGCGAGAATTAGCTCTAAACGAAGCGTCACGGAAATTGCCGAATATCCCTAAAACCGTGATCGGCTTGGCCGAATAGTCGGCCTCTTTACAACCGACTAATCGGCTAGTCGGCCAAAGTCATAGTCGGAACATTGTGATGTCTATCCTTGTTTTATAGATTATCAGAAGTCCTTTGACAGGGCAAAGCATCAGAAAATGATAGAAATTTTAAAAAGTGTTGGCTTAGATGACAAAGACCTGAGAATTATTGTTAACCTGAATTGGTACCAGTCTGCTCATGTGAGACTGAAGGCAGAAAATACAGATGAAGTAAAAATTCTTCGTGGGGTAAGACAAGGTTGTATCCTCTCTTCTTTATTATTTAACATCTATTCAGAGTGTATCTTTAGGGAGGCGTTGAGCGTTGTGGAGATGGGAATAATGTTGAATGGAAATTGGATAAAGAATATTCGCTACGCAGATGACAGTCATTTTTGCAGTCAGTCAAGAAAGTTTACAATATCTTAGTGTCACAATGCAGCCACGAATACGGACTTGACATTAATATAAATAAGACAAAAGTAATGGTCATTGGCAAAAACAACAACTCCCAATGCCATGTTATGATTAACCAGAAGACCACTGAATGTGTATCAAGGTATAAATATCTTGGCACCACAGTAAATATCCAATGGGATCCATCTGATGAAGTATAGCCACATATGGGTAAAGCCAAGGCTACTTTCAATAAAATGAATAATCTTTTTAAAAGCCGTAATTTATCAATTACCACGAAGATGAGACTCCTGCGCTGCTATGTGTTCTCTGTACTTCTGTGCGGCGTTGAAACGTGTACATTAACGGAAACTATCAGTAAAAGGTTAGAAGCTTTTGAAATGTGGCTGTTGACAATACTATGGTCAGACGACACCAGAAACGCTGAAGTGCTCTGTAAAATGAAAAAAGATTTGAAAATATTGACCACCGTAAAAACACGGAAGCTTCAGTACCTTGGCCACATCATGAGGAAGAACAGCCGTTATGAACTCCTGCAGTCTGTTCTCCAGGGGAAAATACCAGGAAAGAGAAGTGCTGGTTGAAGAAGAACTTCCTGGCTAAAAAATCTGAGAATATGGACCTCCAAGACAACTACCGAGTTAATCGGACCATCAACCAGCAGAGATAAGACAGCCAAGATGGCTGCCGACATCCGGAATGGATAGGGAGTAGAAGAAGAACCTGTTCACTGAGCGGTTAGTATCAGCGTCAGATTCAGAATATTTATAATCATAACTCTTTATATATAAAGATGAATGTATGTTTGTTTGTTTGTTTGTTTGTTCTTCATACAAATCCACAGTATTCATCCGATCTCGATGAAACTTTGCACACTTATCCTTTCAAACAAGGAGAAAAATACTGTCTACATTTGGTTGGAAAATTATCTGTACAAATAACACATTTTGTCTCATAACTTCCAAATACGGCGATAGACAGACACGTTGAATATGCACGTCTCCGTGCCGTGTTTTCGTGTAGTGGAGTGCCAGCTCAGTGGCTAAAGCGCTTGCTTTCGAACGTAGTGGTCTCCGGTTCAAATCTCCGTGGAGGCTAAGATTTTTAAAAATTGTTTTTCATCGTAAGAGTCAGGCCTGGGCTGTAGGTTATTCGGATTGAATGTTAAACTGTAGGTATTAGAAAGTTAGGGGTGCAATGTGAGGCAAATCGTAAGTAGTCTTGCAATGTTGTAGCTATACACTTTTTTACGTTATAGTGATCCCTCAGGTGTTGTTCGCAGTCAGTGTGTGAGTGTGAACCACAGTAATATTATTTATAAATTCGGAAATAAGTCTCTGTCTTTTTGTTACGTTTTGACGACTAAATGGCTATATCGTTGTGATGGAATTTTATAAGGAAATCGGTATGAAGGGCACAGGATATTTTTTCCAGTATGATTAACAGTTGTAGTCACGAAATTTTGAGACCTTATCGAATGGTGACAGAAATATGTTGGAAATTGATTCTCTTCATGAGACAGGTTCGATGGTACAATGATATAGTGTTAGCTTTCCTGTCATATTATTCCGACTCAATATTGTTTGGGACCAATCCTTCGTTACCAACAACTTTCTATATTTAATTCTGGCAAAAAAATTCTTAATCCACGTGTACGAAGTCGCTAGTACGGGCTAGTAATCATATAAAGCAAATAAAGGTCAGTAGTGAGAGGAACCGATTCAAGCCAGAAACCGGGAAATCCCTGGTTCTGCCAATCAGAGTTGAAGGTCAGCAGTGACGTCACTTGCCGGTAATACAACTGCGGCAATGGGAAAACTTATCGCCAAAGTAGGAGAGCAGCCATGGACAGTGGAATTCCCAGCACTAGGCACATTTTATGTCTTTGTCTCTCTCGGTGAAGTAATGGTGGCCCACGAACAGTGGATATTGCCATGACGTTATAACCACAGGCGTGACGCAGCCAATGAGAGGCCTCACAGTACAAAAAAACCCAGACCAGTGGTGTACATTTTCTGTCTCTGTCTAGCAGCTTTTAGGGAATCCCATTGACGTCACAAGTTTGCATTGGTGAATGCCCGCCAGAGAACCATCTCTTTCTAGATTGGAACGTAGGGCTCGCCGAAACAGTGGTTTTTGCGATAGCATTCATCTATTTACGAGCGGAGTTTCGTACAGAACCATCGGCTAGTTATTTCTGAGCAGCACGGAATTTCGTGTGGCGACAGCTATTGACAAACAAGGATGTGATCGTATGACGGAAACAGTTTGGAATGTGTCTCAGGCCTCAGTGCGGTATAAAGCAAGTAAGATCACGAAAATACTGCAATCTCTATCATCAAACAAAAAATGCAGTGCGCGGAAATGTTACAAAAGAGCCCGCCTGGAGTATTTACACAACAATGAGCAAACAATTCCCGCGCGCCTCTACTGTCACCCCAACCAGGCATAGTTAATATATATTAATTTTTGTAGGGTAGACCAAAGACTAATGTAGGGAAATGCCTCGTCTATATTATGTATTTTCAATACAGAAATCATTTTCTTTTGTTTCAATGCCAGGAAAGTATAAAACCAGCTTGACGCGTTCTAATTGAATATAAAGTAATATACAGACGATTCTAAATCATAAATTTTTGTCTGAAAATACGTCAAGGGCCTAAATGGAAAAATCTGTATAACTAAGCTATTTGAAATGGGAGCATGCATAAACCAAGTGGCTCAATTTTGGCCTCCTGTGAACTCCCCCCCCCCCCCTTTCCATGTAGCACGTAGCTTTTTTCCCTTTTTATTCCAGAAGACATTTTGTACTGTTTTCTCCTGTCAGACTATTGTAAATTACATACGGTGGTAATTAACTGAGGGAAATAAATAATCATATGTTGTTGTGTGTTCTGTTCCTCATTTTAACTGTGAAAAATGTGATGAAAATAAAGGTACGGGGCCTGGCTCGGAATCCCCCCTCCCCCCACGTAGCTCAGCCTAGCCTTCCTGCCAACCCCTCCCCCTCCCCTGGACCGAGCCACGTAGTTTGTGCACGCTCCCAATGGTAGAACATGGTGGAGGATGTCTTTGGGAAGCTGTTTTAGTGGTGAATTCATTATATAAACGTGCATTTGATTAATCAAGAATCTTTTCGATATTACTATCAAACAAGAAAAAGCTTGAAATATATTCTTCATTGGTTCAATAAAAGATAAATTCTGCAAAATAATTACGTCTTGGTAACACCTTTTGGGCGTCAATGAAATAGAACATTTATTTTTATAAATAGCAAATTATTATTTTGATAAGGAATGGATGGTTAATTAAATCAATCTGTAGATTGAAAAATGAATTTACCATCAAACATTGACATGTTTATTTTACTTTTAACAAATCAAATTAATCATAAAAAATCAATTATTTCTTGCAATAAAATGAATTACTCACGTGATAGACATTAATCACTCATTACAGCGAAAAATCGCGTGTGTTGTGTCGAAATCGTGCAATTCCAGAACAATGCCTTCACTCTCAGCTGTCTTTCATGAACAGATAGTTCTAAATAATGCAGTTGCATTGTCTTGCAAAATAAAGAGAATATTTTTAAATTCGCGGAATATGGGTGATTTAAAGATTGCTTAGTACAGAAAAATAAATGGAATATACTGTTCGTGGTAACTCTGGTATAGTGAAACTTGGGTGTGCTATGTTGTAATCAGTACTAGTAACTAACCTTGTAGCAACAAAGCTCCGAGGGTAGATGGATCTGATCGACGAGTGCACGGAAATTAACATTTATCACGCCCTCACAAGATCTAACCAGTTAACAGAGTTGGTCAATCAGCTGCATGACTTACGGTTGTTGTTGTTGTTGTTGTTGGCTTTCTTTTAGCTTATATTTCAGCGACACGCCGGGAAAGCCTTCGATCTTGTAGTTTATTGTTATTGACATTTTACTTTTGTAAATAATTATATGATGTCGCCCATGTGTCGTCATGTGGATCCAAAGAGAATGTGTCTGTTCTGTATGGTTGTTGTGAAAAGTATTTTGCGTGTTGTTTAATACATGTCATTACGGCGCAATTGTGCGGTCACCTAAATTACGGTACCGCCGATTAAGAAAACATATTGAATTTTTTTCAGTTCCTTTAACTTTCCCTGGAAATACCTCTGTCAAGAGTCTGCTGGTGTGAAGGCGCTTAAGAGCAGGCTGTCAGGTGACTTCCTTCCTTGTTTGCGGAACAGGTGCTGCACCTCTCGACCGCCCAGGGCAGCAGGTGGCTGTGGCAGCCCCAGCAGCAGGCGGCACATCCCGCCACTCCCTCTCGCCTGCACTCCACACGGCTGCACCCGACAACACTGCGAGGCGCACACGTGGAGGCTGCATCTCACCTTAACGCGATCCCCAGTGGTCTCGACTGGACTCCACAAGGTGTCTTGTTTGGAAAATATCCAGACAACCTTTCCTCCCACTCAGAGACGAAGAAGTATGCTCGGAGCACTACAGATCGTTTCCCCGAATATTTACCGCACAGAATCCCTGACGCAACGCAGCCGGTAGAGCAGGACGCAGGAAGGGTAGCTACGGGAATACACGCAGTCCTGGAAGAGGTGCCCCGTGGCGTGTACCACTGAGGATCCCAGTGACTCACGTCGAAAGAAGACACGTACGCTCAAGTAATGCTGATAATTACGACGATCATATACTCTGGAATAAGCATCAAACTGGACTGACGGCAGACTCAGACCTTCCTGGAAAGTGCTTGAAACATCGAAAAAGATTTGTACAAATGAGAAATTGTTGTACTAACAAAGACTCGAGGGAACGAGAGCTGTGCGTAGATAACAAACTGGAGAATCACTTTCCAAAAAATGGACCCATGTTTCTGATTTCTGTACCACGCGAGATGAGGACTACAACACCAAAAGTCTCCGACGTGCACATCACTAATTCTGAAGTAGATCCCTTGTGCGCTCATGCGTATAATACGGTGAACATTCGAGGAAGGTCTTCAGAAGGATTACCTGAAAATTACCCCGAGGTATATTCAAGTGCAATAACCTCTTCTACTAGTAACAAATACACGGGTAGGGTGCTTTCCAAGACTGGAACAATACCTTCCCAAAAAGCAAAATTGGGCCATTATTTGCACATTAAGAGCCGCGAACGAAATTCCGATTGCAGTGACGCGCACATTAAACGAAGGGTTTCGAGGGACATAAAATCAAACGCAGAGAAACAGGTAGCGAGTTTAGAAAAATCAAGCACCCACTTGAGAAACAAAGAGCACCACAATTCCAATCAAGCTGTCATCTGTCCAGATAAGACGCTTCAGAGAGCTTACCAGAGTGAGCGCAGCTCTGAAAGCCTGTTGGCCAAAGAACAGGCATCCAGCAATCTTAAACCAGAGCATAATTTCCATACTGACATAACAATCAAATGCTCAGATCTACAGGACGAATCCTGTGAAAAATTTGTAAAAGAACCAACACTGGTTTATGAAGGTTTTGACAAGAATGAAAACTCAAACGACAATTTTGACCTAAGCAGGTCATTTTCACCTGGGAACAAGAAACAATCTGAGGACTCTGATGACCTACATTCAGGAGAGCTTGAGATTTTTGCACCACCCTGCAGTCTTGAAGAACTTAAAATAAACAATCTTCTTGATGAGAAAACTGGAAATATTAATAGGTTCAGTCAAAGTACACCCGAGGCACACATAGTAGATCTTAATGAGCTGATATTAGATGTCGTCGATGAACCGCTGGCCAAGAAACTTTGTAAATGTGGGAGTCTATCAACTAATGGAGATTTAATACAGGCACCGGAAATGGAAAAGCCTGGATTTAGGATTTCACACGACTTTCAACGTGAAGAAACACTTTCTGATGGTTGCTTGTCGATCAAAGAAGATGATGTAAAGGCAGGTAAAATTGGTATTTTGGAGATATTAAAACCTGTCAGTGAAACCAGTGTCAAAAAAACCCTACTCTCATGCGGTCAAAGTAGAGATGCGCATCCTAGCATCGGTATACCGTTGGAGCACACTGAAAGACATAACTCTCAAGAAATGATGCTAAGCGCAGTTGTCTATACGGATATGGCTCCTCTAGAGAGCAATGACCAGATCTTGTCTTTTGGAAGAGATGAAAAAAACGAATTAACACACGCCGAGAATACGAAGCTACCACTGAAACGTCAAATAGATTCAAAACTGTCCGAAGAGACACACTGCGACCACAACTCTATTAAACCATCTGATATTTTACGACACATTCGTAGGACACATAATAATGGAGACTTCGTAACCTATGAGAAGCACCGAGATGATGGAAGCGCACAGGATCGTCGGAAAGTGTGGCACACGCAGCAGAGCAATGCTGGCCACTCACCGCAGATCCATAATTCTTGGATGGACTATCCCTATGACGTGCAACCTTACGTGAAACCAGCGTCGTTTGTGAAAGTGAAGAATTGGAAGAGGAATCATGCACAGCTGAGAAGAAAACCAAATGTTTACCTGATCCCCAAACATGTAGTAACGGACGGATCTCCTGATCGATGGAAACACAGTGCATCCGCTAGTCACAGCTTCAACAAAAATATTCCGTGCATACATGGCCATCTTCCAACAGAAAAGCTACCTTTCCCAACACAGAATTCGCTCCGATGGATGATGAATAAGCTCAAGGAGTCAGCCGAGCGAAAGTGTGAGTCACAAAAGGTGTTCCAGAAGGATAGACTGGAATCAAAGTGTCGGTCACAGGAAGCGGAACATAAATCTTTTGATGGTGGTAAAAACACGGGAAAGGAAGATTCGGGAGGTTGGAGCGCCTTCTACGAGAAAACACATCTGTATCCGGCAGACGAAACGAGCGATGGAGACGACGTGAGTTTGTCTGATTGGCCAGACTCCAGTGAAGAGGTCAGCGGCAGCGGCGGTGGCACGGTGAAGGCGGAACAGGCGGCTGATCACAGCTTCCTGTCGACGGCTCTGCGGTTTGTGGCCGTGCCTTTCATGAAGGTAATTTAATTTATTAAAATGCGATGTTACACACGCCCCGGTGGCAATTTCCCTACACACCCATTCTACCCCTTTCTTGTACCCGCCTATTATTGCTGTCTACGAATATTAAGTCTAAATTCTTTCGCCGTTTTTAATAAATCATTCATCACTTCACTTGGTAATTTATTCCAATCCTTAACCCCGTTATATACGAAAGAATATTTTCCTACAACCTGAAATCGAGTTGCAACTTGTGATCATTGCCCCCTCTTAATTCTCCCATCAATATCTGTCCACGCCTCGTCACCACTATACGCCTTGTACACTCCCATGACTCTATTTATCCTCCTCCTGTCTTCCAGTGAATAACATTCCAACGCGTTCATCATATCAGTTACTGAATGTGCTCCGCAGTAATGAGACAAATCTAGCTGCCCTTTCATCCACCCTCTCCAACTCATAATGAAATTTTAGTTTTTTTTATCTGTGTACCCAATAAGCTGAATGTTCTTTGCATTTATATTCATCCCATGTTGACCTACCCAGCCAGCTAATTACTGAAGCACTTAAATACACCGAAGCAGAGGAACAAATGCTCACATTGAGATGGCAATCAAATTACCCTTATTAACGGTTTCAAAGAAGTCTTCTGAAGCTTTTAAATCTGCGCTAAAGTCCTTGATTGGAGCAACGTCATTGGTGTATCCCCGCGGATTGAAAAGACTGAATATCATTTTCCGTCTTAACAATTCTTTGCTTTAATTTTTTTAATGTTGCCTTTGATGGGTAAGGTATAGCGTAAGTCGACTGAATGGATATAAACAGTCATGTGTAAACTTTCACGGAGTTGTGATTTCTCTAAGACATGGTATCGTTTTTAGAATGTCTGAAACTTAATGAACTCTTTAAGTTTACTTCCTTCCCCAACTGCTATGTCGTCTCCTTAATCCCGATTTCAAAATTCAAGTGACAGACTTATATCAGCTCGTCTGCATCACAGTGAACGGTGTATACCGTTATTGTCTCAGTGAAATTCACTTTCAGGTGAATAGCACAGTGTGCAGGGTTTTATTTTCATCAGTTTCTCTGCGTGGTTAAAAGTGGTTTTACACCCGAAAGAGATCAACACATCTTAATTTTCTTTCAGAATAATATGTGGCTCTATCCCTGCTTATAACCATTCCTTTCCTCCCTCTTTCTCTTTTTTGCATTTCTCCGGCTGCTTTATGTTATTTGTTTGGCCTTTATTCCACTTCTAGAATATCTTAAATAGTATCTTCCTTCTTTTTATTGCTTCCTTCCCTGATCCTGTGTTCTGAGTGTACTTTCCATTATGTACAATTGTTCGTTAGTAGTGTTAATTTTGTCTTCCTAATATGTTCTACGTGTTAAGTTAAATTCAATGTTCTTTTTTGCAAATGCATTTATATCTTCACAAACCACTGGTTCACACGTAATTTTTTTTTCTTTTTTTTGCTGTCGTCAGTCTTTTGACTGTGCTAACCTCTTTATTTCTACATACCACTTGCAACACACGTCCTCAATTATCGGCTTCATATATTCTAATCTCTGTCTTCCTCTAGTCTACAGTTCTTACCTTCGATTGATCCCTCCACCAGCAAATTAACCAATCCAGCAGTTATCAAAATATGACCTACCAGCCTGTCTCTTCTTTCTGTAAGCTTCTTCCACAAACTTCTTTCCTCACCCATCACTTCCAAAACTCGTTCATTTCTTACTTTGTCTGTCCACTTAATTTTCAGCATTCTTCCGTAACACCACATTTCAAATGCTTCAATTTTCTTTATTTCCGGTATTCCTAAAGTCCATGTTTCGCTACCATAAAGTGCTGTGCTCCACACATAGAGTTTTAAAAAATTCTCTCTAATTCCTAGATCAATATTTGAAACTAAAAGGTTTTTCTTTTTCATTAAGGCTCTTTTTGCTACTGCTATTCTGCTTTTAATATCATTCCTGCTTCGGCCATCGGTTGTAATTTTGCTTCCCAAGTAACAGAATTCATTTACTTCTCCTATTGCATTCGATCCTATTTTTATCTTTAATCTACTAGTATTGGTATCATTTCTGCTACATTTCATCACTTTTGTCTTGCCTTGATTTATATTCAGTCCAAAATCTTCCTTCAGTATTTTGTTCATGCCATTCAGTAACTTCTCAATATCCTCAGCCCTCTCTGCTAATAAGACAATGTCATCAGTAAATCATAGCATACTGATTTTTTCTCCCTGAAAACTTATGCCACATGGAAATTTTTCTTTGACTTCCTTCATTTCTTCTTCAACATACAAGTTGAATATTAAGGGGGATAGACTACAACCTTGTCTCACACCCTTTTTAAATGATGCATGTCTCTCGTGAATCTCTGCTTTTATTATAGCCACTTGATTCTTATATAGTTTATAGAGTATTCTTCTATCTCAATACTTTAGACCTGACTTCTTTAAAATTTTGAACATCTTGTCCCACCTAACATTATCAAAAGCTTTTTCTAAATCTGCAAATGCCATAAAAGTATCTTTGTTTTTCCTGATCCGCCCTTCATGTATTAATCTTAAAGACAGAATTGCTTCCCTTGAACCACGGTTTTTCCTAAACCCAAACTGTTCTTCACCTACTATCTCTTCTACTATCCTTTCCATTCTTCTGTGTATTATTCTGGCCAGTAATTTTGAAGCATGTGATATTAGACTAATGGTACGATTATTGTCACATTTGTCGGCTTGTGCTTTATTCGGAAGTGTGAAGAAGATATTTTTATTAAAATCAGTTGGAATTTCTCCTGTTTCATAACTTTTTGATATCAGCTTGAATAATCTTTCGATTCCTTCCTCTCCTAGGGATTTATTCCAACTGTTTTATTTGCTTTCAAGTTATTGAGAGCTTTATTAAACTCTGTCCTCAAAACAGGATCTCCTAAGTCATCAATGTCGACATCGCCTTCCTTTTCCATTACACTGTTGTTCAAGTCGTCCCCAACATACAGTTTCTCAATGTATTTCTTCCATCGTTTAGCTCTATCTTTTGAGCTTAAAAGAGGTTTCCCATCGGCAGCTTTAATGTTCATACCTCTTTTCTTCATTTCTCCAAAATTGTGTTTGATCTTTCTATATGCAATACCTACTTTACCTACGACCATTTCCTTTTCTACATCTTCACACTTTTCTTATAGCCATTTTTCTTTTGCTATTTTGCATTTTGTATTTATTTGATTTCTAAATTGCCTGTACTGCTCTCTTCCTGCTTCATCCTGAGCATTTTTACACCTTCTCCTCTGATCCATCAGCTGCAAAATTTCTTCGGTGATCCAAGGTTTATGGGTATCTTGTTCCCTAAAGCCTAATGTTCCTTTAACAGCTTTCATTCTTTCGGTTTTTAATGTATTCCATTCGTCCTCTGTTGAGCTATTTTCAGAATTACTTCTTCGACCTCAGTCTACCATTTCTGCAAATTTTTGTCTCGTGCTACATTGTTTCAGTTTATTTACTTCCAGTCTGTTCTGCTTATACTGCTTCCTTATTCGCTTAAATTTCAGGCTGCACTTCATTATTATCAAATTATGGTCATAGTCTATGTCTGCTCCTGGGTACGCTTTTCAGTCTAGAACTTGATTCCTGAATCTCTGTTTGACCATGCCTGATATAATCTAGCTGATATCTGCCTGTATCCCCAGGACGTTTCCAGGTGTATATTCTTCTTGCATGGTTCTTAAACAGCGTGTTTGCCACTACTAGCTTATATCTTTCACAAAATTCTAGCAACCTGCTTCCTCGCTCATTTATTTCTGCTAGACCAAAACTTCCTACCTGTTTTCGTTCTCCCACTATTGCATTCCAATCACCCATGATTATTAGATTTTCATCCCCCTTCACATATTGGATTAATTCTTTAATTTCAGCGTATATTTTTTCTATTTCTTCATCATCTTCCTGTGACGTTGGCATATACACTTGTACTAATGTGGTTGGGGTGGCCTTAGTTTCTAACCTCATCAAAATAATCCTGTCACTAAACTGTTCATAATAACTCACCCGTTTCCCTACTTTCTTATTCATTATAAATCCCACACCAGTGACTCCATTGACAGCTTGTGTGCTAATTATCCTGTGTTCCCCAGACCGGAAATCCTGTGCGTGCCTCCACTTAATCCCAACAACATCTAACTTAAGTTTGTAGTGTCCCGCTCTGTATGTCTAGGGATTAACTACTATATAAACAGTTTTATTAACTAATACTTAGATAAATGAGTGTGGGTGGGGTTCTCTTCCGAGGTGGTCCTTCACATTGATACAAGTGAAACATGAATTATTAATGAGAAACATACTGATTTTATTGATTTTATACATGGAAAGCAAAGTTATTTCGATGAAACAGTTACTTGAATGGGTAAATGGTTTTTCCCTCTTTGGTACTGGAATTTACAGTTCTTTAATTTTGTTGGAGCTCGTTGTGGTCTCTGTAGACGATTTCGTTACCGTAATGTTGAGCAGCACAGGCCATGCGATGTGTCGTGTCGGTGACCCGCGAGGAGAGCTGTGTCGACGACCGCGGCGGCGGGCAGAGCTGCGTCGTGTTTCGGCAGGCCCCAGGTAGTCGATCAGCTGAGCGAGGGTGGAGTGGCGTCTGGTGTCTCTCCTCCGCGACAGCCGGCAGCTCGTCCTCAACCCTGGGACCTCAGCAATGTGCCTCGGTAGCGCAGATCGCTCGCTGCTGTCTGGTCGCCGAAACCAGAGTCCCTCTCGTCCAGTCTCCGCCGGTCCGACATCAAGTGTCCATCCTCCGTCCATTCTGCCTTCCTCGTAGACTCGCCTTGGGCGGAGTTCGTTCCTCTTCTCTCTCCCGATTGGTCGAATATATAATAAAGAAACAAAAAATATCAGCAACCAGCGAGAATGAATTCCATTGGCTGGGATAACCCCACCACCAGCGTCATATAGTCTCTGTGGGCTGCACTTCTTAAGAACAAACAGTTTATTGTTAATGAATGTTTCTTCGCCAGCGACGTCTGCGAAATGTCTGACAGCTCCGCTGGAACATTTTATGATTGGGGCTCTCAAAGAAACCTTTCATTCGTCGAACATCCACACAGGGGAGCTCACAATGTAACACTGTGTCCATTGTTTTAAACAAACCTCTACTATATCCGAGAAGCTCTCCATCACTTCAGTAAATTAATGCCCCAAAACACTCGGTAACACAAGGGAAGTCTGTTATTTTGAACGTCAACCAGACCTCAATAAAGTACATTCTTTATTACTCACTAGCCTGTCCACTAGGTTACAACCATTATCCTTTCTATGACAAGTAATAATATTAAACATTCCTCATGATAACCTTGTCGGTCGAGAACCGCACTCAAATCAAATGATATGAACTTATGTAAATTAAATACATTATGGTAATAACACTACTGAATCTAACAACAACTTTTCTTGTTACTGATAAATAATGAGATCTACAGAATGGGACATCTCAAGTTGTACCATCTCCCTTTTAAGTTTTCTAACCTATCTGCCCTATTCAGACTTCTAACATTCCACGCTCCGACTCGTAGAATGTTTCTACCCATTGTGATGACTCCTCCCTAAGTAGTCCCCACCCAGAGATCCGACTGGGGGACAATTTTACCTCCGGAATATTTTACCGAAGAAGAAGCCATCATGATATATGTAATTTGAGAGGATCACATGTCCTCGAGATACCCTTGGGGTCTTTTATGCAGTGGTGTCCCGTTGCCTTCTGGATCCCCATGCCGTTTATCATTTCTGATTCATCCGCTTTTAGGGGCCGTTTCCTACCCCAAGGGCAAGAGGGTGCCCTGGACCACTCCCCGCTCTTCCGCCCTCCTTTCGGAGGCCGTTGGCAAGCAGTGGGTGACTCCTTATACCGGAATGTTTCAGTCGCCAGAGCCTCGTCCGTGAGGAGAGGTTGACATTTGGTTGGAGAAGGCTAGTATAGTCTTTCCCAAACCCTTCCTATGTTTCTTTATCACATCTCCAGCACGGATTCTGTATAGTTACTTTGCTCGTACCAGTTATCAGAAGGTACCTGACTCTAATAGTCACAATTTGGTTACTGAGTGTGGTTTAGCCGTAATATAGGAAGCGGATATTTTTCAGTATCCACTGCCATTTATCACGGATTCACTTTTCTTTACGAATGCTTACAAAATCTTTGCAAATCTGCAAATTAGAACCATTTTCATTTTTTCTCCTATAGTAACGTAGCCCAAAACCATTTCTAAGTTTCATTCCTCGACTTCAGCATTCTAAACACCCTTGGCCATTTCATTTAGGTGATTAATGCTTTATACAACTCAGTAAGTCATTTTCTGCCCTCAAACTTATTTGATTCTAAACTCCTATGATAGAATGCTTGCAGCAAGTCTAATCCATTAGTATTTTAATTTTTTTAATTAAATCGAATTGCAATGGAGCGCATTGAAATTTTCCTAAACACCCATCTTCCCCCTTTTCTGCATCCACCTACATTTACCCTTTACAATTTGTAGCTTTAAACTCTTTCAACGTTTTTGGCAAATTATTTACCACTTCTCTTGGTAACTTATTCCAATCCCTGACACCCTTACCCAAAAAAGAGAATCTTCCTACTCCCTTGTGCCTGAAATCGTGATTCCTAAGCCACGCAACAATCGACAAACCGAATGGTGCATTTATTATTACATCTCTTGACTGTTTTATAAGAAACCATTAAAATGTAAGTTCAGAATATGTCTTTGATGCTACAGTTTTGCACTACCTTTTGCTTCTAGATGTAGTTAATCAATTCCTGATTCAACCGCAGTTGAAGGCTGCTTCCAATCCAAAGGGAAAGAGGCTGTTAGCAGCTTTTCTGCCATTTTATAAACATACCATTGCAGCGACACAAATATTACTCGGTAAATAGAGCGAGAATTGTTCGGATAACAAGAGCTTCGACTGTGGAAACGAAGCTGACCGAGAGATTGATGCCGGTCGCATCCCGAAGCTAACATAACGCTGTGGCTCTAATTCTACACTTGCCTAATTCATAGAACTGCAACATTGCTGATTCTGAAGCTTCAGATCGTACGAGGGAATACCCAAACAAAAAACAGAATTATTTTTTAAAAGCTATATATTTTAAATTTTTTTACATAATAGTCTTTGCAGGTGCATTGTTTTGGTGGAATAACCAGTCCCCTGTCTGCCACAAATCGGGTCTTTTTTTACGAACACTGTTGTGTTGTCTTCTTAAAGCTTCCAATAAAAGGTTTGATTGACGGTCTTATATGGGGGAACAAACTCTGAATGAACTACGCCCTTGGCATAAAAAAAAAAAAAAAAAAAAAAAAAAAAAAAAAAAAAAAAAAACAAACAAACAAATGAGCATTGTCTTGATGTTTGATTTGACTTGACGACATTTTTTTAAACGGGGTGACATTCCATTTGCTTGACTGTTGCTTTGTTTCTGGGTCGTAACCATAGCACCATGATTCATCACCAGTAATGACCTTTGACAGAAAATCTGGATCAATTTCAAGCTGTTGTTTCAACGCGACGTTATTTTTGATTGTCAGTCAGAGCCAGAGAAAGGAACTTGACAGCAACCCTTTTCATTCCCAAGTCGTCGGTTAAAATTCGCTGAACCGAGCTCCAAGATAACCCACTAATCTCTGACAGTTGATCAGTTGTCTGTCAATGGTCTGAGAACACAAGCTCTCGAATATTTTCAACATTTTCGTCGATTCGAGCAGTTGATGGACGTCCGAAACGAGGTTTGTCAACAATCGACATGTCGTCATGTTTAATCCGAGCGAACCACTCGTACACTTGAGTTTTTCCCATAAGGTCATCTTTGTAAGCTGTTTTTAACATTAAAACAGTTTCAGCAACATTTTTACTAAGTAGAAAACAAAATTTCACTGCTGCACATTGTTCACTTAAGTTTGCCACCATCAAAAACGAAACAATAACAAAACACCGCTAGCAAAAACTATCACTGTTGGTTAACAAAACAAGCCTGGTGGACAACACGGGTGGCACTGAACTGCCAATGAGTTGCGCTATTGACGCCTAGCGGCAGAAACGCGTACTACAGTAGCTACGCCCACGGCAATGCTATTCCGGTTATTCTTGGGTACCTCCTCGTACGGTTATCCTTGGCATCAAAACTGTGTCCTTGATCCGCATGGTAGTCCGTATACAGCAGTGTCTCGCGTGTATCAGGTGTGTGTTCTTCATTATCTGTTGTGACGTGCTGTGTTCTGCACTGGCAGGTGTGCAGCTTCGTGCGAGGCGTGTGGGCGGGCGACGAGGGCGGCGCGTCGTCCTACCTGGCTGGAGCGCTGGGCCACCTGTTCCTCGGACAGGGCGGCGGCAAGCCAGAGGTGCGACTCACATTCGACTAGACTCCAAGCTGTGCACAGTGTTCAGACTTCGTGCGAGGCGTGTGGGCGGGCGACGAGGGCGGCGCGTCGTCCTACCTGGCTGGAGCGCTGGGCCACCTGTTCCTCGGACAGGGCGGCGGCAAGCCAGAGGTGCGACTCACATTCGACTAGACTCCAAGCTGTGCACAGTGTTCAGACTTCGTGCGAGGCGTGTGGGCGGGCGACGAGGGCGGCGCGTCGTCCTACCTGGCTCGAGCGCTGGGCCACCTGTTCCTGGGACAGGGCGGCAGCAAGCCAGAGGTGCGACTCACATTCGACTAGACTCCAAGCCGTGCACAGTGTTCAGACTTCGTGCGAGGCGTGTGGGCGAGCAACGAGGCCGGCGCGTCGTCCTACCTGGCTGGAGCGCTGGGCCACCTGTTGCTGGGACAGGGCGGCAGTTAGCCAGAGGTGCTACTCTCATTCGACTAGACTCCAAGCTGTGCACAGTGTTCAGACTTCATCGACCACGTTGCTGGAAGACGATCAACCTACCAAACCTCATTAATATGTACAACATGCGCTATATATGTTAAGTCACTGCATCTCACACCTCTTTTCCTTTTCTTTCTTTATCTCATTTTCATATCTTGTCTTATTTCATTACTCATATTTATTTATTTATATAAGGCTGGTTCAAAAAGTAACGAGCCGGAGGCCTAGGAGCAGAAACCAGTTCCTGTATTACAGAAGTGTTGGCCCTGGCTGTTGAGGCACTTGTCCCACTGCGACACAAGGCGGTGAATGGCTGTCTCGTTTTTTTTTTTTTTGTTTTTTTTTTTAACTGCTTTACGTCTCTCAACAGCGAGGTCTTAAGAGACGGGAAAGGATGGGGGGCAAGGAATGGGAAGGAATTTGGCCATGGCCTTTTTAAGGAAACATCCCGGCATTTGCCTGGAGTGATTTGGGAAACCATGGAAAAGGCTGTCTCGTAAAATTCTTGGGGCTGCGATGTCGTCGTCGTCCGAGGGGAATCGTTTGCCCCTCACAGCCTCTTTCAGGGGACCAAAAATGGCGTAATCGCAGGGACTGCATGGGGGTGAGCTTGCCTGGTCGTTTTGATTTGATCACCTGGCGAAGGATGGTCAAGGTTTGCAAGTAACGCCGGGCATTCACTCTCGTCCTATGCTGCCGGAAGTCTATCAAAAGGGGGCCATGTCAAAAAAGAACGTCAGCATAACCTTTCCTGCTCTTGTGTGGATGGCCTTGGATTTTGTTGGTGGAGGTGACCCTCGATGCTTCCACTGGAGACTTTGTCGTTTCGATTCTGGTTCGAAGTGATGACACCAAGACTCATCTCCAGCCACCACTCGTGCCAGGAACTCATTCCCTTCCCTGGCATACCGTTGCAGATGATCAAGACAGTGAGCAATTCAAAATGCTTCTGTGGTTGAAGACTGTGGGGCATCCATTGGGCGCACACTTTGCGTCAGTTCAGTCTTTGCGTCATGATGCTGTGAACACTTCCGACGCTCAATCCGACCTCGGCGGCTACGGCTTTCACTGTAACTCGGCGGTCCTGGGTAACGAGTCCATCAACCAGCTGGACGACGTCATCGATGATGCGGTGAGGTATTCCAGACCGTGCATCATTGGCTAAAGACACCCGTCCTTCCCTGAAGCGCTTGCGCCACGCCTTGACCCTTGAAAAGGACATGCAGTGTTCACCGTACACTTGTGACGTTCTTCGATGAATGTCCGTTCCCCTTACTCCTTCCGATGTCAGAAAACGAACAACATCTCTTTGTTTTTCTTTTGACGCCTCAATTTCACTGCTTACAACACGAATGAGCGCTGGACAACTGGCGCATGCTTCTGCTAGCTTTGTAGTCACGTGACTTCCACTCGTGTCCCTCTAGCGGCGGGCATGTGGACTTTCGCACTTTTGTCGGAAACGCTCTTTGTTACTGACGCAACGATATTACAATTCTGTGACCGGTTTACACATTCCAGACTCCGGCTCGTTTCTTTTTGAACGTTCCTTATAATTCCCTTTTCATTTTGATTTTCTTCTTTTATTTTCATTTTGTCTTCTTTTTTATTTTCTATTTCTTTTATTATTTTCTTTGCTGCATCTCTCCACCATAAAACATTTTATTCGGTGTCAAACTGCAGAAAAATTGCTTCCAATCTTCATTGACACAAGAACTTTTCACTGTAATGTGAATATCTCTTAAAAATGCTGGATTTCCAAAATAGAATCGAAGATTTCTCAATAAAAATAATAGCAAGTGGCTGTTTTGCTGATTTACTAAAATCGTTTTATAAAACTTTCCGATTAATAGTTTTGTGAAATATTGTTTAGTAATATTTATTATGAACGAAGACTTTCCCGGCGTATGATTGCAATGTAGTCTTCACGGGTGTACCGCCGGATAGTGTTGTGGAAACACAATATTTCGACGGCTGGCTCCGTGTTTCCACAACACAATCCGGCGGTACACCCGTGAAGACTACATTGCAATATTTATTAAGTTTCTTTAGCAATGTCACTGAGTTAAATTATGTAATGGAATTAATATCTGTTAATGTTTGTTTTGTATTCTGAACTTGGCATATTTAAACCAATAATTGGTAACGTTGAAAATTTAATACGAAAAGAAATTCAAAAACGACACCGTGACCTTGAGTGTGTAGGGAGCTCCCTCTACAAGACCTAATCCGATATTGTCCGATATAAATGATTCGTTGCTTAGTAGTACGAACAAATTTCTCTATATTTTACTCACATTTCACAATAATCCAAAGTTATTTGAATTTTCAAGGATTATTTATAAATAGTTGCTTTGTATAACAATGTCTTTACTCTGCTACTAGTTGACTTTGCGCCATCGTAATATGACTTTAAACAATGGTTTTTATGAAGCTGTCTCACGAAAAGCAGACTTAGGGATGCTTTTAAAAATATCTGTTTTGATCTGTAACGTTTAAGTTATCCTATAGCCGTCAATAGTGGCCTCCTCTTCGTAAAGCCAAACGCTTGTTGGGAGTTTCGGGGACGCAGGCCCAATAGCAGCAGAGAGCAGTGGCGGCACAGCGCTGTTGTTTTGTCCAGCGGTGTGCCTGGACATCCATTCTGCCGACTCCTGCCGCCGCGCCGTCTGGACTCTGGCTGCAGAGGTTGCGTGTTCGAGCTCCGCCGAACACACAGATTAGTTTGCTCTAGGTAATGTGTCCGTCCTGTGATGCGCTTACTGTTTTGTGACTTCAGAATTAGAAAATCCAAGTATCAATCACAGAATCAATAACACATTTTACCTGGCAGTTGGATCCCAGCTGCCAATATCAAAATAAAGGAAAGACGTTAATACTTTCTCGTCGAGGAAGCTGGTCTGTCGTGATCTTTAGAACCGACCAGTAGGCGATGGCTTAAATACTGCCGGTGTTGATTCTGCATTTGTATAATCTTAACGAAACCTTCTTGAGACAAAATATATCCCTCCTACCGCGACCTTCAGTGAAATTGTTAGTGATCTGGTACAGAAAATAATAACACGCCATAGCATTTCCTTAAAATAACCAGGTAAGCTTTTAAAGCCTGAATCCTGAAAGAAGAGATGAAACTGTATTATTCATGTAGGTACATTATTAGATTCTGAGATTCGGCTAGGTTACGTCGAGAAGCGCAACATTCTACAATGCCCTCAATACGTCGCTATTAAGCTACTAAACTAGTGTTTAAACACCTAAAACGCTCTACTCTAGCCATTCCGCACTTCCGGCTCAAGGTCACGACCCCCCCCCCCACTCCTTCCTTTCCTAATCCCAGAGCTCACCGCTATGTCCACGTAGACCTCCACATTCGAGACCTTCTAACCGACAAATGAAGCATCTGATTGTGCTTAAATTGTTCGTATCCAACATCGTTCAGAAAGCATTGTGTTGGCTCAAAATTTCGATGTCCAAATTAAAATGACTCTTTACCTTTTAAACCCTGCCCGCTGGCCGTCCACTGGAGGCGTATTCGCGCGAATCCAATCCAAACACAGTGAACGTTATGTGACTCCGTCCATTGTGAGCGCTTGAACATACGTGAGGGCGATGAGATCCGAAACTGTTTGTATTTGGTCGCGCGAACACGCGCTTCACGCGATGGACACTGAGAATGTAAAGCCGCCGACAAACCATTCACGAGCTCCAACAGTCACGGAAACAATACTAATAGTACAAAAATAATTAACACTTATACAAAACTACTTGAAATCATTAGGAAACATTTTAAATAAAAATAGAAAAAAAATAAAAGCACAGTTATGAAACCAAAGACTTGTAAACATTATGGCCCACGTAACATTTTTGATTACAAGAACGAAGTCTTTCTGGCGTTGAGAATGTATAAACTGCTCTCGGGTGACTAGCCGACTCAAGAGTGCGTTGTCACACGATATTTCGGCGACTAGATCCATTGCCGCCATCTTCACCAGAAGATGGCGGCAATGACTCGGCTAGTCACCCGAGAGCAGTTTATACATTTTTGATTACGGTTCTCTAATATTCCAAGCACTCTACTTCTTTTAATACTTTCACAAAACTCATTGAGTTCAATAAAACTATTTTAATCCATCAAAACACAACACGTTAATGGATTGTATAAATTAGCAACCAATTTCTTCGTTTGCCTCTCAAACACAGATTCAATTTATTACATGGATTGTAATAAGTGGCGACTAATCTTTAATACGTGATAGTGCTTATAGTATTATGTATTAAGTTTTTATTTGCTGTCGTTTCGATAAAATTACAAAACTAATTAATGTATTGCATAGTATTACTAACAAAATACCATCAATTTATAAAGATCATTTACGGCGTAATTCATTTGACCTAGTTTACTCAAATTTAGCTGGAAATTGTTTCAGCCAGCCTTTGGAATTACTATTTTTGTGACCTCTTTCAATTCAATTATTTTTCTCTTAACATAAAACTATTTTTAACTGTACCAGCATATTTTCAAGATAAAGTTAATTAGGTAATGCGTTATAAGATTAGAGTGAATTAAAATGACATTTCCCTAGGTGCAGATCATCTGATTAGCATCCTGCATTTTTGTCATATATATTGTAGTGTATCGCTACACTACATGAAAATACAGGTATTTGCCATATGCTAGGCTCCTAGCTCGCGTAGGTGGAGAGTGCAAACAAAAGGCTATGGTATATGACCTTGGGGCAGGTAGCCGTATGGACTTAAGCGTGGCCGGTAGGGTGACGGGAGAGAGTACAGTAGACTGCCAGCTGGGTGGTTGTGTGCGTCGCCAGCCAACGACAGAGTATGCTGTGCGGCGACTACCGTTAGCACGGTCTGTGGCAGTGCTCTATGTTACATGTCGTCATCGCAGTGGATGACGCTGTCCGACGGCCAGCAGATGAAGCATCGCCTGGGAATACTACTGGAAGCAGACTTGGCGCCTTCTGCAAAATGGTATCTGCACAGAGATGTTGATAATCACCGCAAAGACCTGTCGTATTGATAAACCCAGTGTCGCCCTAGAGACTCTCATCGCCCCGCCTGAGCATAGTAAACGGACATATAACAAAACACCTGACAACTGACAGATATTGAATCTATTGTATTACAAGATGATTGTTTAATTGTAATTGGAAAGTAAATTTGTAATAAATGTTAATGTCAAACGCACGTGATACGGTGTTTTCAACATGTAAAGTAACATCACATTTCCCCTTCTCAGAACTTTCATTCAATAAAAATTTTTTTTTGGTAAAATAATTTTAAATTAAAATAATTTAATTCATAAAAAGGGGAGTACAAGTTGTACGCTTCAATATATATATATATATATTCGAATAAACTAAATGCAGGAAAATTAGAAACACATGATTTCTGTTTTGATTAAAGTATCAGCTTTTGATAAAATATGCCCTATTATAGTTATATGCATACATTTTCCTCAATCTAATTAAAATTTCAATTGCATACATTAGAAAAATCATGTGATTATTTAACACAGGATTTTTGTAAGTAGACCGTGTCGCAAAAGATAGAATGTGAGAACAGAAATTTTGCCGATCTATGGAATAAACAAAGAAATTTACGTTTGTTTTCTTAATTAAAGAGTAAAAAAATATGTGTTAAGGAATTACTGTTCTACAGTATTTTCTTTAGTTATATTCACTGACATCAAGAAGAAATGGAATGGGCTGTGGGATTCAACGGAGAACTGGCGACAGAGTCGCGCGAATCTGCTTTCAGTGCTCGGGGTGTCGTCGCGCCGACAGGTGAATTCGCGGCAGTCTGGCTGCTTTTCCACTGCGCGGCTAGCCGCGGGCGGCCGCAGTCGCGAGCGGCCAGTTTTGTAGCGACTGTTGTAGCGACTGCGCGCGCGGCTGTGTTCCACAAGCCAGCTCATTTTCAAAACTCACTGATAAAGTTATGCGTCCGTATAGTGGGCGAACTTTATCAACAAAAAAAGAGTGTTTAATTACAGGTTGTGTAGAGCAAGGCGATACATCGAGTGTACATTTGGGATAATGGCCAATAAATGGCGTATATTTCACAGAGCTTTAAACACAGATATAGATTTGTCTTTAGACATTGTTAAAGCTACGTGTATTTTGCATAATTTTGTACTTGAAAGGCATGGCCGTAATGAAGATTTAGTGCAAGGATGCCCCACCAGCTTGGCAAGCCTTCCAAATGACTGTAGAGGCACAACAAGGACGGCCACATGCTATAGAGACTTTTTTGCTGATTACTTTGAAGAAGATGGCAAGTTAGATTGGCAATACAGTTATATTTAAAGACACTATAACAGTGACAATACAGAGTTACTTTCCTTATTAATACAACAAATATTATTCCTAAATAAATTACTTATTATAAACAACTTGTTATTGAAATAAAAAAAATACTTTGTAACCTACCTAATGCGTCCTTTTCAGCCACCGTTTTCAGTTCATTTCCGCCAAATTTGTTTACTAAAGTCTCCCAAGCCGACTTGCGCAAGTTTCGGTCAGAGTATTCTGAACTCTCCATATTCCATATTGATGGCAAAGACTCAATTTCTCTCATGAAATCTTCCGTATTTGTGTCTTGCGTCATGTTGTCTTGCACAAAAAGCACTTCTTTATTCATTCACGCCACGCCGCGTACTGAAACAATGGTACCGGAGGCGGTCAGTCGCGAGCGGCTAGCCGCGCAGTGTGCATTGCGCAGTAATTTTGTGAAGATATTGAGTCGCGCGCGGCTGCTCCGAGTCGCGTGTAATTTTGCAGTCGCGGCGACTGCCAAGTCGCGGTCGCGTCAATGGGTATGGTCAATGCCATCACTGAATAAATAACAATCGCGCGCGGCCAGCCGCCCGCGGCTAGCCGCTTAGTGGAAAAGAGGCCTAAAGTGCAGCGCCTGTGGTTACAGCGCTGCGCACCAAGGAAACTAACTGGCTTCAGCTGTGGAGGTACAGAGTCTGTACAGTGCCTGGTGAGTGGCAGCGTACGACACTGTTAGTGGTGGTTTTTATTTTGATTTAATTTAATTGGGATGGATAACACCTGTCTTAATACCCCTACTATCATACCTCACAAATTTATGTTTTATATTTATTAACTAATTCAGGTAAATTGTTCATCATTCTGCTCGTTAATTCATACCGATCCCTGATCCCTTTAATCATAAAGGAGACTTTTCCCGCTCTGTTAGGCCTGAAATGAAATGCTAGTTAATAATTCTCATGCCAGAAGTCACCCCCACCACTCAGTTCACCCGCCTCCTGTCTTCCGATGGCATCCAGCCCAGCTGCTTCATTATGTCAGATGTTGATTGACTTCACAAACAAATCTACTTGACCTGCTTATACTAGCTACTCCGACTGGAATATTCGATATCCATATTGTGGTCCTCCACTTCACCCGCTCCAGAAAATAGTGCTTTTTGAATTTTATCCTACCACCCGTGCGATGTCTCCAGACCAACCAGATATTTAGATTTTGTGTCTTCAACAAGCAGTTCCTCATAAACCTTACAAACATAAAACTTTTATTTTTTATATCTGTGTACCAAGAATCTGACCCTCTTTGGCATTCCATGCTGACCTTCACAGCTGGCTATCCCGTCCAGATCGCGCTGTAGTTTCCCACGATTCACTCCGGTTTCAATCTCGCCTCCGAGCCCGTCAAAAATGACGGGTGGATGGAATGTTCTGGCAATCGATTGCGACTGACTATTAGAATTTCTGTTGCGTAATGCTCATAGTCTTATTTTGTAATTTTGTACATATTTCTATTGTAGTTCACACAGCGATACAGTTGGAACTTCTACTGAATTAGTGATTTCAGAATTAGGGAACCAATGAAATTAAAAACAAGTTAGGAATCCTAAAACCTTATGCTACTGACGTGATATTGGTTCTATTCCTGGTGCAGGTTTCATTCAGCACGATAATTACGGAACTACTTCCACACGTATGAAAAATAATAATTCTAGTAACTCGGCATTTATGAAAGCAGCTTAAATTATTTGTAAAATTAAATTAATTGTAAATTATTCTGTAAAAAATTGTGTCAGTTGTCATTCTGGACCTGTCTGCATTTCGACATAACCACAACTTCTACTAATATTGCTGTTAAAAATTCATAGATTCTATTACCCGTGTAGGAATCCCTTCACTGCACTGTGATGTAAATTAGACCCACTGGTCTGATATAGTGACATTAGTAATAAAATCAACTAAAAGTAAATATATTATTTTAATTACATACTTCTATTTCAGTGTTTCGGCAAATCATTTCTTCAAGTATTTTATAACAGTGAATTAAAATATGAATATCGGATATAAATATCTTGTAATCCGTAAAAAAATTACGTGTTGAACGCAGTATTTTAGAAATTCGTTTCCTCGCCAACTAAGTGAAATTTCTTTAAATAACGCTCATAATGTTGAAAATGATGCAATGCAGATACTTCTTAGCTTACTGCAACAACGGGATCGCTGTACACAGAGTAGCCTATAAGAAAAATCTGCATCGATGGAATTTCAGTTAAGAAAAAGTAACTAATAATTAATATGGCGATTTTTACGAAATACATTTTTTCATTTTAGTATGCTGGCAGCTCATTTACTCGTGGAAATAAAACTGCTATTAAATAACGCGCATAACCGTGAACATCTCCGGTCGCTGTTGGTTGTACAGCGGAGGCGGGAAGCGTGACGTCAGCCTGTGACTGACTTCGGTACATAATGACCCAGATTTGCATTTTATAGGTATAGTCTCTGTCATCTGCAAACAATCTAGATTCTGAATGCAAACCATTAATTGGAATAATGAACAGAAATGGAATCAATTCACTACACCGTGGCACTCCATTTTCGATTTGTTATGATACTTTATTTCTTACCCTAACTTCTTCCCTATCTTTCATTCATCCCAATTGTTTGTTTTTAATTTATTGATTGTGCTTTGACACGAAAATCTAGTATCCTTCCTTTCGCATGACGTAAACCAAAAGATGGATGATCGATAGGGCTAGTCGATGTCGGCTGGAGAGGGCAGGGAACTAAGAACGGGAATGTATTCGGCCGTGGCCTTCAGGAATCATACCGATATAAGCCGATAATGCTTACTGCGAACCACGACAAACAAAAATTGAGAAGGCAGGTCGGGGATTCGAACCCGCGTCCTATTGCCCACCGCGCTCGGTAATGCGAATCAAATTCAGGAGTTGGACCTGTTGCAAAGGGAGGGGACATGAAAATTACCGTAGAACGCAATCAGTGAACGATATGATCAGCAGGTGCATTGGAAGTCATCGGAAAATAGGGAACAAAAAATTTCAATTTGCGTAATGATGATATGTTATTAGGGCTATTCTTATATGTTATTAGGTATATTATTTCATTATTACATTACTTCCTTTACTTCTCAAATGTCTGTTTTTTGTCAGAACTCCTTCATTTTATATATTCCACTTGCCCGTTCTTCTTCGTTAGTTTATCTTCTTTAGTTTTCTTTCTCCTGACATCAGTCTTTCGACTGGTTTGATCCAATCCTCCATCCCTTCCTATTTTGTGCTAACCTCTTCATCTCTACATATCCCTTACAATCCATTATCTGCTTCATATATTCTAATCTCTGTCTTCCTCTACAGTTCTTGCCTTCGACTATTCCCTCCACCAGCAAATTAACCAATCCAACATGTCTCAAAAAAATTACCTACCAGCCTGTCACTTCTTTCGTAAGCATCTTCCACAAACTTCTTTCCTCTCCCATCACTTCCAAAACTCGTTCATTTCTTACTTTGTCTGTCCAATAATTTTCAGCATTCTTCTGTTAACACCACATTTCAAATGCTTCAATTTTCTTTCTTTCCAGTATTCCTAAAATCCATGTTTCACTACCATAAAGTGCTGTGCTCCACACATAGAGTATTAAAAAGTTATTTCTAATTCCCAGTTCAATATTTGAAACTAAAAGATTTCTCTTTATCATGAAGGCTCTTTTCGCTACTGCTATTCTCCTTTTAACATCATTCCTGCTCCGGCCATCGGTTGTAATTTTGCTTCCCAAGTAACAGAACTCACTCACTTCTCCTATTGCATCAGATCCTATTTTTATATTTAATCTACTCTGATTGGTATCATTTCTGTTACATTTCATCACTTATGTCTTGCTTTGAATTCTATTCAGTACAAAATCTTCCTTCAATATTTGTTCATGCAATTCAGTACCTTTCAGCCCTTTCTGCTAACAAGACAATGTCATCAGCAAATACTAGCATACTAATTTTTTCTCCCCTATCACTTATGGCACATAGAAATGTTTTTTACTTTCATTGTTGCTTCTTCTACATGCAACTTGAATATTAAGGGGGATAGACTACAACCTTGTATCACGCCCTTTTTTACTGATGCATGTCTCTCGTGATTCTCTACTTTTATTATAGCCACTTGATTCTTATATAGTTTATAAAGTATTCTTCTATCCCGATACTTTAGACCTGACTTCTTTAAAATTTTATACATCTTGTCTCACCGACCATTATCAAAAGCCTTTTCTAAATCAACAAAAGCCAAAAAAGTAGCTTTGTTTTTCTTGATCCACCCTTCAAGTATTAATCTTAAAGCCAGAATTGCTTCCCTTGTACCGCGATTTTTCCTAGACTCAAACTGATCTTCACCTACTCCATCTTCTGCTACCCTTTCAATTCTTCTGTTTATTATTCTGGTCAGTAATTTTGAAGCATGTGATGTTAGACTAATGGTGCGATAATTCTCACATTTGTCGGCTTGTGCTTTCTTCAGAAGTGTGAAGATGATATTTTTCTTAAAATCAGTTAGAATTTCTCCTGTTTCGTAACTTTTTGATATCAGCCTGAATAATTTTAAATTCCTTCTTCACCTAGGGATTTAAGAAGTTCTGCAGGGATCTCATCAATTCCAACTGCATTATTTGCTTTCAAGTCATACTGAGCTCTTTTAAATTCTGTTCCAAAAACAGGATCTCCTAAGTCATAAATGTTGACATCGCCTTCCTTTTCCATTACGCTAATGTTCATGTCATCCCCATCATAAAGTTTCTGAATGTATTCCTTCCATCGGTTAACTCTATCGTCTGAGCTTAAAAGAGGTTTCCCATAGGCCGCTTTAATGTTCACGACTCTTTTCTACATTTCTCCAAAATTCTGTTTGATCTTCATACATGCAACATATACTTTACCTACTACCATTTCCTTTTCTACTTCTTCACACTTTTCTTCTAGCCATTTTTCTTTTGCTTTATGCATTTTCTGTTTATTTGATTTCTAAATTGCCTGTATTGCTCTCTTTCTGCTTCCTGAGCATTTTTGTACCTCCTCCTCTAATGCATCAGCTCCAATATTTCTTCTGTGATCCAAGCTTTTCGGGCAACTGTTTTCCTAAAGCCTAGCATTCCTTTACCAGCTTTCATTATTTCAGTCTTTAATTAATTCCATTCGTTCTCGGTTGAGCTCCTTTCAGAGTTACTTGTTAGACTAAGTCTACCATTTCTGCAAATTTTTGTCTCTTGCTAGATTGTTTCAGTTTTTTCATTTCCAGTGTTTTCTGTTTATATTACTTCCTTATTTGCATGAATTTCAGCCTGCACTTCATTACTGTCAAATTATGGTCATAGTCTTTGTCTCCTCCTGGGTACGCTTTACATTGTAGAACTTGATTCTTGAACCTCTGTTTGAACGTGATATCTGCCTGTATCCCCAGGATGTTTCCAGGTGTATATTCTTCTTACATGGTTCTTAAACAGTGTGTTTGCCTCAACTCGCTTATATCTTCCACAAAATTGTAACAACCTGCTTCCTCGCTCATTTCTTTCTCCTAGACCAAAACTTCCTACAGTATTTCCCTCTTTTCCTTCCCCCACTATCGCATTCCAATCACCCATTATTATTAGATTTTCCTCCCCCTTTACATATTGGATTAATTCTTCAACTTCAGCGTATATTTTCTCCATTTCTTTGTCATTTTCCTGTGACGTTGGCATATACACTAGTACTAATGTGGTTGGGGCGGGCTTAGTTTTTAACCTCATCAAAATAATCCTGTCACTAAACTGTTCATAATAACTCACAAGTTTCCCTAGTCTCTTATTCATTATAAATGATACACCAGTGACTCCATTGACAGCTTGTGTTCTAGTTATCCTGTGTTCCCCAGACAAGAAATCTTCTTATACATTCGTTACTTCTTCCTCTGCTTTCGTTCTAATCAGATTTCTGTGCATTAAATTTATTCCCTGATCCTACTTTTTTCTTTAGATTTTGATGAAAATTGTGACTTCATGTTCTAAAAGATAAGAGTTTACGTATCACTCCTTCCGGGTTAATTCTCTCAAATTTTCCATAGTGATTTATATGTATCTTCTTAACTATGACGTAGATCATCTTTATACAATTCTTCCACAGTTTTATTGATTTCGTATATTAGGACCAATCGTAATTTGAATTCCTCTAATTTCACAGTGTATATACCTGATAAGATACGTTGCAGTAACTGCACTGCAAGCAGTTAACTCAGGTAAACTCGCAGCTAGCTAAGCTAATGCGTACGATTTCAGTTACCATCATGAATGTGCTACTGGGTCTTCTCTCCTTCTAAATTTTATGTTCTGACGAAAAGACGTATTATAATTATCCGGCAGATGCCTGTATACCTAACTAGGATGATTATTCGTAAAGGTACCATTAAAATTATATTTTATTCGATAACCGTAATATTAAAGGAGATTAGGTAGCACAAAACAAATGATGATGTCAGAATTTCTTTTTGATACAAAAATTCTAAAAATTTCCTGATTTCTTCTAACTTTCAGAAGCTATTTAGGCATAGATATCACTAGTGGCAATATGTTGGCTCAACTGATAAGACATTCGCTTTGAAAATTCAGGGTAGTTGGATTGTATCCCAGGGTGGTGAGGAAATTTGACGGACTTTGCTTTGTTCATATGAACTCTGTGTTTCTGATTCCTCGTTGGCCTGAAGGAAAGGACTGGCCGTCCTACCTCTGACATACTGGCTTAGCAATCGTGCTTCGGATTGTAGACTAAATTAAGTTTGTGAGTAGACACATTCCTTTCATTGCAGTTCTTCAATAGCCATTGTAATAAACGTAAAGTACTGCAATGCCTCTCTCTAAGGCCGGCCACACACAGAACCGGGCGGGGCAGGGCATTTTGCCCCGGGGCGTCTTGTGCGACGAGAAACGCACGGCTGCCTATGGAGCATCACACACAGGACCAGGCGGGGCAGGGCACGTCGAAAAGACGGTCCGGGACAAATGCGAAGCTGAAACAAATTATGCCCCGGGGCAAGTCGCTGCCGGGCAGAACGTTCTGCGCATGCGCTGTCACGGGACCCACCCTCCCTCCCCGGGCTCCACTATCTAGCCGTCTGGTTGTGTTGAATACGTGGTTGTGTTGTGTTTCGAATATTCGACTGATTTGTATGTGTGCCATGTATGACTGTAAGATTTAAAAATTATATGACTATACAGTGTTATTATATGGTTGAATAACTAATGCTCAGGAAAAAGAGGACCAACATACATACCTTAAGGTTATCAAAAGCCGCTCCTCTGGGGGTATGGCTGTTCTCCAGTTGGTATTCTGCTTTTCTATTCTGCTCCGAATGCTCTCAAGTACAAAGTCGAATGTCCAAATTGACATAATTAAAAAACTTGTCTGGGTTCGGCTCGAAGCTCAGAAATAAAACTTCCTATATTCCTTTTGGGTTTATAGGGTGTACCCACATCTCTCTGTTGTTAACATTGTGGTCCAAGAGCTGCAGATAGTTACAAATTAACAAAACTGTCTCCTCATCTACATCCATTTCAAAATGATACACTATACACCAGTATGCTCCCGCTGAGTTCACTGACAGGTGACTGGGGCAATGAAGAAAATTTGCTAAGTGTTTGACTTGTCGTGCCCCGCCTCGTTCTGTGTGTGACAGCAGCACGACAGGACAAATCAGGCGACTCGTCGCGCCCCGCCCCGCCCTGCCCCGCCCGGTTCTGTGTGTAGCCGGCTTAATGTGACACTATATTACAGTGGTAATACCGTATAGTTTAATATGTCTGAATATTTTCAACCGAGACAATATACTAAGTGTGAGTGGAGACTTTCCCGGCGTATCGATGCAACAACAGTCGCACCGCTGCATAACAACTCAGGAACGGATAATTAGTTTAGCTAATGGATTTTGGTAGCCAAGAAGTTATTATATATATATAATAATAAAAAAAAAACAAGATTGAAACGTGTGTACGAACTAGCAGTAGTCGGTTAAAATTAATTCTCAATCGAAGGTTCTGGAGGACGCAACAGAATCATGCTGGCTCTACACACTGAAGCTGACCAATGACAGAACTCAGATCTACTGTTTTGTGGAAGCTTAGCATTGTATTTGTCACCGGCCAAACCCGATATCATTCCAAACGCGTGTCAGGATATACTATGTTAGCCCAGGACAATCTGTAAGTACTTTAGACTTAACTAGTTTGGCCTAAGCCTAACGTATTTTGAATTGTAATGGGTAAAAGACAATCACTCGACTAAATGGTCAGAAGGCTTGAGGTATGTACAATTTATGAGAAAAAAAATTATGAAAAACATTCGGGCATAAAACAATCGCCTTACAAAAATATGTTTGAAGTTGAACCCAGAGTTGGTCCTTCAATATCACTACTGCCAGAAATAATAAAAGATATTCCAGATGAAGATGATCAAAAACTTGTTTAAACTGATTTAACCCTTAACTATAGACAGACAAATGATCACAACCATTCAGAAGATGTTAGTGATAGTAATGATGCCAAAACTTCTACACTTGATAATGATATTCAAAAGGTAACATTTTCAGAACAGTCAAAAAAAAAAAAAAATTAAACCAGTTTCTGACAAGTCGTATCCGCCAGCTACTGTGGCCGTGCCGACAGAGGAAGAGGCGACCCAAGAAATGCTATCGCCGTTGTTCTGGAAATAAACAACGATGGCCTGTACAAAACAGGAACTAAGCATGGAATATTGCAGACACTCCATTGCAGGTTAGGTACCCACGTTTTCGTTGTTCTTATATTTAGAAGACGTTTACAAATTTTTTGACTTGTTAGTTTGTTTGTTACAGAACTGAATTGAACTTTTGCTCTCAAAAATTTCTCCAAGAAAGTGATGTCAATTAAGATATTCAGATCTCACTAAGGACTGCTACTGCGAACCATTCAGTTGGAACAGTATAAGGTTTTATTAGGTGGATCTGTAGCAAAAAATATGTTACTAATAGAAGCCTATATGAAGGAAAATGATTTTGTGTAATTCGAAATAACACAATAGTACACCGTGTAAGAATAAATTAAAAACTAAATATTTTAAATGTAACAGTAAGAAGAACAAATAAGTTCTTTTTTAGTTTCATTATTTCATTTCAATTTCTGTAAATATTTTCGAATGATTAGCTTCAAAAGTGCGTGACTTTAAAATAAGTTTGGCCTAGGCCAAACTAGTTAAGCCTAAAGTACTTAAGCCAAACTAGATTGTCCTGGAGTAAAGTAGTATGTCCTGACACGCGTTTGGCTTAAGACAAACTGGTTTGTTCTAATATCGGGTTTGAGCCGGTAATATATTGATTATTAAAATACGTTAAAATCAAACAGAAAGTTCAAAAATTCATTAAAATGGGTTCACATCTGGCGAAGATATCACTGAACATACACACAAAAATCAATTGAATTGAGAACCTTCTATTTTTTTAAGTCTGTTCGTCTCGTCTATGTCGTGATCATTATAGACGGAAAGGGCGGGGGGCAAGGAACGGAGAGGATATGAACCACAACCTTTTAAAGGAACCACTCCGGGATTCGCCTTGAGTGATTTCGGGATCTCGTGGAAAACCAAAATCTGGCTGGCCTGACGGGGATTCGAACCCACGTGTCCCGACCTCGAGGCCAGAGCGTTACCCTCACAGCTTGATGAGAGGAGAAGGTCAGTTTAAGAGCCCAGAACGGGATCTCCAGCTCAGCATCTCCACGAATGTGATGCGTATTTGCGCGAAAAACGTTCCCGCAAATACGCCTATATTCGCGGGAATACACCCCAACCACTGAGCAGATTCGCGCGACTCTGTCGCCAGTTCTCCGTTGGATTCCATTTCTTCTTGACGCCACTGAATATAACAAAAGAAAATAGAACAATAATTCCTTAATACATATTTATTTACTTTTTAATTAAGAAAATAAAAAAATTTTTTTTGTTTCTTTCTTTGCTATATCGTCAAAATTCATTGGCGACACGGTCTACAGTTTTAATTCATTTTACTCTTATACCGTAATAGATATTCAATTTTAGCTACAAAAGATAAAAATAATTGCTTGAAAATGGTGCACAAAAAATGTAATTCGAAACTGCGGCAAAAACAACTTCCAGCTAAATTCGAGGAAACGTGAGTCCTAATATAAACTACGTCAAATGAACTGAACTTTATAAATTGACGGTGTTTTGTTCGTAATATTATGCAATATGTTAAGTAGTTTTGTAATTTTATCGAAACGACAGAAAACACAAAGTAAACATATAATATTATACGCACTCCAACATTAGTAGCTACTAATTACAATCCGCATTTTAAGTTGAATCTGTGTTTGAGAGAGCAGCGAAGAAATTGATTCCAAATTCGTATAATTATCCAATGAACGTGTTGCGTTTTGATTGGTTGAAATGGTTTAAACTTTAAATGAACGGAATCACTGTTGTGAATGTATTAAAAGGAATAGCGTTCATGAAGGATTATAGGACCGTAATAAAAAATGGTATATGTGCCATAATGTTTTACATGAGATTTTGAATGTTTAGAAGTGTCTGGTTTAGTAATCATGCTATTGTGTGATTGCATCTCGTATTTTCTATTTTCATTTAAAAACTTTACCGAATGATTTAAAATAATTTTGTGTAAGTTTTAATTATTTTTGTTCGATTTGTATTGTTTCCGTTATTGTTGGTGCTCGGTAAAGGTCAGTCGGCATCTTTACATTCTTAATATCCATCGCATTAGGCACGTGTTCCGTGACCAAATCCAAACGATTTCAGATCTCATAGCCTACGCGTATGTTGGCGTGACCCAAGCGCTCACAATGGACGGAACCACATGTGTTTGGATTGGAGCGATCTGTTCGCGTGTATGCAGGAGTACTCGCGCGAATACGCGTCCACCGGACGGTCAGCCTAAGAGAGTGAAAAAAAAAAGACCATAACTCGTTGCGGTTTCTTTAAAATGGCCACAGCACGTTATTCGCGTTGTGGCTCCCATGATATTTGACCACTACTCGATGTCGTTGCTAAGTAAAGTCACAACGCATTCTGAAAGTTTATTTAATTTAATTTAATTGCAATGCAGCACAGGCTCCGGTGGCAATATCCCTACACACCCATCTTCCCCCTATCCTGCACCCACCTACATTTGCCCTCTACAAATTTTATCTTTAAATTCCTTCAAAGTTTTCGGTAAATTATTCATCATTTCTCTTGGTAACTCATTCCAATCCCTGACACCCTTACCTAAAAAAGAGAATCTTCCCACACCCTTGTGCCTGAAATCGAGTGCCAGCTTGTGGTTGTGGTCATCTTTTCCCTTCCATGCACTACTTTTCATACCTACACCAATATCTTTCCATGCCTCATCACCAGTATACGCCTTGTACACTCCCATGACCCTCCTCATCCTACTCCTGTCTTGCAATGAATCCCATTCCAGCTCCTTTATCATATCCGTCACTGATTGCATTCTGCGATAATTTCCAGAAACAAATCTAGCAGCCCTTCTTTGCACCCTCTCCAACTCCTGTATTTGATACGTAAAATGAGGGTCCCATACTACACTACCATATTCGAGCAATGGTCTGACCAAAGTTTTGTAACCCAATTCCTTGACTTCTCTCGTACATCCCCTCATCACTCTCTCCAACAAGTGCAGAACTTTGAAACCTTTTCCTACCACCTGTCCTATGTGTCCTGCCCAGTTAAGTTTGTTATCAAAAGTAATTCCAAGATATTTGCATTTCAAGTCTTCAGCAAGCAATTCTTTCCCCGCCTTATATTCATAATTAACCTTTTGTTTTTTATTTGTGTGTCTAATAAGCTGACTCTTCTTAGCATTTATCTTCATTCCAGCTCACCCTGCAACTGTTTACAATCCTCTATTGTTTTGATTTTTTTATACAGCATTATGTCATCTGCAAACAATCTAATTTCAGATAGTAAACAATCGACACAATTATTCATTAGAATAATGAATAGCAATGGTCCCAATACGCTACCCTGTGGCACTCCCATTTTTACTTCCACTTCTTTTGATACTACATTTCCTACCCTAACTTTCTGTTTTCTACCTTTTAAAAATTCTTCTACCCAGCAAATGACTTTCTAATCCACTCCAATGGTTTTTCCCTTATTTACTACCATTTTATGGCTTGTATTACTTTGTTCATTACACTTCTACACTTCACCAGTAACACCCTTATTACTGGATTTGTGTGTGATATTTTCAGTATATACTTCCTGTTTCCCAGTTCTTCCACAGTCAGTTATTGTTTCAGCAGCTTCATCGATTTCTTTAGAATTTGTGATTTTTCCTATCGTAGATCTGCAATCAGTATCATTTTAATCATCTGTATGAATTCCCAAACCAGCAGTCCGTAACCTAAAAAGAGGCACAGTTCTGACGCCATCATCACTGGAAATGGTCTCCCTCACTGCTTTAGCTAACAACTCAGAAAATACCCCCTTGCCCCTACTATTTAGTTGTAGGCCATGCCTAATGAAGCCCCACCTACCAATGGCGTTCACAGCACAACCCCCAACACAGAACTAATGCCTTTCCCAAGTAGTTCCTACGTTTGCACATTTACATGCCTCACAGCGTGTTTCAGCTGTGGCCGATCATGGCGACTTAGGATCTGAGCTTAATTCTGGTATGCTACGCCTTCATCAACTTCCTAAGGTCACCGTCTATACTATAACTCACGTTTATATCAGTACTATTCCCCGCACCTCCCACTACCATTATCGTCCTTAGTGTAACTCATTCAAAGGCATGGTTTCTCCAAATCACTAGAGGCGAATGCCTCGATGCTTCCTTCAAAAGGTTATGGTCGAATTCCTTCCCGTTCCTTGCCCCAGTCCTTTCCCGCCTTTAATGACCTTGACGCCTACAAAGCTTAAGGACATAAGTAAAAAAAAAAAGGTCCTTCAATGTGAACCTATATCTTCCATTACACTTCTCCCATGGCTACTACCTAGCAACAGAATCCTTTTATTGCTATTCTTTTCCTCCACGCCCCTACTTATAAAGGCCTGCTGCATCTTATCTACTCCTACATCTAGATGAAGCTTTTTTCCTCCTCTCTCTGGTAACAGGTCTAACCTATTTTTCCCCACAATTTCTGAAGATCCTGGCGTCTTTATCCTAATATCTGCCTTTCTCCTACGACCTGTTACCAGCCCCCAACCATCCGTCTCAACCTCCTACAACGCGACTTACGTGTTGTGCACGTTTGAAAGGAAACACAACTCTTTGTGGTGGCTTTTTTTTTTTCCTCACGGAGCTTTTTCGTTCTTTGACCATAACTTATGTATATGAAATAAACCAGCGAAATCCAGACCGATCCTACCGCAATTATTGTATCGCGTTTAATTATCTCTACAGTCATCTCGTATGTGGTTGGACAGAAGGCAGCCACTTAATATAACAATCAATGCTTGAAGTATTTTCGCGTTTTCCAGTGACAAAATGGACAAAAAAAATTATCGTAGTCCCCTACTTTACAAAATCTGACTGTGTGTGTGAAATGCGCTAGTTATTGTGTGGGTTCGTGAAACTGTAACGAGGGCGCGGAGACGCTGGGTCAGCAGTAGTGCCGTCAGCAGTCAGCGCGCTGCAGACAGCGCGGCGGTCAGACAGCTCCATGGAGACCAGCCAGCTGACAGCAGTCCTCGCCGCCCTCCTGGTCCTGGCGGTAAGTCCTACACACCAACCCGATACGCACAGTGGTGCACGAGCAGAATATAAGGCACATTACAAGTCAGCATATACATTAAAAAAAAGCAATGCCAATAAAAAATTGTTATGCTCAATTTTTTATATAAATTAGTTCTCCACACTTAATTTTTTTGAAAAAAAAATAGAAAAAATGTATGGGAGAAAATCTGTGTTTAATTTTTAAGTGTATGGGTCTTACTTTTATCAAAAATTGAACATAACAACTTTTGATCAGCATTTTTTTTTTGGTTCGATATAAATATATATATATGTATATAATGTATGTGTGAATTTTTTTCTCTTTTTTTTTTTTTTTTTTTTTTAAACCATGAAATTCACTTGCGCCCTTTAGTCAAAGCGGCAAGGATACGCAAGAAATTTTTATGTCGTAATATTAAGTACGATAGCTACATACCATTGCATAAGGTTTGACTTTGATATAGGGCTGTGAAAAACAGAAATAGACTTTCACCCAAACATTTTTTACAATTTTTATCAAAAATTCAATATAGATTTTTTTTATATCAGCATAGCAAATTCCGTCTAATGTATTTTTATATTTTTATTTTTATTTTTTTTTTGATCGTTATTATGACTTCGGTTCCAATGTCCATTACATTATAATGCTGAACAACTGTAGGGCGGTCGGTTTCGTTCTGCAGTTGAGCTATGCAGGAGACATCCAAATAACGCGTTGTAAATACTTATATTTGTACTATAAGTTATATATTTTATCTCGTAAAAAATTATACACATGAAACTGCTCCTAATTTCACTTAACAGTAATTAATGTATCATTATAATCATCTGATTCAAATGAAAATTGGATACCTTCTGCTAAAGTGAAATAATTCTCACCTACATTTATTTATACATTTATTTATACATTGATGGCATCGGTCAGCACTAAGAACACGCATAATGTTTACGTCTTGAAATTTATCACTCTTAGTAATGTATGTGACGTTTGTACCAGCGACAAAGTTCATGTAAAGTGAACGAGAGTCTGCAACAGACTGAACTAATATTTTAACTACTTTCTGGAGTGGTTTGAAATAAGATTCAACATCTTCTTATCACGTATTGATCTGTTAACGTACTCGTTCCAGTTTTAGTGTTGCAGAATCTTATCGCCCTATACCTCTACTAAGCAATCAATCAATCATCTTTGTTTCAAATGCGACCTCATACCTTTTTGATTGTTACTGTGTGCTATCCGTAACGGTGGCTTCATCCACGCAGGCTTTAAGGTTTGTACCGTTTACTAACAGAGAAACTATCAAACAAATCGCAGCTGGGCACGCAGAAACAGAGGACCTGCTGTTTATTTTTCCTCTCTTGGATTTTCTCCTCTCCTTATGAATTTAAGCTATTCGCAAATATTTTAAACGATTTAGCGCGCGTCATTCGGAAGAGTTTATGTTCGCTGATACGGAGCGTGGTGAATCCCCGTCCTTCCATCCAGATTTGGGTTTTCATGGTTTCCCAAAATCACTCCAGGCGAATACCGTGATGGTTGCTTCAAAAGCCATGGCAGAATTCCTTCCCGTTCCTTGCACCTAGTCTTTACCCGCCTCTAATGACCTCGACGTCGACGAGCCGTAAATCCACAAACAAACAAAATAAGTTTGCTGTTTACCCGCAGGCACTCTTCAGTGTAGTTAAAGAAGCTGCGACTGGTATTTGAAGTGACCTGCTCCCCTGTGTTTGAGAATAAGGGTGCAATACATCTCTAGACTAAGATTTTCTTTGCTGCATTGATTTTATGATGATTACCGTGGGAACTTATTATGTAAACACGCAATGTACTACAGTTCATTAAAACCCGTATAATATTGTTTTGAGGATCGCGGATTTTTTGAGGTCTTCCTGGGAATCTATGTAGCTTACCAGTACAAAACGTCTCCTGTTTGTTAACGCGTGACATAAGTTATAAGTATATACAGTTTGTTGCATTGGTTTTGCCCCATCTGTGCAGAGACAGACAAAAATACAAAACTTTAAGCTTTTTGCCTCTGTGTCATGGGGAAGTATCCTATAAGGTTATCCATGACATAAGTATCTCGCAGAAACCAATGGACATATGTTAACGAAACTGCCGCAGTGATGGCTCATGTCACGGACGAGGAAAGTTTCAAGTTTCCCGATGATACACAGTCAAAAACCATAAATTTAAATTATTTTCTGTGTGTCCTCACATCATGCAAGAGCTAATTAATGCATTTTTATGAAACTACTCACAATTATATCGTATGCCACCGGGCTACATATAGGATATTTTCTCCCGATATTATGTAGTTCTCGATGATACAGGCTGAAAAACTGTATCAATTTCTTTATGAATAATTTTCACGCCAATGCAATTGAATATATTGTATTTATTTTCCGTACCCGTTTCCCTTCATTCTCTGAAGCATCTTCAGTAGTTCTGACTGTTAATTAAATTTGTTCTGTGTTACAATTTTACATATGAAAATTAAGATATATACAGATATAAGCTTACTTACATTTATACAATTACTAGCTGACCCGGCAATGCTTCACTATTGCTGGACTTGAGTAGGCACATAGATTAAATCAAAAAATATTTACATATAAATTTTAAACTGCTGTTTCATTCATTTTTAGTTGGAAAGTGTGAGAGGGGAAGCGCTTTGGAAAACATATGGAGCAGTATTTTTCTGTTTGTTTCAAATTATAAATGTACAAATTCTTATCTAAATCGGATAAAAAGTGTGGTTTACCTAAATTATGGGGTAAAAACGTAATGGGGTTGGAAAGGGGGAGAGCGGATGAATATTCGGAAACCATACGTAGGCAGTATTTTTCTGTTTGTTTTAAAGTATAAGTGTACAAATTCTTATCTAAATCGGATAAAAAGTGTGGTTTACCTAAATTATGGGGTAAAAACGTAATGGGGTTGGAAAGGGGGAGAGGGGATGAATATTCGGAAACCATACGTAGGCAGTATTTTTCTGTTTGTTTTAAAGTATAAGTGTACAAATTCTTATCTAAATTGGACAAAAAGTGTGCTTTGCCTAAATTATGGGGTGAAAACGTAATGGGGTTGGAAAGGGGGAGAGGAGATAAATATTCGGAAACCATACGTAGGCAGTATTTTTCTGTTTGTTTTAAAGTATAAGTGTACAAATTCTTATCTAAATCGGATAAAAAATGTGCTTTGCCTAAATTATGGAGTGAAAACGTAATGGGGTTGGAAAGGGGGAGAGGAGATAAATATTCGGAAACCATACGTAGGCAGTATTTTTCTGTTTGTTTTAAAGTATAAGTGTACAAATTCTTATCTAAATCGAATAAAAAGGGTCGTTTACCTAAATTATGGGGTAAAAACGTAATGGGGTTGGAAAGGGGGAGAGGGGATGAATATTCGGAAACCATACCTAGGCAGTATTCTTCTGTTTGTTTTAAAGTATAAGTGTACAAATTCTTATCTAAATCGGATAAAAAATGTTCTTTGCCTAAATTATGGGGTGAAAACGTAATGGGGTTGGAAAGGGGGAGAGGAGATAAATATTCGGAAACCATACGTAGGCAGTATTTTTCTGTTTGTTTTAAAGTATAAGTGTGCAAATTCTTATCTAAATCGGATAAAAAGTGTGGTTTACCTAAATTATGGGGTAAAAACGTAATGCGGTTGGAAAGGGGGAGAGGAGATAAATATTCGGAAACCATACGTAGGCAGTATTTTTCTGTTTGTTTTAAAGTATAAGTGTACAAATTCTTATCTAAATCGGATAAAAAATGTGGTTTGACTAAATTATAGGGTAAACACGTAATGGGGTTGGAAAGGGGGAGAGGGGATGAATATTCGGAAACCATACGTAGGCAGTATTTTTCTGTTTGTTTTAAAGTATAAGTGTACAAATTCTTATCTAAATCGGATACAAAATGAGATTTGCGTAAATTATGGGGTAAAAACGTAATGGGGTTGGAAATGGGGAGAGGGGATGAATACTCGGAAACCATACATAGGCAGTATTCTTCTGTTTGTTTTAAAGTATAAGTGTACAAATTCTTATCTAAATCGGATAAAAAATTTTCTTTGCCTAAATTATGGGGTGAAAACGTAATGGGGTTGGAAAGGGGGAGAGGAGATAAATATTCGGAAACCATACGTAGGCAGTATTTTTCTGTTTGTTTTAAAGTATAAGTGTACAAATTCTTATCTAAATCGAATAAAAAGTGTGGTTTACCTAAATTATGGGGTAAAAACGTAATGGGGTTGGAAAGGGGGAGAGGGGATGAATATTCGGAAACCATACGTAGGCAGTATTCTTCTGTTTTTTTTAAAAGTATAAGTGTACAAATTCTTATCTAAATCGGATAAAAAATGTTCTTTGCCTAAATTATGGGGTGAAAACGTAATGGGGTTGGAAAGGGGGAGAGGAGATAAATATTCGGAAACCATACGTAGGCAGTATTTTTCTGTTTGTTTTAAAGTATAAGTGTACAAATTCTTATCTAAATCGGATAAAAAGTGTGGTTTACCTAAATTATGGGGTAAAAACGTAATGCGGTTGGAAAGGGGGAGAGGAGATAAATATTCGGAAACCATACGTAGGCAGTATTTTTCTGTTTGTTTTAAAGTATAAGTGTACAAATTCTTATCTAAATCGGATAAAAAATGTGGTTTGACTAAATTATAGGGTAAAAACGTAATGGGGTTGGAAAGGGGGAGAGGGGATGAATATTCGGAAACCATACGTAGGCAGTATTTTTCTGTTTGTTTTAAAGTATAAGTGTACAAATTCTTATCTAAATCGGATACAAAATGAGATTTGCGTAAATTATGGGGTAAAAACGTAATGGGGTTGGAAATGGGGAGAGGGGATGAATACTCGGAAACCATACGTAGGCAGTATTTTTCTGTTTGTTTTCAAGTATAAGTGTACAAATTCCTATCTAAATCGGATAAAAATTTGTGGTATTGCCTAAATTATGGGGTGAAAAAATTATGGGTGTGGAAATGGGGCGAGGGGATTAATATTCGGAAACCGTATGTAGGCAGTATTTTTATGTTTGTTTTAAAGTATAAGTGTACAAATTCTTATCTAAATCGGATAAAAAGTTTGGTTTACCTAAATTATGGGGTAAAAACGCAATGGGGTTGGAAAGGGGGAAAGGGGATGAATATTCGGAAACCATACGTCGGCAGTATTTTCTGTTTGTTTTAAAGTATAAGTGTACAAATTCCTATCTAAATCGGATAAAAAATGTGGTATTGGCTAAATTATGGGGTGAAAAAATTATGGGGGTGGAAAGGGGGCGAGGGGATTAATATTCGGAAACCGTATGTAGGCAGTATTTTTATGTTTGTTTTAAAGTATAAGTGTACAAATTCTTATCTAAATCGGATAAAAAGTTTGGTTTACCTAAATTATGGGGTAAAAACGCAATGGGGTTGAAAAGGGGGAAAGGGGATGAATATTCGGAAACCATACGTCGGCAGTATTTTCTGTTTGTTTTAAAGTATAAGTGTACAAATTCCTATCTAAATCGGATAAAAAATGTGGTATTGGCTAAATTATGGGGTGAAAAAATTATGGGGGTGGAAAGGGGGCGAGGGGATTAATATTCGGAAACCGTATGTAGGCAGTATTTTTATGTTTGTTTTAAAGTATAAGTGTACACATTCCTATCTAAATCGGATAAAAAATGTGGTTTTGCCTAACTTATGGGGTGTTATGGGGAATAGGGGGTGACTTTTTGGAATTTTTTTTTCACAGGAACCTTCGCAGACGCACACTCGAAAACTCTCCAAAGTTTCATTGCAATTTGATAAATGATATAGGAATGCATAGAAGACGAACAAACCCACAAACAAACATTAATTTTTATATATAAGAAGATAACCCAATGTGATCATGTAAAAATGTAAGTAAGCTAATATCTGTATATATCTTAATTTTAATATGTAAAATTGAAACACAGAACAAATTTAATTAACAGTCAGAGAATGAAGTGAAATGAAAACAACGTATTTAATTGCATTGGCGTGAATATTATTAATAAAAATTGATCCTACCGTAATTGAGGAAACGGCCCATAATATCCAGATGAAAAACCGTATTTTTAAACTTTTTGTTTATTTGTGCTCGCATTTTTCCGAAGCTAATGAACGCATTTCAGCGAAATGTCGTCCGTTAACATGCATGATGCGTTTTATCTGGATCAGTAACAAAGTTCTGCACTTGTTGGAGAGAGTGATGGGATGTACGAGACAAGTAATGGAATTGACTTACAAAACTTTGGTCACACCATTGCCTGAATATGGTAGTGTAGTATGGGACCCACATTTTCAGTATCATATACAGGAGTTGGAGAGGGTGCAAAAAAGGGCTGCTAGATTTATTTCTATAAATTACCGCAGAACGCAATCAGTAACAGATATGAAAAAAGAGCTGGAATGGGATTCATTGGAAGACAGAAGGAGGGTGAAGAGGGTCATGGGAGTGTACAGGTCGTATATTGGTGATGAGTCATGGAAAGATATTGGTGTAAGATTTAAAACTAATCCATAGAAGAGAAAAGATGAAAGCTGGCACTCGATTTCAGGCACAAGGGTGTGGGAAGATTCTCTTTTTTAGGCAAGGGTGTCGGGGATTGCAATAAGTTACCATGAGAAATAATGAATAAATTACCAAAAAAGTTGTATGAATTTAAAGTTAAAATTTGTAGAGGGCAAATGTATGTGGGTACAGGAAAGGATGAAGATGGGTGTGTAGGGAAATTGCCACCGGAGCGTTGGCTCTATTGCAATTTTAATTAAATATTAATATTATTAGTTCTTGATTATACAGAGGACAAAACCGTATTTTTTTAGTCTTTGTCCATGTATACACGTCTCAGGAATATCTAAATTTATAGCTTATTTCATCACTTAACAGGTATTAACATGTTCCATTCGTTGGTGGAGGCCAAAATAGTAAATTTTTGAAACTTATTTGTGCGATCACGGATAAATGAAAACGAACCATGTAAACGTTACTATACGTCAGTATACTGTACACTATATGTGTCAGGTTAGTGATGTGACTGCGCTATGTTTTGATTTGAGATTAGCACACTACAAACAATATTGTACTGCCGCTAGTTGCCTAATAGAATGTATTTATTGCCTGACGCAGCCCATTTCGCAATCGAAACGTTCGCCACGATTAGCCCTGCATACGGGATGACGCCGTGCTTAGTGCATACTCACAGAAAGTAAGTAAATCTTCCGAATGTGTGTCGGATTAAGGAGAGGGATGCGCAAAAGCGTGATTAAAATATTCGCATCTGTCCTAAATTCAGGAGATTTCTAAACAGTTTATCTGTGAATTAACGGCACTAATCTGATATTCAAGTCGTAGGCGCAGCTAGTAAATTAATAACATTTCCAGCTAGCTTCGCCACGCATGCGTTGCAATGCCTATTTTTATTTATTAGCTGATAACGCTTATAGGGAAAAGACACGTCAACATGTACCAGATAACTGAGAGACAATGGTTTTGTACCATTAAATTAAAATGGAAAAACGTTATTCTGGTGCTTTGGGTTAAACAATATTTTCGGTCTTCCGTCTTTTGCAAAAGCAGAGTATACTGGCGGGTGGATATGAACGTTCTGGTGTTATATCCGTTTTGATCGGATATTCGAGAAAAACTGAATGTTTTCAGGTGTAAATTTTGTTTAAGAAGGGTGTTGGGTAAGAGTGGGTGACGTTTTTGTAAACCTATTGTAGGCAATACATTTCTCTTTGTTTTAAAATATACGTGTGCAGTGTTCCATCAAAAATCTGGTAAAAACTGTGAGTTTCTACAAACAACTTTTTAAATTAAGATGGGTTGGAGTAAAGAGGGAGAGCGGTTGGACTTTTATAAACAAAATGTTGACAGTACTTTTCTGTTTCATTTATAGTATACGTTTGCAAAGTTCATTCAAAATCGGATAGAAGCTGTAGCTTTGTATAAAGAACATTGACTAAAATTAATGTGGTGGAAAGAGTGAGAGGGGTTGGGTTTCTGAAAATCAAATTTAGACAGTATTTAACTGTTTGTTTTAATGTATAATGTATACGTGTGCACAGGACCACTGAAATCGGATGAAAAAAGAACGTTTACAAAAATAAGGGGATGGAAAGGGGGAGGATTTCTGAAAAGCAAATGTATACAGTATTTTTCTGTTCATTTTAAAGTATACGTGTGAAAAGTTCCATGGATATTGGAAAAAAACTGTTGGTATGTGTAAAGAACACTGACAAAAATTAAAGGGGTGGAAAGGGGAAGAGGGGTTGAGTTTTCGAAAAACAAATGTATACAGTATTTTTCTGTTTATTTTAAAGTATACGTGAGCAAAGTTCCATCTAAATCGGATTAAAAATGTGGGTTTGCATAAAATTACACATTCAAATGTTGATATTACCTCCCAATGACTTGCGAGTGATAAATGCAAGAAACAGCAGTGCTTTGACGAAATTTGAATCAAATAAATACGCAGTATGTCTTTCTGAAAACACGTGAAATGTTTTAATAAAAGAAATCATTCTCTCATGATTATATGCTAATCAGTCCCATCGCACTGACCCATTGTGTCGGAGTTGCCTCTAAAGCATCTTCGACATCCTCTTAAAGTTCAAATTAGCACCTTCAAAGTTGATTTTAGATTATACAACAAAAATCTGCAGGAGATTAAGTCTGGTGAATTTGTCACAGAATTCGGTTGGAACTCTTAATATCTGTTGACACTGACGAATCCAAAAAAGACGCATCGCACATTCGATATCAGTTCCATCAAAAATTCGCAAAAAAAACATGTCCTACTGAGACTTGTAGTTAGGCCGAGTGTGGTGGGTGAGCATTCGGGAGGACGCCGGTTCGAATCCTCCACACCCGGGCATCTAGATTTAGATTTTCTATGCTTTCCCCAAATCACTCCAGCCGAATGCCAGGATACTTCATCCAAAACAAAATGGCCAAATTCCTTCCCGTTCCTTGTCCCCAGTCCCATCCAACATCTAATGACCTCGACGTCGACTAGGCGTTAAGCCATAAGTAAAAAAAAAAAAAAAAAAAAAAAAAAAAAAAAAAAAAAAAAACCTTTAGTTTGGAAGATTAGTTTGCCTACACACGGCCTGGCAAAAACATTTCACGGAAGACAAAACCACTCATTGGTTACACTAAATCTTACGTCAAGGATCCGACTCATTTTGTTAAATTTTTGGAACGCATTAATGTTTCGGAAGCTAACATTATTGTCAATTTTCATGTAAAATCACTTTCTACAAGAATTTCTCTAGATGAAGTACAGAAAATTTTCCTCCAAGAAACGGATGGACATTGGGTAAAGGATTACTACGTTGCTTCAACATATTTCTAGTGGCAAGGTGCGTTCTATGAACAACAGGGCGGTGTTTCTCCTGTAACTACCAACCTTTGCACAGAAACATTTGAACGCATGCCAATTATTTCTGCGACTAAGAAACCAGCAGTCTGGCTCAGATACGTTGATGAAACATTTGTGATGTATCACAGGGTGAGGAAGACTTGATCAATTTCCTAGACCACATAAACAGCGTACGGAGCATCATCCAATTTACATTTAAACAGGACGAGTGGGACAGCCTTCTTTTCTTTATGCAATGGTACAGAGAAGACGGTAAGGTCATCTACTCCACTGTGTTAATGGGAAAACCGTCTTTTCTGGACGGAAACGAAGACGTTTGTAAACGCAGGAGGCCGTTTGCCGTTGATAGTCCGATAAGTGGTGAAATAAGTAAACATCCATGGAACATAAACAGATACTGAGTTAAGCGTGAAAAAGTCTAACCATGAAAAGCGCCGCGCTGAACCTCCAAACAAAGTAAAATACCCTACATCGCCCGCAGCTTAGGGTTGGCGATTCTTTACGAAAAAAGATCGATTCTTCAATCGATTTGGATCGAAATCTGATAAATCGATTCACAAAAAAGTTAAGGTTTAAAAGATCGATTTTCTAAACATCGAACTTGTGGAAGTGGAAGTGCCTGTAATTAATTTTAATGTGGACTCTTTTCGAGGTTTGATCTTTGTACTTCACGGTCTCTGATGAAGCTTTGGGAAACGCGCGGTCGCCGGTTCCATAAAGAGTAGGGGTGACTGTGTGGCGACTGAAAATTTTTGGTGTGGATGAAAAGTAAGTTACAGGAGAAATCTATATATATAAAGATGAATGTATGTTTGTTTGTTCTTCATACAAATCCACAGTTTTCATCCGATCTCGATAAAACTTTTCACAGTTATCCTATGAAAAAAGGAGGAAAATACTGTCTACATTTGGTTGAAAAATTATCTCTATAAATAATACATGTTGTTTTATAATTTCTAAAATTACTGAACGGCAATAGACAGACGCGTTGGATGTGGAGGTCTCTGTACTGCTTTTTCTCGTGTATCGGTCAGGTAGCGCAGTAGTAAAAGCGCTTGCTTACTAACGTTTGGGTCGTGGTCTCCGGTTCAAATCTCCGTGGAGGCGAATATTTTTAAAAATTATTTTTGTTCGTAAGAGTCACGCCTGGGCCGTCGGTTATTCGGATTGAATGTTAAACTGTAGATATCACAAAGTTAGGGGTGCAATGCGAGGCAAATCGTAGGTAGTCTTGCAATGCTGTAGGTGTACGCTTTTTTACGTTATATTGACCGCTCAGGGGTGATTCACAGTCAGTGTGTGTGTGATCTGCAGTGATGATACTATAAATGCGGAAGTAAGTCTCTATCTTTTGTTTCGTTTTTACGACTAAATGCCTGTACCGATTTTGACGGAATTTGACAAGAAAAACTGTAGAAAGGGCACAGAACTTTTTTTTTCGGTATGATTCACAGTTGTAGTCACGAAATTTTGCGAACTTATTGAATGGTTACAGAGAGACGGATGTGTGTGTTAGTCTGTAATGTTACGTCGCTTGCTCAAGCTATGCTTCTCGCGCATTATGCTAGTGTATAATTTGTTAATAAATTTCGTTTAGAGAAAAAACGTATTATTTAGTATAGATGTCGATTTCTCTGTCCAATTACTTTGTGTCTGCTTAAATGTTTCTGGCACCAGTTTATTTTACCTTCTTTTTTGACATGCGGGCGTAAACTGGCCTAAGTTGTAGCTCTAGCAGAGCACGAGCAGCTAAAGTTATTAGAACCCAAGAATCGGATGCTCATGCTAAAGAAAGAAGAGAAGACCAAGCTTAAATAAATTTTCCCTTAGTTAAAACCCCCCTCCCCCCCCCCCTCCCACACACACACATACATCCCCTCACGTAACGTTTCTTTTTCTTGTTTAAAATATGTTGGAAATTGATTCTCTTCAAGAGACAGGTTCAATAGTAGAATGATATATTGATGGCTATCATGTCATATTATGCCGACTCGGTGGTGTCTGGGACCAATCTTTCGTTACCAACAGCTTTCTATATTCAATTCTGGCAATGAAATTCTTAATCCACGCGTACGCTGTCGCGGTTATCAGCTAGTGGTTCTAAAATAGAAATGTGTTTGGATGACATAATCAAGTCATCGAAGATGTCATCTAGAGGTGGTGGCCGTCGAGGAAGAGGTCGATTTTCAAGGGTGAAATATCGACTCACTGGATCGATTCAGTACTATAAATCGATTAATCTCAGATCGCCATGCCTACCGCAGCTAAAATTGTAATTTGAGGTGAGATCAAAATGTAACGAGAATTTTTATTTTTTGAGAAAGTATTTGTTTAATATTCAATCCTTATCCCATTCGATTCAGTCTCCCTTCGATACGACGTACTTATTCCAAAGTAGTTTCGAGTATGAGAAACACTGTTGGAACGCTCTTAAGCTTACTCTGTGAATTCGCCTTTGTCCCATCTATTATTGAATGACGTTGTCCTTTGAGCGTCCTTTTGAGTTTGCGAGTCACGTGTGGAGAATAGGGTAGTGGCGGCATCTCGGCGGTGCATAACGTTGTGCAAAATCCACGATTTGGCTTTACTAAGTTCGGGTCGGACTCCTTGTTGACTCTCATGCTAGTAGGCACAAGCTGTAAATCATCGCTCATGGACGTCGTCTTCCAGGTATTCTCGACCGTGCTGAAAACGTTTGTGCCACTCATAAACTCGCGGCTATGATGCAGTATAGATGCCAAAGCCCTTCTTTAACATTGAACAGGCTTAGCGGCACTTGAATCCATTTGTAACACAAAATTTGACGCAAACTGTCCGAAGCCGCACAAAAAATCATCAAGAACTCTAATGTAGGTATTGTTCATTCACGTGCCAAACACAAACTAAAAATCTTAGCTACCTAAAAATTAATATATGTTACTGCCAGTGCTACCAACATAGAAGAGAAGAAACATCAAGATACAGCGCGCTCGTTTCAAAATTCTCGATAATTCTCGTCATACCTCGCATCTTCTGTATAAGGCTGGTTTACTAGTTTTGATACAACCTACATATTTAATCAAAATAAATAAAAAATCTATCTGCTAAAACAGTTAAAAGTTGTATACAAATAATAATAATTCGCAATATAGTTGTAACCCGCTTTTCATTCACTTTGATGTGTTTTAAAAACATGGCAACTTCTTTTTATTTCTTGCCCTTTATCCAAAACTTAATGAAATACTGCTGTTCATTTACTTCTCAGAGGGTAAACATGACTGAAAGCAAGAATACATCCAATTTCTAATATATTGTACTAATATATTATTTTCAACCGATGACAGGAATAATAAATACATATGTTTAACTTCTAAACGGAATTCCTAAATTAGATCAATATTTGTAGGAAGCGATAAAATTGCCAATAGAATAAAAGTTAGATTAGACTAGTGATTTACTTTAATGTCTGAAGAGGAAAACACAAAACACCTTCATATTAAGCTAACAAACATTAAGTATTGTCATATGAGTTTCATTGCGAATCATCGTGGCGATGTTATTTAGCTGTCTTATTCACATGTAAAAATGTCTATCTTCTACTTGATATTCAATACCACTACTATTATGTTTTAAAGTGATCCAAGTGCATCACCAGGTTGCTTACCAAAGTCCTCTCCGAAGTGTATATACGGAGAGAACTGATTGGTGATGTGGAAGGAGAGCTTAAACTTCGTGGAACACGGTGTATTATGGAGAACAAATAAAAAGAGGCATCTGGTGTCACCCCTACACCTCCGTTCATTATTCAAGCATAACAAGACTTTAAGACTTTGCACACTGCCATATTGAAAATCAGGAGCAACATTTACTGACAATCTTAATCTTTCCTACAAAATTTACGATTCTAGCAGGCGTCATGTTAATCAAATATCCCACTTTTCTGGATTCACGCTGCTTGGGAGATGCTTTACTTCCTACGTTTCGGCGCCCAACCTGGGGCCTTCATCAGGGCTGTTTAGAAGTGAAGTACACTTCTGACGGATGTCACACTCACACCACTCCGTCGATTATCTTGACACTCAGTGCGATGAAGGCCCCACGTTGGGCGCCAAAAACGTCGGAATAAAACATCGACCAAGCAGCGTGGATCCCGAAAAAGTAAGTGGAATATCTAATCTTAATCTTTATTTTTTCCAGCCAAACCAAAGTACATGGTCTTAATCTACAGACTTTTCTTTCACTATTCGACATTTTTTCCATCGTTCTGCAGGTTTTAATACACCCACACGACACAATTCAGTCCCAGCTGACGTCAGACGCCGACCCACCACGTGCCGCATATTCTCCAGCGTCTCCTAGCGTTGGTCTCGTATATGTCACTCAAAAAAACCGAAAATATGGCAGTCAGGACTGCAGGGACGGAGTTTCGCACCAAAATACCCTCATCTTCTCTATAGTGGCCAGTGCAGTATACGGACGATCTTCTTTCCAGAGAGTTTGCACGACAGAGATTCAATAGCGTCTGGTTGCAACCAGAAACATTTATGGTTTTTCCAGGTTCGAGAAACTCAACCAGAACCCACCCCTGTGTATCCCAGAAGATAGTCCCTATAACTTTAGCTACAGATTTCACTGTCTTCATTTTCTTCTCCGATGGCAAATCAAGTAGTGCTGTTTTATACTCAGTCGTTTAGTTTCAGGTTCGTAACGATGGGAAAAACCTCTCTTTTCCTGTTACAATACTTGTCAAAATTTCATTACCTCTATTTCGAAGTCTCTGAAGAATGTTTTGGATGATGTTTCTTCTCTGGTGTTTGTCAATAAACGTGGGACTCAACTGGCACAAACCGTTCGATAACCTAAGCTTCCCGCACTGTGCTGTGTCTACTGAGCGATGTCGTTCCCAGTGATACGCGTTTCTTCTCTAATGGGCATATCTCTTTCCTTGCAGGCAGTCGCTGCTCATCTTTGAAATATTTCACCCACCTCCTCACACTGCTGGCGCCCATGCAGACATTTCAATTGGCACTTTGAAGTCCGAGATAAATTTCAGCAGCTGATTTTTTCTCTTTAACATGGATTTAAATGATAACACGCTGTCGAAACAAAACATTGATCTGCCCCATTTTTGGAAATATTGCCTGTGGTTACGTCATAACAGAAAACAACGTCACAATCTGGCAACGTGTCGTGAATAGTCTGTGACTACGACCCTGCTGTTGTTTCGTTTCACTGTTAAAATTTACAGGGTTTTCAGAGGGTTGCTCATGACTTCCAGTGGGTTGCGCATGACTTCCAGTAAGGCCCTCGTATAACTGGGGAAGGCAAAGGGAAATTTGCTCGTTCAAAATTTCCATGGCATCAGCCTGGTATACCACGCATTGCAAGAAAACTTGATTTATTGGCATTTTTCCTTAAAAAAAAATCAGCTTTATCATTTTATATATATATAAAAAAAATTCCTCAGACTTCCACGGCCATCTTTGTTCATGATTAATTGACTTTCGGGTTTTGCCGCGTTGTTTATTTTTATTACCTAAGCTTTCGGCTGCTATCCTCCAGCCTTCGTCAGAGATACTGTTTATGTTGGCATAGTAACGAGCGCCAAGCATCGCAGAGTAAGAGGCCGCTATCTTCGTTGATGTTGTTGGTGTTTTTTAATATCCCATGATATTAATGTGCCAACAAAATTCGCCTGTCTCCCATACATACAGGGTATCACAGACCGGATTGGGAAATTGTTAAAGCGGGTGGAGGTGCGAATAGTATATAAGGCTAACTGCAAACTTGGTCAGTCACTGACAAAGGTAAAAGACAAATTACACCCACACCAGCTTATGGGTGTTTACGAAGTCCCCTGCAGTTGTGGCAGTGTTTATATCGGCGAGACAGGTCGCACTGTGGCGGAGAGACTTAAAGAACATATCCGCCACTACAAATATAACAACAGTGACAAATCCGCCGTAGTCCGCCATGCTATTAATACCGGGCATGAAGTAAAATTTCAAGAAACGAGGCTACTGTGGAGAGAAGACCAGTGGTGGCCCCGACGGGTGAAAGAGGCAGCAGAAATTTTAAAAAACACCAACAACATCAACGAAGATAGCGGCCTCTTACTCTGCGATGCTTGGCGCTCGTTGCTATGCCAACATAAACAGTATCTCTGACGAAGGCTGGAGGATAGCAGCCGAAAGCTTAAGTAATGAAAATAAACAACGCGGCAAAACCCGAAAGTCAATTAATCATAAAAAAAAATTGTTACAACAATAGCTTTCCAACTTTTTTGTATAGAACCAGTCAAAATACTGACACAGACACTTTCCTAGTATTCTGTACGATGAATTTTTTATTTTTATCTTTTTTTCGCAGGAACCCAGCTGGTGTCGAACGTTGACAAGACGGTCTTTGGTGAAAGAGGTGGAGGAATTCAAGGACACGAGAGAGGCTTCATCTGAGACATGGAGAGATTATTCGAAGATGACTATGGCCGAATCCAAAGCAGAGGAACTGAAGAATGGCAATAAGATCTCTGAGGAAGACTTAATGGGAATTGAGGAAGAGTTTATGGAAGAATCGAAGGATAGCAGGGAGAAACTGGAAAATACCCCAACGGAATCGCCGGGAAAGGTGATGGACACTGAAGAGACATCAATCGAGAAAATAATGAAGAACAGCAATGAGGTACCCGGAGAGGAGTCGAGCAACAGGGAATCGGAGAACGGTTGGGAAAAGTCGGCGCAACACTCAAATCACACCACTCTGGTTTCACAAGAGGAATCGGCAGAAGGGAAAAAACTTTCATCAGAGAAGCCGAATCACTTTAGGAAGGTGTCAGCAGAAGAGATGGAGGAGGCCATGAAGGCATCGAACAACTATTACGAAGAAGTTAAAGTGGCAGAGGAGGAACCGAAAACTCCTAATGAACAGGTGAAGGTTGCCAGGAAGACATCGGAGGAGGTCTTGAAGAACACTCATAAAGATGTGATGCCAATCAGAAAGACATCGGTGGATGAATCAAACACTTATGAAGAAGCAGAGGCAGATAGGAAGAAATCGCAAGAGGAATCGAAGAACACTCATGAACAGATGAACTCAGTATGGAAAACATCGATGAAGGAATCGAAGGACACTTATGAAGGGGTAAAGCCAGTGGAGGAATTTAAGAACACATATGCGCCGTCTTCTAATGATTTGAAGGAGACGGTTGAGGTTTCTGCCGATAATACGGATAATACTCAAAAGGTGTCAGCAGAGAGAGGGCAATATGCTAGGAAACTATCTACGGAAGTGATAAGACGTGACTCGGAGTCTTCTGAGGAAGAAACTAAATTTACGAGAAAAGCACTACCAGCAGTAAACAGAGAGGCCGAACCAGAGGAAAAACGGGATCATCCAAGAGAAGTCCTTAGAGGTGCCAGCGAGTCGTCTCACGAGGAACTGGATGCTTCCCTGGAAGAATCGAGAAATAATTGGGATGCCTCGCCAGAGATATGGAGGGACACGAGGGAGACACGAGAATACGTGAGGGAACCATCGGCACATATCCTGGAGCACGGGTTGCTAGGGAAATCGAAGGACTCGAGGTTTGGTAAGAAAGCCAAGATAGATCCAGAGGAAGTGGCGAGGAACGCCAGGAAGGCGTTGGCCGACTCGTGGAGGTTCGTCGGGAAAGCGCCAGCGGAAGTGATTAGGGGTCCCAGGGAGACCTCCAAAGACGATGCGCGGATGATGAAGCGCTCTGACGACAGCATCGAGAAGGAAGCAGAGCTGGAGAGAGCGGAGCGCCGCCACAGAGCCTTCGAGAAGGTCATACAGGCCGTCAGCATCATGGGGCAGGTGAGTCGATCACCTCTGCATTTTCTACTTTAGGTGTTTTCCAATGAAGATATCTTATTTACTCACAGAAGATCTTTTCTTATAGTAAACCACTCAAAATTTGCTTATGGTTCTTACTTTTCCACCATTTTGATAGTTTTTTTTTTTTTTTTGCTTACGGCTTTACGCCTCGAGGTTATAGAGCGGGAAAATACCGAGGGCAAGAAACGGGAAGGAATTCGGCCATGGCCTTTGTAGGAAGCATTCCGGCATTTGCCTGGAGTGGTTTGTGGAAACCATGGGAACACACAAAGCTGGATGCCCGGACGGGGATTCGAACCCGCGTCCTCCCGAATGCGAGTGCACAGAGTTACCCCTCACCAACGACGCTCGCTTTTTGAAAGGTGATGGTTTACCCGAATCTGTCTCAGAAATCTGAAAACCAATAATTTAGGAATTTCTCCTTAGTTACATCAACAGTGAGTGGTACCAGTAGAATTACGATGAAATGTCAAGATAGTAATTAGAGATTGTATTTATAAATCTCTAAATCCTTATATCAACACAGAACTCAGAAAATATATTTAGTGATCACTCAAGTTCTTGATTTTTGCAGATGTTACTTAATTCTATTAGAAAATTGTTTTCGAGCCCCTATGCGATGCAGGATGTGCACATTTTCTTTGAACCAATATTGATTTATCCCTCTTCACTGCTGAGAAGGATTTCTCTCGTTCCCATAGCTGTTTGAAAGGATTTTAATATGTTCTTCTCGGGCAACTCAACAAGTGAAAATACTGTTTTCACACATTATTTAGACGATTAAATTCTCCGTCATCTTCAGGTGAAGTATGGCGAGCCCAGAAAACTTTAACTTAACAACTTTCCAATCAACAACGCGCGCTCTTGGCGAGTTATAACGTTCAGGTTTTGTGTTCTGGTCACACTTCACCTTAAGATGACGACAGCAATGTAGTCGCCGAAATATTGTGTGTAAACAGTACTTTTACTCTGTCAATTTCCCGAGAAGAAAATTTAAATATGCAACGCCGAGAAAAACTTCGTTCACTTACAATTTGAACGAAATTTAGTGATTAATATTATTCTCACAGCCCTGTCCTAAAATAAAAAAATCAGTATTTCTCATTAGGTAGCCTGTGTTCGAAACTTGTAAAAAGTCTGACGTGATTAAGGAAAACAAAGATGCACTGTCAGATTGGGAAGTTTTAATCCTCTCACAATTTAAGAACAGTTAGAAATCTAATGCATACTTCAAGCGTAAAAAATTGTCGATAGGTGATAAATTTAGTTTTATATTATTACATAAAAACTGCTTAGTGACATTATCAGAGCTAATGAATGCAAAAACTGGAGCAAGCAAACTTTGATATGGTATCAGAAACTGTTTCTATGTGATGATATATTGAAAAATTTCCCCGATTTGGTTTCTCAGTCGCATTGCTTCGAAATATAAACTATGTAGAAGATTTACTGTTATTTGTTGTCAAATGACTGTTTTAAATCGGATCCAGTACATCTCGCAAAATAAACCTAACAAAAATTGTAATTCCAAAGTAGAAAAAGTTTAGTTTCAAGTTTACGGCACGCAAAAAGTACAGCGCCACCTGATGAAATTGCAGAGGCGTTGGAAGGCGAGAGTAAGGAGGGCCAATGAGACACAGAGGAGCTTCGAGAGGCTCAAGGAGAGGCTCGAGAACGAGGACGAAATCGAGAGGGCGGAGCGACGCGACAAAGTCTTCCAGCGGGCAATCCAGCTGCTCAGCATGCTGGGCCAGGTGAGAGCTTCAGACTCCCGAGGCTTAACTAATAACAGCAAAGTTTACGGTTTGACGGATCATCTTTAAGGGTACACCTCAATTTGAGAACGTGTTCTGTGGAAAGCTTATGCTTCAAATCATTAAGGATATCTAAAAAATGAATAACCTTCATCGCATTTGATCCTGGTGTGTTGATTATTGTCAAAACTGGTAAAAGCAATAAACCATTCAAGACAGTTGCAAAAAACATTTGTCTCAGGTTGCTGGAGAAGCAGCGGCATTTACGGCTAATCGAATAGTTAGAATAGGGTATTAGCAACAAGAACGGGGGAGAGATGACATACGTTGCTGTTTGCCTCGCGATTTTTGAGAAGAGAAATCGGAACAACCGGAATGATATATGAACAGAGATATCTGAATAGGAGGTCTAGTAGGATATTTCAGCACGGAAAGAAGTAAAATGTCAAACAAAGTTTACTTAGAGATAAAGCTTATATGGTTGTAAGTTGGTCGAAATCATTAAAGATAAATATCTTGGAATATCTATGCCTCTAAAATGCTAATCTTTGTCACGATGTAGAAATATCTGTCACGCGGTGACGTCACGGTATGACGTCACGCTTCTCGCCAACATTGTCCAACTTACAGCGACCAGAGATGTTATGCGCAATTATGAGCTGTTCTATTTAGTTAAGTATTCCGAGTAAATGAGCTGCCACCACATTAAAAAGGAAAGTATGTATTTCGTAAAAATAAACATTAATTATTAGTTGCTTTTACTTAATTAAAATTCGTTCGATGTAAATTGTTTTATACTCTCTGTACAGTGATACCGTTATTGCAGTAAGCTAAAATAAGTACATCATTTTCATTTTTGCCGGGCTAACAAGATATTTGTATTCGATGTAGAAATTTTACTATAGTATACTCGAAGAAATGAATTGCGGAAAAACTGAAATAAAAGTATGTATTGCGTTTAAATTAATACATTAAGAAAGAAAGACTCCTAGTCTCGTTAGCAAGAGACCTGATGAATAAAACAGACGACCATGTAGAAACGTTGTCATCGTTTAAAGAAAATATCCCCCTGCAAACCCGTGAAAACTATGTTGAATATATTAATTATTAGTTACTGTTACTACTGATGTCACTGTATCAGGCACATTTCCAGTGGGTAAACCTTAGATCGCGATACAGTGCGGGTAATAGAAGCTACGATTTTTAAGCTGCAGTATTAGTGGATGTTGTGGTTAGGTCGAAATGCAGAAGGGCCAGGACAACTGACGCAATTTTTTACAGAATGATTCACGATGAATTTTATAAGTAATTTAAACTGCTTTCATAAGCGCCGAGCAACGTCATGCAGATGGAAGTACTTATGGTTCTGTATTTATCGTGCTGAATGAGACTTGGGCCAGCAATAAAACCAAAATCATGCGGCATAGCAAAGGTTTTGGGAGTCCTAATTTATTTTTAATTCCATTGGTTCCCTAATTCTAACATCATTAATTCAACAGACGTTCCAGACGTTTTCTCTATATAAACTACAATGGAAATATTACAAAGTAAGGTAATGAACATTACATAACAACAATTCTATTTATTTAGCAACCGTAAAGGAATGAATTGCCAGAACACCGAATAACATAGAAAACATTATCGTTTTTGCACGGCGTGTAGAATTTGAGATGGATCCAGTACAAATTGATAGTGTAGGTATCATAAAGCAATTAAAGCTCCTGAAGTGGGGGAAGGCGCCGGGTCCTGATGGTATTCCAGTAAGAGTATTTTCGGAATACGCGGAAGAAATAGAACCATTTCTATCAGATATATTTCGTAAATCTTTAGAAGAAAGAAAAGTACCTTCTGACTGGAAAATAGTGCAGGTGATTCCCGTTTTCAACAAAGGAGATCGGAGAGATCCTAGGAATTATCGACCCATATCTCTAACATCTGTCTGCAGTAGAATTCTGGAGCATGTCATTGATCTGACGTTATGAAGTTTCTAGATGGAAACGAGTTACTTTCAGCAAACCAACGTGGATTTCGGAAGACCAGATCGTGTGAAACGCAACTGGCTCTATTTGCGCATGACGTAATGAAGGTTATCGATGCAGGATCACAAGTTGGTGCTATTTTCTTGGATTTCCAGAAAGCTTTTGACTCTGTACCACATAACCGGCTTTTGGCGAAGATTCGAGCGTACGGTATATCCGATCAGATTTGCGAATGGATACGCGATTTTCTAACTGGTCGGTCGCAGTATGTCGTTGTTGACGGGGAAGCCTCTTCAAAGCTAGATGTTACTTCGGTCGTTCCAACCCGCATTATCATCAGACACATATGGGGTACAAAGGAGAGCAACCATGTTTGAATACGGAAATCTTCACAGAATATATGTCATATGTTAAAAGAACTTGACTTGGACTCAAGCTAAGTAGGACGCGGAAAAGATAATGATGAGTATGTATAATGTATATGCTGGCGACGAGTAATTAGAAGTAGCATGTAAAAGAGGGGATAAGGCTATAAACTGCCAGTTCATTTAAGGAATAAATGAATTGGAAAGTTAAGAAATCAGGAACACTATAGTGAGCGAGAGCGTAATTCAAACATTAAAAGCATATAAAGTGAAAAAAAGTAGATAGATGTGTAGCGAAATTGCTGTCATGGCATTACATTTACAATGTCTACAGGCTGCAACTATTGGTAGTTTTAATTCTTATTATTTATGCTGTATCGCCATGAGAAAAGCAAATGACAATTATAAAAGACATGCACTTAAATCAGCTCTTATCTAATTGAATCCTGTAATAACTGATAGTAGCAAGATTTGTGTAGTGCTTTATCTCTTTTTCTTTTTTTTTTTTTTCTTTTTTTAAAAAAGACTAACACACGCCTGTCTTCATCGAAACGAAGTTACAGATCTGTGTATGACAACGGATTCACATTCTATTTAGATATAAAATCCTATCATTATCACTTTTTAATGTTTATTCTGTTGAAGCTTTAATTTTTCATCTACATCTATACTCTGCAAATCACAAATACTGTGGGTGGCAGAGGGTGCTAAGCACCAATCCTAATTCTGAGCATTCCAATCCCGAACAGATCGAGGAAAGAAGGAATACATAAATGAATCAGTACGGCATCTTATTTCTCTAATCTTATCCCTCCTGTCATTGTGACCTAAATAAGTTGGCGGAAGAAGTATTTCGTTGCACTCGTAACTTAAAGATTTTCGCATATTCTCCAGCAAATTCAAATGAAAACGACGTCGTCTGTCCACCAAACAATCCCAGCCCAACCCACGCTCTGTGACACTTACGTAAGGACTGTAACTAGCAGTCACGAATCGAGTGGCTGTTCTCTGTACTTTCTCTAATGTGTCAATCAATCCCTTGCGATACGGATCCCAAATTACACAACAGTATTCCAAATGTGGACGCAATAGTGTTTTGTACGCTATTTCCTTTGTATGAGCATTACAACTTCTCAAAATACGTCCTATCGTAGTTTGGAATTAGCTTTGCCCACAACGGAAGTTATGTGCAGGTCCCATTTCATGTTGCTTTGTACTGTTTCGCCTCAAACTAATATAGGCAACACTGTAATAGCTTCTGTTAGGTCGGCTTATTTGAATAATGGTATATGCACCAATAAAGGTGAGTGTTAGGTGCTGATATTGGGGGGGGGGGGGAGGGGTTAAAGTAGCCATCCATATTATTTTGTTTCCATGTGTAGTGTCACAGTTTATGTTGTTTGTAAATGATTTTTATTTGTTTAACTACTAACTTCCAGATTCTATTGTTGTTCGGCAATATGACACGCGTAACTATCTGCTATAAATAGCAAAACTACGTGAAAGAGGCAAGCAAACCATTATTCACACAAGAAAAATTGTTTGGATTCTGAATTGGAAATCTAGTTTACAGAAAATGTGGGGATTCTATCATTACCGTGGCGCCAAAATCAGATGACTGATTCTTATAGAACTCGAAAAAACAAATCGAGGATAAAGAATAAATTTTTTTGATATCTCGCTTGGTTCTCGAGATATCGTATCTCAAAATTGAGGTAGTTAGATTTCAATACGGCCTGGACCAGAAGAAAAATTTCGTTATAGTCAAATTTGTGATGAATTCGTATGTAACACTACGACATAAATGGAAAATAAAGAATAAAGTTTTTTGATATCTCGCTTAGTTCTCGAGATATTGTATCTCAAAAATGAGGAGGTTAGGGTGAGATCTGGCCTGGACTAGAAATTTTTTTCCCGCCAAAACCACAATATCCACACGGTGGAAATGCACTGTAGGTGTTTAATTTTCTTCCTAGTGATTGTTGCTAGGTTGAAATACGGCCTGGACCAGAAGAAAAAACACCAAAAGCAGAAGGAACTAAACCTATGACTGATTTTTACCATGCTATATCTCGAAAACCAAGCGAGATATCAAAAATTTTATTCTTTATTTTTGATTTATTTCGTCGAGTTCTACAAGAATTCATCATCAGATTTTGGCGCCACGGTAATGATAGAACTGCCGAAAATGTTATATTTGTAAACGAAATTCATATGGAAGAGAACAGTACAGATTTATGCAAGTCCTGGGAACAGTACATCGTACCCTGTGCAGGGCTGGATTAAGACAGCGCGAGGCCCGTAGCAAATGTGAAGAAGAGGCCCTTGATTTTTGCCGTCCGGGGGGGATTTGTAGAGCCTATCTAGCCTAGATGCGGGGCCCCCCTAGGAGGCGCGAGGCCCCCTAGGAGGCGCGAGGCCCCCTAGAAGGCGCGAGGCCCGTAGCATTTGCTACCTCCTGCTTCGTGGTACTGACCCTGTGCATAAGGAACTAACTAAACATTGCTGCATTGCCATTGTGTCGACATAGCATAAAGGAACTGTCTCTGCAGGAGCTACAGGGAGTCGAATTGCAGAGAAATACACTCTCCGTGACGCATTACCACGCTGCAGTCTTCATCGCAAAGTGACTGCGTGACATTCAGCTGGCGTCGATCCTCTAGCGAGACGATCAGTCAAGACCGACTAGAAAGTATCCTTTATGACTGCCTATAAGAAGTGAAGCTTGTACGTTTGGACAGTGTGTCATACTTTCTGCTCCCAATTATACCTCTTGTCGGATGTATACGCGATCGGGGAACTTCCCGATTGACTTTGTAACATCTGTCTATTCATAAACGCCGCGGAAGGCCGTCCGAATTCTTGGCTCCTCTTAGACGTTCCAGCATTTGAGAAAATCTACGGCTGGCGTTCCCAGGAAAGATGTGCTATTTGCTGTCAATCATTTTTCCGATGAAAGGTCCTTATGATTGGGCCACATCCCGGCACCTGTGCGTGTGTGTTCTTATAAGTTGATATCGATTGTTTCATTTCACATAGTTTCGAGAAATCTTTCAATCTCCTTTTTGGATTCCGATGTTGAGATCAGCACAGTACCGGGATCAAGGAAACAGAAGAAATAGTTCCAGGGTCTTTTGAAAGAATCATCTCTGCGTGTGCCTGGATTTATTTCGGGAAATAATAGAAAAAGAAATAAGGATGGTTGAACCAGCGATTAAACACATTCCAAGACTGATCACTCCATACAAACAACTGGATTGTAACTTCACAAATGCGAGGGCCGATTTTCCTCCCTTCTCTCGCCCGCACTTCTCTCAGAGCTCACAAAGCTCGTTGTCGATGTGCTGAAGATTCTTATTTTTAAAAATGCGAAAACTTTTCACGTGATATTATAGCGTATTATTATCACTATTAATATCGATGGAGTTACGCTGCGATGGCATATTCCCTACACGCTTATCTGCACTTTATGTCCTTTTTTCTCTATTTCTAGTAGTAATCGAACTTCCCATAGTTTACCCTACTTCTATATTCATCTAGACCTCTTCTCCTCTCCCGCTTTCTGGCTTCCAATGATCTGGAACAATTGCATCAGTTCCGTATTCCACGGTAATCCATAGCTTAAAATGCAACATCACAATGGAAGTTGAAGGATTTTCTTGAAGTAGTCGATTGGGGTATCAATTAAAAACTTTATTTGATTTATTTCCATGTACCGTTTGCCGCACCTAAAAGTAAACCCTAAGTATTCTTCTCAAAACTTTATAAATTAATATTTGAACGTGTGGTGATGGGAAGGTGCTTTTTGTGGTTGCAGCTGGAGAACTACTGTGCGTCGAAGGTGAGGCAGGCCATCACGACAGCAGCTGTGGTGGCGGAGCACGACCACGATGAGCGGCGCCAGAGAGCATCCAAGTGGTACTGAGGATGACGGGCACGTCATTATCGAAACGCCAACACCATGCTAGTGTCTTCTGATTATTTTGTACACAGTTTAAATTAAAAAGTTTATTTTTACTATTTATTCACTAGTCAACATTGTACCATACTATCACCAAACTCTCATAAGCAATAACCGATATGAGTTTACACACTCATACATTATATCATCTTATTCTCAGTCAAATAATTCACTAATGTCATTTTATAACATTACTTTAAATGCGCAAATACAGGAATAAGACTCATCACATATCACCTGAGTCCTATACGGTGAGCGACCCTGACGCGTCCAGGAAATGAAATTAAAAAAAAACACAAAAAAACGTAAAAACTTTTTTAAGTTTGGAAGATTGTAATAATTTAATTATTTATGATTTTGTAATGAGCCACCTTGCTAAGATTTCTTTGTATTTACAAACATCAAAATATACTGTTTCACAATTTATCATTTATTTTTCAAAATTACAGTTTTAAGAGATAATAATAAAAACAACATTACATTCAAGATTGAAATTAGACAAAAGGCGCCATATAATAGTCCAGCTAGCATCAAATATTCGAACATTGAGAATCTCTTTATCTTTATCCTTACAGCGCGACCTGCAAGAGTGTGTTCGGTTCACTCGAGATTGAAGTACAGTGCAGTTTTTAGTTTTTTATAGGATATTTAACCTGATTTTGTTTCTGGTCACTTAGTAGCACAGGTTCCACCTATGCAGCCACCAAACACTGACACACATTTTCCACTGGATGTCGCTGTTGGCGAGTCTCCCCGCCTCTCGACGTACCAGCTGAGCCCCGCGCAGTACCTCACTCGCACTCCACCAGGCCACAGATGCCCTCCAGCTCGCCGTCCGTCGGCAGAAACGAAAAACAACCACCTTAAACGCTGTTTGGCACAGCCACACAAAACTTACCCGCACTCGATTCGCCTCACAAAAGTGTTACTTGGCTAAAATATGCCGACCCAAGATTCCAGGAGATACGCAGGAGTAGGCTACCCCTGCTGAGTCAAACACTTAGGGCCTCGCAGCTACAAGCATAGAGCTGTTCTTTCGTGTAGATATAACGTTAATCAAATTATTCAATTTTGATCATTTCATAGCACCCCTACTAACGACAAAAAAAAAAAAAAAAAAAAAATGTGTAGAAGATTTTAATCTGCGGAACGAAAAATTTTAGTTAACTCACAAAGAACTCAGTACCTTAATTTTCAGTCTTTCTTTAGTCCATAAAAGTTCCCTAACCTAATATTCTCTTACTATAAACATTAACTTGTAATTTTCCATTGCAAATGGCTATACATGTAGGTTGAAAATATACTCGTATCTCATCAAGTTTACGACTTCAGAAAAGAAAAACTGAAAATACTATCAGGGCAAATCTTTAACCGGTTCTGACCTGGTTTTCATTTTTATTTCAAAGATGTATTTCCAATGGTTAAGTGATTAATTTCACTTCATCATTACATCACATTATATTAATAATAAACATCGAATTGAATCGAGCTGCAGATCGTCAATGATCTATACATATTCTTATATTAGCATATACATATTCTAATTCATAATATGACATAATACATGATCAATAAAAAGAATATATCCAATACTTTAAGTCAATATTATTAAAATTTAATTATATCCGCCTATATTTCAGCGGAAAATTGCAATTATTTGCTCAAATGATTTCACATACATTATTATTTTTTATATCATTATTCAATAAAAAAACACATTTATTTTACATAACGTGACCTTGTCACTATTTTTTTCCCTTTTGTTCCAAACGACAAAAAAATCACCTATTAGTTAACGAAACAAACAACTACAATTTGATTATATCAAGCATCCCTGTATCTAATTAAAAAAAATAAAACTCTTGTATCCCGAAACATCTGAGTAATCTGACTCAAACCAAAAATATATATATATATTTGCCCAGTAATCCTCTCCGTGACAGGGTATGTAGAGTTTTATTTAACCACATGTCATTATGGATCTTGTCGTTGTTAATCCCTGCATGCGAGTGACTGTTAGTTCCCTGGGATTCTGAAGACTATACGAGATGCGCCTGGGCGCACAAAATGACTTCTATGTCATTATAAAAAGTTACATTTTTCCTTCAATACACACTTTGTGCACTCGCTTCACAATCCTCCTGTCTTCCAATTAATCCCATTCCAGTGCTTTTATCATACAATATACAATTTTGCCGATGCCTCTTGGCTCCTGTCGGTCTTCTATTTCAAGCATTTATTTCCTGTGATTTACCCAGCTATTAAACAGGTCTCTGCTTGTACCACCAACTAAAGTACAGGCTCCCTTCATTAATATCCATGTACACTCCAAAATCTCTTATTAACGCACACATACATCTTTCAACAGACAATTTAAATACTCGTCAGATGGACAAACTCTTCAATACACATAATTTTAAATTTTACAACTGCAGTATTCATTATAATCCTGGGCAATCATTGCTATATGATTTTTAAATTCTCTATCGTCATTTTATCAACTGCTTTCCAACCTAAAAATATTTTACATCAACTTGCTATTTTACGTAATTGTATTTTGGAATAAGGCCATCTATAAATTTTAAACTGTATGCTTGTTGGTTTTATCCTAGAATAAAGTTATTATTTTCTTAAAATTTAACTAGGGTTGCTTAAACTTTGCTTACGGCATTCGAGGTCTCCCCAATATCTGTGCAACGTGCATTTCATACTAATTTGTCTGGGTTCTCTCAGGTGCGTATTCATGTTACGGACCTGCTTGATTTTCCGGCTCCGGTGAAATCTTTTGCTAAATCACATTCATATTAATATTATTTTCATACTTGTCTCTCTTTCATGATTTCGGTTTTCATTAACAAATGGCTTATTACCATTACTAAACACCTTCCTATTATAATCCCGTCCAGAATTTCGAAAATTGTTCGGTGCAGGGTCATTTCTGCCCTGATATTCCCGCGAAACGTTCCATTCAATATCATTCAAATTCCTTTAAAGTCTCAAGAAAATCGTCAAGAGTCACAATGGTTACCGGGTTAATATGTCTCCGTATGTGAGATGACAAAATGCGAACTCACGGCCCATACAAACTCTGGATTATTCAAATGCTGATCTAAATGCTGGGACAGTACAAGATGTCTGGTATACGTTTCTATAGAACCGTGGGTCTTAGCATCATATCGTCTACTTGAGATCCGTATTGTCCTCTGTCTGACCAAAATGTCTTCAAGACTATATCTTTAAATTCTGTATACTGTGTCTTATCATCAACACAAGTGGAAGCCAAGATCTATCCGTTACACACAAAACCTGCTTCACAATCACCATTTTAATGCGTCCGGAATGCATTTCACCTTCAAATAATCTTCCAGGTATGCTAGGAATTCGCGAGGATGTACAGCTTTTCCTGAACCAAATTACCCCGCGTCTCAATGACGCTACTGATCGTTCAAGTTTAATTAACCCTTTCACCCATGTGCACACATCGTTCATCTCGTACTTGTTCCTGCACACTCGTAATTGCAGCTGTTAATGTTTCAGAGGCCACATGGGTCTCCTGTTGCACATTTTCTACCTATTTAACACCACTTTCTAGACTGCGAGTTGTAGCTTGTTGGGTTTGTGTGAGACTGTTACATGCCATTGTCACAGTTTCGATGTCTCACTTCTCCTCCCGCATTTTATCTTGAATCTGAGAATTTACCCCTCTCAAGTCTGTGTCGACAGTTGATTTGATAATCTCGATTTTATCGTTTACCCAACTCTCTCCAGTATTATCCATCTGTTCGATTCTTTCAATCCCCTCTTCGGCTGTGCCTAACCTGATGTCAAATGTTGCAAGTTCTCATTGAAACTTTTGTGTAAGATCCTCTCAAAGTGTGCATGTCTTGTTTGTGTTCATTGTAGTCTCTATATAGTGATTTTTGCACTTCTGTAATTATTTCAGAAAATGATTGTAAAGCTGACATTATGTGTTGTGCCAAAGAAATGTCACCAACGAATTGTTCTGGAGTTCCCTCTATAACTGACATTGTAGGTGTGTGTTGTGAGACATGATTTTGTGTATTGATAACCCCTAAATGTTGTGTTATGTTATCGACATTTCCTCAACCGAACCGATTCTTAGTGTTTCTTCACTAGCTCCCGATATAATTACCGAATCCAACTTACTTTTTCCTCCCATTTTTAATGTTAATCCAGGCTTTTCCTTCACTCGACTTATCTTTCGATGATTTCTTTGCAACCGTATTCGATCTAAGAATAATTTGCATCAGTTATTAACAGTGATACAAATATAGAAATCCACAATCCCTATTACCTTGAATATATCCAAAACCGACACAGTTTTTCGTGCTTCCATATATAAAAAAGGTCACTAACCCTACCATACCAAAAAAAATGTTTTACTGTGAATGTATTCTGGTGAACAAACGCCCGAATCACAAAACACTGAGTGTATCACATAAAATTTTTTATCTCAAAACATAAAAAATCCATCACTCCAACAGCGACGGAAACACATGAACAATGATAATACATATTAAAAAATATCACAAATCATCAGTCGCAGAGAGTACATTAAAAACCGCACTCTCAACGACAAATACTTGGAAACATCAAAAATTTATCAGACACATTTTTTTAATGACAATTAAAAAAATAAAACATTTTCTGCTCTGCTTCCAGCATCTGCAATATATTTTTTTTTTTACAATAATAAGGTTTATTTCACACATACTATGCATGACATAACGCCAACATCAACAGCTTGGCTCAAAGGCTCTCCGCACTGAAAACACATCTGCTAGAAATTAAAATTCTTTTGCACTGCCTTCAATTTCGATTTCAGTATTACTCGATATGAACTGATCATTGAAATCATATAATAAGATATCGCCCACTCGTTAGGCAGCCTTTGAAATGTTCAATAAAAAACGGTAAACAACTATTTTAAGTTTGGGAAATTGTAATTATTATCAATTTTGATAATTGAATTATTCATGATATTAAATGATTCCTCAGACTTCCACGGCCATCTTTGTTCATGATTAATTGACTTTCGGGTTATGCCAACAACATCAACGAAGATAGCGGCTTTTTACTCTGCGATGCTTGGCGCTCGTTGCTATGTCAACATAAACATTATCTCTGACGAAGGCTGGAGGATACCAGCCGAAAGCTTAGATAATGAAATAAACAACGCGGCATAACCCGAAAGTCAATTAATCATGAATTCATGATATTGTAATGAGCCGCCTTGCTGGGATTTCTTTGCATTTACAAACGTCAAAATTTACTGTTTCACAATTGATCATTTATTTTAAAAAATGACAGTTTTGAGAAATAATAATAAAAAGATCACTACATTCAAGATTGAAATTAAACAAAGGGCGCCATATAAATGTCCAGCTAGCATCAAATATTCGAACATTGAGAATCTCTTTATCTTTACACGGTGACTTGCCAGAGCATGTTCAATTCACTCGAGATTGAAGTGCAATGCAGTTTTTAGTTTTTTATTATTAGTTTATTTTCTCTCTGGTCACTTATCAGCACAGACTCTTGTATTCACCATCCACCGATGCAAGATGGTAACTTCATCACCGAACGATAAGCTGGGGCATACACTACCCAAGTTTTTTCCAACATTTCCTTCAGCGAACAAGATTGTAGAAGTACCCGCCAATGTCATCTATCTGCCCATCAAAGTGAAAACTCTCAGCAACATCAAAATTAGTGGTGTCGACCAGTACGGTGATCTAGTGGATTTTATGGGAGAAACCAGTACTCTCAGACTACATATACAGAACAGGAGCTCGCGATAAAAAGAAGTGTCAACTTCACAAAGGTGTCAGTCGTGAACCAACAGTAACAGTGAAACTATTAACACCTGAAAACGTCCTCTTCCTACTTTTTTTTTTTTTTTTTTAATTGCATACGGCTCTTGACATAACTTACAGTGCGGCATTTGAGCCATCTGCAGCATACACCACCTATATTTAATAACAATGATGAAGTTCAGATACCTGTTCAGAACCAAGATATATATATATATATATATACGCTGCAGTGTGAAAGTTACTCGCATATTAAAGGAAGATTTATCAAATCAGATGTGTCAGAAGATGCAAATTCATTGGATCACATCCAATACCTTCACGTTTCTCTTTGAGGAAATTCGGTACGAACTTAATGGAGACAAAATTGAACAAATAGAAAGGTCGGTATCACAAGTACATTTAAAATACTTATTTCTGGATATCTTCAAGTAATTGGTGTGTTTAACAATGCAAGATGGGGACAACGTGATCTTGGAATTGGTTACTTTGATGTATGTATACAATTGAGTATGCTTTTGAGTTTTTGCGAAGAATTTAAAAGCATACTTGCAAATGTAAGACAAGAACTAATACTACTTCTTGCTAGGGATGATAAAAATTCATATGTACAGGCCACAGACACGCAAATTCACCATAAATAAACTCGCATGAGTGATGCCTCATTTGCAAGTAAACGAAAGAAAGATAGTAGACAGTGGAAAGCGACGTCGCATTAATTTCAGAACTTGCAATCTGTTGGAGTACCCATTGCTTTTTATATGTAAGACTCAAATTTTGTGTTTGAAAACATCAACGCAACTGGAGAAATCTAGGTTCGTGGTTCTGGGATTTAAAACAAACATGAAACGCCATAAGGAATTAAGTGCAGCCCTGTTTAACCACTGCAATCGCGCGAATGTCATACTTTTCCTAAATGATGTGGCGTATCCGTACGAGAACATGAATATAGACTTTAAGAAAAACCGAACCACCGTGTTGTATGACATGTATGCAAGATTCCAACAGTCTTACTACGAACGAAGTAATCCTTCGCCGCTACTTAACCGTGAAGATTTTATCGCAACTGCGCCTATCGCCGTAATTGACTGTTCACACCAAAATGAGTAAGTTAAAACGGTGCCTCTAGATATTCGTATGGAATTTTACTCCATACACCGCCGCATATTGCCTGATCCTGCACGATCGGTTTGTAAAATACATACCTTTAACAAATTTCGTGCTTAAGCTGATATAAAATCAAGTAGCACCAATTATTACCATTTATTACCATGCCGATCATCTTCCTGGAAGCACAGGGATTCCATTTTTTTTAACTGCTTAACGTCTATTAACAGTGAGGTCTTTAGAGACAGGAAAGGATGGGGGGCAAGGAATGGGAAGGAATTTGGTCATGACCTTTTGAAGGAAGCATCCCGGTATTTGCCTGGAGTGAATTGGGAAACCATGGAAAACCTAAACCTGGATGCCCGGACGAGGATTCGAACCGCTGTCCTCCCAAATGCGAGGCCAGAATGCTAACCGTTACACCACCACGTTCGGTCACATGGATTCAAGAAGAAGGATGGTGTGTGTGTTTATTTTCAACTAAGTTGCTCTGTGTGTAACACGATCTGACAATATTATCTCTACATATTTTATTTCTGTATCGTTACCATCGCGTGGAGGTGATGACCCAGTAGTTAGATGGCTGATACATAATTACCATGGAGTACCTTGGAACCCTGATGGCGTATCTTTCAGCAAGATGTGCTCTACTCTACATGCAATAACCAATGAAGATGATTCCATTAATTACATTAAACGGCGGGAGAAGGCCTGTTGGTTCCAGAAAATTATATTCATGAAAGTATGCTACAATATAGAAGATTTAGGATGTCCACAAGTGCGAGAGCTCAAAGAAAAAACAATAGTTTGACAAAAATGTAAATTTTATGATGATATGTGTGCAGTTGAAAACTTATTTTTAATCACCTGTTGGTGGACGAAATAAAATAATTAAAAAATACTATGTTATTATTTAATTATATAATGTGAAATGAAAAAATAGGTAAAATGGTTTGATTTACTTATTACTATATTGGATTGTATAATTCCGCATACATCAGTTCCTTTTAAATCTCGTTCAACTCTGCGTTACCATCATCACGCGCTAACAGTTTTTTTTTTATATGCGTTAGTTAATTTCTAGCCATAAAGGTTTATAGACTAGTGTTGTACTGAGACTGTATGACACTTCATTGACATGTGCAGTACATTATCAAAATGCAGATCTATTTGCCCTTGCATCAGACAACACGAATAGTCACGAATCACTTTCAATGATATTATATTGACAAACTCGTTGCAGTAGTGGGTAACTTGATAGCTCCAGGGATTCATGGTGCTGGTCACTGCAGGCAGGGCGTCGGTCATGTTGTCCCATGTTGATTCGCCGAGAAACACATCATACGCAGGAACAGCATTATTCTAATGCCATATAGTTTTCTCTCCAGCCACAGTTCGGCAAAGGATGGTATGGCCGCCAAGTGAGACACTGAAGATGCTCACTGCTGTTTAAAAAACCACTAATTGTATAGACCGGCTGCCTCAGTACATCCCATTCTTCATGTGTGAGCTTGGCTTTATTGCACCCAACTTTTTAGAACACAACTACTAGTTAAATTCCAGTTTAGGTGACAAATCTACAGTGAGTGCTTGCTGTCACTGCTGTTTAACTTGTACCATGTTAAAAACAGGAGTTCCTCACTAGCCATTTTTTGCAGTGAACCTCACTAAACGAGCGTCAGCCTGGATCTAGAGTGAGCCGGCTGGTGTGATGGCATTTATGCGCGTATGTAACCAAATATATTAATCTCTCTTACTGGTGGCTGTTTATCACGCCGCATTCCTTTACGGCCATATTATGAATACAAGACCAGGACTCGGCAAGTCCCTAAAATTATGACAACCATTCATGAACTGGAAAGAGATGCGCACAAGCGCAAGAACTTTCCTATACTCTGGGACTAAAGTCTTCCCAGATGACTACTGCCGCGGTAGATGTCCACTTACTCCATCTGTTAGTTTATAAGTTTAATACTCTCTTAAATGAGAGACAGCAGAACCTGTATATAGTGATTTTTTTTAAAGAGTTTACGAACGATAATAGTGTTGAAATGTGATACTATGCTCGGCATGCCGAATCCACGTTTAGTGCATTACGATTTTTACGGAAGCTTCAAATATACGTGACATTTTGAAAGGATTTGTATCTATTAACGCATGACTTTGAACTCACTTTAATGACATAACTGATGTCATTCTGATACGTGAATGTAAATAACCAAAACATCATTCGTATGCTCAGGAGAAAAGTTGTTCCACTTTTATGAAATGACGGAACATCGCATCAGAAATGTTGAAATGCGGTGCAACCAATTTACCGATTTTTACTTTTTCATTAACATAAAGTTGTGCTTGGTTTTACGTATTTGAATTTTACGAAAGCAAACTAATACAGTATTATAGAATGATACAACAGCACATAGAAAATAACAACAAGAAGACATATACTCTCCACTCTTTAACTTTTCAGTTACTTCATCCCTCGATTTAGCAATTTTAAGACTGCGACGAAGTTGGTGGCTGTTCCGATTGTAAGGCGTTATTACCAGCGTGGCTTCGTCTCCACGCAGCACGTGAATAACAGACCGAGTCTACTGTCAGGCTCGAGTTTGCATCCAGGCAGAGGAGTGAGCCTAGACTCACGACTCTAGTTCCCACCATTTTCTTCACCCTCGTCCTGTCTTCCTATGACTCCCAATCAAGCTCCTTTATCATTCTTTGTTTCAGTAACTCATTAACTAAGTTCATATCTGTAATCATCTAATTTATCATTGCAGCAGACTACAATCTTCCGTAAACGACCTGGAAAGCCATAAATTGACTCAGAAATGGTGTATCTTGATGAAAAAAAATAATAAAAAAACTGGGTCACATCCGATAGGTCGACCTCTGTGGATGTGGGGAACTGCAGCATCCTCAACACCTGTTGATCTACAACAAACTAGACGAACCTTGTACACCCGACAACCTTTTCGCAGCAAATCATAAGGACATCCAGGCTGCCGTTTACTGGAAGTCTTGTGGATTATAACTGGCAACCAATCCTGGCTATGGGACGGAGCAGTTCAATTTGTTTGTGTAATTTTGTGTTGTAATATTGTTTTATTGTGTGTTAAATTTATTTCCTTAAATTGTGCTAAAGTGGTGTCTTGGACACAAATAAATCATATATATTTTTCGTCCTACAGCCACCACTACCTAGCGTAGATCACTGGTATTTGTGTGTGGTATTAGCATGCAGTTTCCTATCGTGCACAACGGTGGCCGAATGGCGGAAGTTGTCGAGGTGTAGGAGATATGGGGGCAGAAAGTGATCGATCAAGAACATTTTCATATTTCGACCAAAAACATGTGTGTCCCTATATTTCTGATTGCTGCCACAATTACATAGTGCAGACCACTGGTGATGGTGTGTGGAAGTAGCATGGAGTCACCCAGCATGCACAACATTGGCCGAATGTCGCTAGCTGTTAGGGTGTGGAAGATATGGTGGTTGAAAGTGGTCAGTCAAGGACATTTTCATATTTCGACCCAAGACATGTGTGTCCCTATATTTCAGTTTGCTGCAACAACTGCATAGCGCAGAACACTGGTATTTGCGTGTGGTAGTAGCATGCTGACACACATCGTGCACAACTTTGGCCGAATGTAGGTAGCTATGGGGGTGTAGAACATATGGTAGTTGAAATTAGTCGCTCACGAACATTTTCATATGTGCCAAAGACATGTGTGTCCGTGTTTTCCAATTTGCTATAACAACTACGAGAGGGTACCCAAAAATAATCGGAATGGCATTGCCGTGGGCGCAGCTTGGGTAGTACGCGTTTCTGCCGCTAGGTGGTTGTAGCGCAACTCATTGTCGGTTCAGTGCCACGTGTGTTGCCGACCTTGCTTGTTCTGTTAATCTGCATTGATTGTTTTTGCTAGCGCTGTTTTGTTATTTTGTTGTTTTTGATGATGGCAAGTTTTAGTGAACAAATTGCAGCTGTGAAATTTTGTTTTCAACTCAGTAAAAATGCTGCTCAAAACTGTTTTAATGTTGAAAACAGCTTACAAAGCTGGGAAAAAATTCAAGTGTACGGGTGGTTCGCTCGGTTTAAAAATGGCGACATGTCGATTGATGACAAACCTCGTTCAAGACGTCTCTTAACTGCCCGAATCGACGAAAACGTTGAAAAAATTCGAGAGCTTGTGCTCTCAGACCGTCGACAGACAATTGATCAACTGTCAGAGATTAGTGGGTTATCTTAGAGCTCGGTTCAGTGAATTTTAAACAGAGATTTGGGAATGAAAAGGGTTGCTGCCATGTTTGTTCCTCGGGCTCTGACTGACAATCAAAAAGTAGGTTGAGTTGAAAGATGTCGTGCTTTGAAACTACAGCTTGAAATTGATCCATATTTTCTGTCAACGGTCGTTACTGGTGATGAGTCGTGGTGCTATGGTTACGACCCAGAAAGAAAGCAATAGTCAAGCCAATGGAAGACGTCATTGATACCCCGCCCACGAAAAGTCGTCAAATCAAATCAAACAATACTCATTTGCTTTTTTTCATTCCAAGGGCGTAGTTTCTTCAGAGTTTGTCTCCCCACATCAGACCGTCAATCAAAGCTTTTATTTTGAAGTTTTAATGTTCGTCAAAAAAGACTGGATTTGTGGTAGACAGGAGACTGGTTCTTCCACCATGACAATGCACCTGCACACACAGCTGTCTGTTAGGCAGTTTTTGGCTAAACATGGCATGGTTCCGCTGCCCCACGCACTTTACTCGAGTGACCTGGCTCCGTGCGACCTTTTCTTATTTCCACGAATGAAAAGGGGCATGAAAGGACACAGATTTGACAACATTTAAGAGGTCAAGAAATAAACGAGGGAGGAGCTGGCAGCCATTTCTAAAGATGACTACGGAAAATGTTTCGAGCAGTGGAAGCACCGGTGGGACGAATTTATTAGTTGTAATGGAGAGTATTTTGAAGGGGTTCAGGTTGTTGTTGTTGTTGTTTTGTTTTTGTTTTTTTTGTTTTTGCTTCTCCTCGTGCATAGCGCAGACCATCAGTGTTTGTATGTGATAGGGGATTCGAGTCTCCCATCGTGCACTATGGTGTTTAGATGTCGGTAGCAATAGGGGTGTGACATATATGGTGGTTTTCGTATATCTACGAAAGACCTGTGTGTTCCTATATTTCACCTTGCAGACAGAATTACCAAGCACAGACCACTGACATTTGTATGTGGTAGTAGACTGAAGTCTTCCATTGTGCACTATGGTGATTGAATGTCGGTAGCTGTGGGTGTGTGAATAATGGTTGAAAGTGGTTGATCTGATACAAAAATAGACATGTGTGTCCGTATATTTCACTCTGCAGCCAAAGCAATCTAACGCAGTTCACTGGTGTTTGTGTGTGGTAGTAGCCTGCAGTCTCCCAACATAGTGGTTGGATGTATGTAGCTATGGGAGTGCGGGAGATATAGTGGTTTAAATTGGTCGACGAGCGGCATTTCCATATTTCGACCAAAGTCATGTCTCTCACTATACTTCACTCTGCAGTCTAAAATACCTAGCTCAGACCACTGGTATTTGTGTGTAACAATAGCCTCTAGTCTCCCCTCGTGCACTTTGGTAGTTGAATGTTGATAGTTGTGGTAGCGTAGGAATTGGGGGGGGGGGGAGGGGGGGTTGAAATTAATCGATGAAGGGCATATTCATATTCGACGAAGACATGTGTGTCCTTATACTTCACTTTCCAGCCACAACTACGTAGCGAAGACCACTGGTGTTTATGTGTGGTAGTAGCCTCAAGTGTTTTATGGTGCCCTATGGTGGTTGCATGTCGGTAGCCGTGGGGGTGTGGCATATATGATAGTTCAAAGTGGTAGACCGAGGGTGTTTTGTTATTTCGACCAAATACGTGTGTGTCCTTATATTTTACTTTGCTAACTCAACTACTTAGCACAAATCACTGTGTGTGTGGTATTAACCTCGAGTCTCCCATCGTGGTTGCATGGCGGTAGCTATCAATCAAAATTCTTTATAAACACGAATGTAGTCGTGGGCACCAGCTAGTAAATAAATCACCTCTGTACCCACATTAATTTTTTTAGAATGAAAAATAATTTTAATATCGAAATTACTTATAGATACTCTTAGATTTCTACGAACATGGTTTCTTCTCACTTCAACTACGTAATATTTTGGATATTCTTCGGAATATATTTTTTAATACTTCAGTCACATACTCGCAATTTTCGAAAGACAAGAAAATTTACTTTGCTATAAATAAACGTATAGGCCAGTTTTACAGTGAAGTCTTGGATGTTTAGATTTCGCAAGTAAAAACTGATCCAGTGTAATTGTAGTTTCAACAGACGTGTTTAACAAGATGTGATTGAGTCTCCGCGCTATTTCTACTTCACAAGAAAACCTGCTTTGGCACAAAACCTTTAAGCTTTGTATGTATTTTTTGTTTTGAACATTTCATTTAAAAAGACATTACCGTATTGTAGTTACGAACGGAATTGTCCGACCTAGAAAACGGGCATTAAAAATTGTTGAGTTATGTTTTTCTGATAATAATGAACATTTGTATTTTAATAGTTAAACGGGAAAGTTTACAATCAGACGGTTTACTTGAGTAGTATAGTCTATCCCATAGTTACTGGTAGTTATACTATTCTAGTCTTAAATGTTAAAAACGATACACTAGACAGTAAAGACGTTTAACGGATAGTCAGCTGATGGGCTACCACCTTCAGTTATCACACGACTTTGTCATATGTCTAAAATAGATCTCTGACATTAAATTATTCCTTTTTTTAAGAAAACCTTTTAAGATACATTAATATTTTTGTAAGTCTGGTATAAAATCTGATTATTTGTATTGAAGACAGATAAAATATCTCAGACGTAGTTATCTTTGTATAAAAAAGTATTATTTTCAGTGATATAGATTTTCGTTACAGTGTCTGTGTTTTAAAAATAATTTAGAAATACTATTTGAAAAATAATTTCAAATAATATTTCACCAAATGCAAGTTAATTGGGTTGCGGGATTATATAGTGGAGGAATTGTGTTAAAAGAAATTTTAGATATTGATATTATGGTTTAGGCTAGTACTTTTTCAGTTTTAATAAATAAATTTTTGCAGTATTGACGCAGAATGAATTACTGAGAGCTGAAATAGATGCTTACGAGACACCTTTGATCATACATTCTCGTCTAAACGACTCAACAATGCAGACGTGTTCATCTCTGACTTTCTTCTCTGGCGGCATCGAATTATACAGAATCATTTACCACATTCGTAGTCAGTGTCTTGTCTCCTGCTGGTATTAGAAAAATGAAAGTGCTAACAAATGAGTGAGTAAAATTTTATAAAAATTGTTTACAGCTGTTTTTGACAGATCGAAAGCGTAACAAGATAATTAATTCTTAAAATATAGATCAAAACCTATTCCACCATGTCGTTAGTGTTTAATGATTCTGATAACATCTTAGGTGCAATGGCGGAAGTTAAAACCGATATGTCATCCAACGAAATATATATAAACGAGACTGACGTTATGCAGAAAAGTAATGGCATTGAGGACATCATTGCGACTCAGGAAATCACGGTAGAAACGGTAGACTACAGCAAAATGATCGCGGACGACGTCGAGATTGCTATGATGAACGAATTGTTAGAGAGAAAGACGATAGCGACTCAATGGTGCGAGTGAAATGAGAAGTGGTATTTCTGGATTTGATCAGGAATCGGGGTTAGAAGACACTATAGATATACAGTCAGTTAGGTTCGTACCGAATATGATGAGAAGTCGCAAGGGCCAAATAAAATATAGGATTATAGACGAATCGGAATATGCTCTGGCTGGGGAACAGGACATGTTCACGGAAAGAGAAAAAGTGGAGAACGATCCCCGGGAACAAATGCACTACGTTAAGTACTTCAAGAGAGATGGAAAGACGCATAAAGTATGGGAGTGTGGCATTTGCCGGAAGCAGTTTCGTCACCAGTACACCTTGATGAGGCATCTCCCAACCCACACAGACGAGAGGAACTTTAAGTGCAAGGTTTGTGGGAAAGGCTTCCGACAGATGAGCACTCTCTCCCAGCACCAAGCTATCCACAGTGACGCCAGGCCGTACGTCTGTGAGCTCTGCAAGAAGACGTTCAACCGTGTCTCCACTCTCATTTCTCACCGGAAGACACACTCCGACCACAAGCCTCACAAGTGTCACATCTGCGGGAAAGGCTTCCATCAGAAGGGCAACTTGCGGAACCACGTCTTCACACACACCAACGAGAGGCCGTACAAATGTGAGATCTGCGGGAAGGGCTTCAACCAGATGTCCAATCTCATGTGCCACAAGCAGGTAAGAGCCAGATGTTAATTGAGTTAATGTCGGTAGCGAAGATATAACTATGGATAGTCTTGATAAAGCACACTAAATTAAAATGAGATATAACAGAATATCCTGATGTCGCTCCAAACAGTATTCAATCATTTAAGTAATTAAAAATCACACGAGTCGTGTCAAATTGCGAAAGTTTTCTTCCAAAAATTTTATAAATCGCATAAAAATTGTCTCTAGTTTCAAACTTTTTTGTTTAGGTTCTTACTTTAATTTTCGGCACAGAAAAACTGTTCAAAATTTCGTTTCCATCCTACCTTACTCTGTTAGCAGGCATCAGTTGGCGAAATAACAAATACAGCACAATTACAAAGCAACTCCGTGTACTAATCACTTTATTTTAAATAAGTAGATTACTATAACACGCAATATTCGCATTGTTTTCTGGAAATACGTTAAAGCGATTAGAACGCTGAACACAATTGAAGATGTATTTTCTTGAGAATGTTTTGTTTAACAACTGAAGTTATTGTAAGTTGAAGGTAGACGTGAAACAAAAGTTGGATTTTGATCACGTATCTAACTTTTAAACTGCTGTATTTGCTGATTAATGATTTTTTAGCTATTAAAAAAAAAAAAAAGACGTAAAATGATTCGGTTTTATCTGGAGTCGTTATTTCTTGAGTAATCGCTTGCAGGCTGAGAGTATGAATTACAAATAAAAAGCCTTGTTTCATTTTTTTCTGTTACAAAATTTGTGTTTTCTTAAATACAATCTTATTCAAAGGGCGAAATATTTGGAAGAATTTTGTTCGATACTGATGATCAATGAATTTCTGTCACAAATGATTGGCGTACTACAAAAACCTTCCCATTTTTGAACTTCAACAATGCCCTTCGTGTTTTGCATCGCTCGAGCACGTGTAAAAAGCATGATACAATAATTCTGTGTGACATCTTTGATGTTGGACGTGCTCTGTTTTAAGGCTCGCTGGTATGAAATATTGAGTATTAATTAAACATAGCAATCATTTAATTATAATCTAGAACATTTGTTGGAAATATCTCAAAATGGTATTTTCTCTACAACAGCGGCTTTTTTTTTAGTTCTCGTTGAATTTTACTGTTTCTTGGAAATAACAATTATTTTATCATTGCCCATAGACATTTAATTGCTGGTTCAACTTGTTTACACAAATAATCCACTGAGACTGCAAAGAGAATGTAAACGAATACTTTGCAGCAGAGACATTTTTAAAATCATTTTCGAAACTAATATAGTTACAAAAAAATTTGAAATATTGCTACTTTTTTTTTCTCTCACTAATTTGTGATACGTCGCGTATCTTCTGTGGCCATGCTGAAACATTTGGTTCACCTATTAGATAGGAAGTTTATTTCTAGAAACAGCGTTTGTTTTAATTTTTTGATCTTAAATAAAGCAGCCAGTAATGATTTTCAAAGAAAAAATAGTACTAGAAGTCTATAAATCTCTTTCTTAAAGCAAAATTCAGGAAAATTTTCTTTAACTAATGCAGAGGGATAGTAAAAATCGGTCGATTACGAAAACTGTTCACCTCCTTTCTTTTGCATCAACATGTTGAAAGACCGTCAGTAAACTTTTATGTAACTGCATGTTTATAGTTGCTACTAATTAATTGTAATTTATATATTAATTTTCAACTACGGCTCAGTTCGTTAGGGCACAAAAACTAATCACTTGTCTATGATGTACTAAGAGAAAAGCTAGAAGTAGCTGCATAACTTTTTTATTTCCTAGTATCTTTTGTAACTAACAAAACTGAAGCATTTCGACTACCAAATGGGTGCCAATTTTTTACCTCCTCAGTACTTCCTCAGTGTTTAAAACTGTAACATAGTTTAAAGCCAAATACACTTAGACTTACACTGATATAATTTCTACCGCGTATTCTACGATAACTGTGGCGCCGCAATTTGGTGATGGATTCTTATCTAACTCGACAAATTGAAAATTAATCATTAATTTTTGTGATATCTCCCTTAGTTCTCGAGATATTGTATCTCAAAATTGATGTGGTTAGATTGAAATGCGGCCTGGATCAGAAGAAAAATTTCGCCATAGTCAAATTTGATGGTGAATTGTATGTAGCTAACTCGACGAGACAATTCGGAAATAAAGAATAAATTATTTTGATGTCTCGCTTAGTTCTAGAGATATTCTATCTCAAAAGTGAGTAGATTAGGGTGAGATCCGGCCTGAACCAGAAAAAAAAATCACCAAAAACACTACACGGTGGAAGTGCATTATTGGTGTTTTATTTTCTTCCTAGTGGTTGTTGTTAGGTTGAAACACGGACTGGACCAGCAGAAAAGTCAACAAAAGCACAAGGAATTATACCTATAACTGATTTTTAACATGCTATATCTCTAAAACCAATCGAGATATCTAAAAAAATTTATTCTATATTTTCGATTTATTTCGTCGAGCTCTACAAGAATTCATCATCAGATTGTGGGGCCACGGTCATGATAGAACTGTCTGCTTACCAACATTTCAGTGTAGAACAATGCGTACTGAATCTAAACACCGATAAGAAGAATGCTTACCCAAGCGAGAATTAATGAATGCTCGGCGGCAGTGAAGTTGTATTAATGCACAACTCTTGCAGCCTCGAGTAAGAAAATAGCCCTGCCAAATTATTATTTTTTTTACTCATGTACCTCATATTTCGATCATGTGGATTCGAAACTAATATATTATTTTGAAGTTCCTCGTAGTCTGGTTGCTGTCGCCCGTCAGTGGCCTTCAGCTCGTGATCGTAGTCGGTATCCACATGTTACGAGCGGCGTTCACACTAGCGATGTAATGGATATTCGCATCTGCAAATGCGGAACTTTCTCATGAAATCCTACATCTACTTTCGCATCCGCAATGTTTAATGCGGATGTTTTATTTACATTGCAATAGATACACATTATTCTTTTCTCTTTATGCGAAATTCTGCCCATCGTCGCAGTGTTTTTTTTTTTTTTTTTTTTTTTTTTTTTTTTTTTTTTTTTTTTTTTTTCTGGCGATAATGGAGTAAAAGTAACACTGAACTTAACGGTGTTATTACCTAAGCGACAAATTTAGAAGTTTGAACTTGCATGTAAAGTAAAAGGCTTATTCGCGGTCCAACTTATAGGACATCCGTGTAGAACTACCATAGGATGCGCTCATCCATTCGCGCTAATAGATGGGGTCCATCAAAATGTTCCAAGCAATCCATTCCTCTCATACTTTCGCGCGGCACACCATGTGTCCTTATGGCACACTCGTAGAATGTTTCCTCCAATATATAGAGCATGATGGGCAGCAAGGACCCTTTTTGGTTGCCTGAGAGTCCAACAACTCCAAACACGTCCTAGATGTAGTCCTGTAACCCCTTTCGCGGCCCAGTAACAGTTCTTTATGGAACAATGGATCCTCGTGAGTCCTACAAGTTGTACTGTGAATGCGCCACTATAGCGGTGGAAAGGCGGGTGGCCAGCTCGAAACCGAGCGTGGTGGGTGAGCGGTTAACGCTCTGGCCTCGCATCCGGGAGGACGTGGGTTCGAATCTCCGCCCGGGCATCCAGATTTGGGTTTTCATGGTTTCCCCAAATCACTCCAGACAAATTCTTCCTTTAAAAGGCCATGGCTGGATTGTTCCCGTTCCTAGCCCCGATTCTTTCACGCCTCTAATGACATCGACGTCGACGAAGTGTAAAGCAATAACTAAAAGAAAATCTATATCGACCTGTTTGTAACTTACTATTCGAGGTCAGGAACAACTGCCCCCACCTGTGGCCAGGTGTACGTAGAGACAGGGTGCACTATAGAAGACATTGTGTGAGAGCACAATCGGAATTATAGATCTAATAACAAGGAGGAGTCAGCAATTGCACATCATAAAGCCCCGACCAGTCATGCTATTAACTTTGAAAACATGAGAATGATACTACGCGAAGATCATTGGTGGCCAAGGAGGGTAAATGTGGCATTGAAGATCAGCGAACGTCCGGAAAATATAAATGAAAATGACGGGCTTAAGCTGCATGCCCCATGGCTGTCTCTAGTGCGTGGACCACTCCCCCCCCCCCCCTGTCAACAATCACATGAGGGCCCCAACTTGCCAGAAGAACCGAACTCTCTTTTTTTTTTTTTTTTTTTTTTTTTTTTGCTGTCGTCAGTCTTTTGACTGGTTTGATGCAATCCTCCATCCCTTCCTATCCTGTGCTAACCTCTTCATTTCTACATACCCCTTACAGCCCACATTCGCAATTATCTGCTTCATATATTATAACTAAGCCCCAGATTTTTAGGATATAAAAAACCAAAGTTAGGTTTATTCAATTCACAAAAAACATTTCGTCTTTATTGTGGATAATAAACCAATCATTTAAAACATCTAATATGACAGTGAACAATGAAATATTTTGACAGTTTTTCAAGAGTAACCCTCTTCTCTCTTCCGTTAAAATTCTCTTGAATGCGAAAAAACTACGCTCAACGCCACATGAGGTAAGAGGTGCGAACTTCATATTAGCGATTTTATTAGGAGTCCAAGGAAAGTATTCCTTGTTCCTTTAGTCCAGAGAGAACATGGCCTATTTGTTCCATCCTCTTGAAATCTGGACTGCAGACTAAAACAGACTCCTATGTCTTAGCTATATATACCCCAACTGGTCTAGGAACCACTGCTTGGATGATTTGAAGTGCTGCCTTCCAATTTCTTGATTGAAAATTCTAGGTTGTAAAAATTTGCCTTCATATAAGTCAACTCCTGTACAGCTGGTACTGAGTACGACACTTTCTTTGCATTTACTATAGCAATAGCTTCGCTTTCATCTAATGATTCGATGACCTCCATAATGCTCTCATAGTTTCCTGCATAATATATTGTGGCTGAGAGCCAGATGCCCCATCGTGTCACTACTGGCTCGGGAGGGAGGGGTATTGATGGAAGCTTTTCCCTGAAATTAACGACTCGACTTGGCACTTTCAGGAATATTTTCTTCACTGAAGAAATTATCTCGTTAACTACAGGGTGCTGTTCCCGAATTTTTTCAAATACCCGGTGGAGCCCATGAGCTAGGCAGGCAACATGCGTCATTTGGGGATGGAAACCCTTCAAACACTCCCCTGGTTTTATAGCCTAATATAAGCTGCACTGTCTGTCACCAAAAAACGAAACTCGTGTTTTGGATCTGGCCCCAACACCTTTAATGCATCCCCTACAGCAACTGCCACAGTAGAGTGGTTTGTCATTGCAAGTTCTCCGCACGTAATGACTTGGGGTATACTAGGTTTCTCACATGCGAGCTTGCCTATAACAACGCAGGAATCTGTCGTCTCATCTACAATTTACCAGATGAAGTGGTCAGCAATGTCCACCCGTATTTCTTCAACGGTTTTCTCATACAGCTGAGGCAAGTAGTTCTTTCTTAACTTGGATTCATCTGGTATTTTTCTGTTACAAAATTCTTCCAATAAGGTTTTCATTCTGAAGTTTTGAAACTGGTATATTAGTGGCATTGAGAGGTTCACACAGACGCAGGTTAAACGAATCTTCTATACCTAGCTATGAACTTGTATGAAACTCTACTTCTGTTTGGAAGCATTTCTCCTGGTATCATTTGCCAAATGAGTTGCTGAATTCTGATACTGTAGTACGTGGGATCATTTTTCTGCAGGCTCCTGATTTGGGTTTTCCATGGTTTTCCCAGATCACTCCACGCGAATGCGGGGATGGTTCCTCACAATAGCCCATGGGTGCCTCCTGCCATATCCCTTATAACCCTTCCAAACCATAACCCTTTTCGATAGGTGCAATGCACCCTCCGCCACACACTTTTAGTGAATCGCGGAGTAATAATAATAATAATAATAGAAGCCAAAAATAAAAATAGTCCACCTGAATATAAAACCCCAGATAATACCCAATTAATATTATGAAATTTCATCCAGCAATCTAGAATCTATCACTTTATGTTACTTTAGAAATAAAAACAATTAAAATTTAATGTATGTTTTAAAATTATAAAAGATATACGTACATAAAACAAATTAAACTTACTGGTTTTACACGTTTGACAAAAAATAATTTTACAATCTCTAGAAAATTTCTTATCCGTTCCAATCCACTCTCGCAGGAGACTTCTTGAGGATTTCTGTTTAGGCATGATGGATTTTAATGAAGGAACTAAAAACATGTAGGCCTACACAATGTTTTAATTTCCGCTTTACCACTGAACGATGACGGTATATAACTGTTAATTTCTCAGAAAGGGTTTGCGTTCCTGAGATTGTTAATGTTTAATATGTTATGTATAAAATTTGCTTTGTCAATTTGTTTCTACCGAATGTAATCCTTTGTAAAATGTGAAGTAGCCACACTGCATTGTTACAGCTTTTCTCAATGTTACCGTCAATAGTGAGGTTAAAACACATATCCAATTTTAAAATAAATCCATTTGTTTTACCTACACATAAACGTAGTCCTTTTACCCTCCAAGTTCGGCTTCACCCTCGGACTCTGCGAAGAATCATCCTTATACCGCCTACATTTGCAGTGTCTTGGAGCTTTGGATTCACGTAGTAATAGATACAGCTGGTGATGGTGACTGGCCGGATCGCCCAGGTGACATTAACTTGGATCGATGTGGAAGAAAGAAACGAAATTTTTGAGAAAGGGGAAAAGGAAGCAATCGTAGGACTGGCAATAAGGCATCTGTCTGAAGAGGAAAAGGAAAACCACGGAATACTCTTTCAGAACAGCATACGGTGGGGTTCGAACCCATGGCATCTCCTGAGTCCAGATTACTAGCCCATGGCCCATACCACTGAGCTAATCCGGTAGGTCATTTGTTTTATGTAAGTAAAAAAATTACAGTCCGACTGGAACAGTACATCGAATTAGGTCCTTTTAGATTCTAAAAACCGAATTAGGACATTTTAGGTCATAACATAAAAATTAGGTTATTTTAGGTCCTATTAAATTTCTGAATATTATTAGTTTATACTAAAGACGAACGGGAAAATTAAAATATCAAGAATATTAGGTTTGGAACAAACTAGGTTCAAACCTAAGACTCCGGGGCTTAATTATAACCTCTGTCTTCGAATGTTCCCTCCACTAACAAATTAACCAATCCAGCATGTCTCAAAATATGACCTACCAGCCTATCTCTTCTTTTCATAAGCTTCTTCCACAAGCTTCTTTCCTCATCCATCATTTCCAAAACTTGTTCATTTCTTACTTTATCAGTCCACTTAATTTTCAGCATTCTTCAGTAGCACCACATTTCAAATGCTTCAATTTTCTTTATTTCCGGTATTCATAAAGTCCATGTTTCGCTACCATAAAGTGCTGTGCTCCACACAAACAGTTTTAAAAAGTTCTTTCTAATTCCTAGATGAATATATGAAACTAAAAGGTTTCTCTACTTCACGAAGGCTCTTTTTGCTAGTGCTATTCTGCTTTTAACATTATTCCTGCTTCAGCCATCGGTGGTAATTTTACTTCCCAAGTAACAGAATTCACTTACTTCTCCTATTGCATCCGATCCTATTTTTATATTTAATCTACTAGTATTGGTATAATTTCTGCTACATTTCATCACTTTTGTCTTGCATTGATTTATATTCAGCCCAAAGTCTACCTTCAATGTTTTGTTCATGCCATTCAGTAACTTCTCAATATCCTCAGCACTCTCTGCTAACAAGACAATGTCATCAGCATATCGTAACATACTGATTTTTTCTCCCTGAAAACTTATGCCACATGGAAATTTTTCTTTGACTCTCTTTATTGCTTCTTCTACATACAAGTTGAATATTAACGGGGATAGACTACAACATTGTCTCACACCCATCTTAACTGATGCATGTCTCTCGTGATTCTCTACTTTTATTATAGCCACTTGATTCTTATATAATTGAGTATTCTTCTATCTCGATACTTTAGACCTGACTTCTTTAAAATTTTGAACATCTTGTCCCACCTAACATTATCAAAAGCATTTTCTAAATTAACAAACGCCATAAAAGTATTTTTGTTTTTCTTGATCTGCCCTTCAAGTATTAATCTTAAACACAGAATTGCTTCCCTTGAACAGTGATTTTTCCTAAACCCAAACTGATGTTCACCTACTATCTCTTCTACTACTCTTTCCATCCTTCTGTAGATTATTCTGGTCAATAATTTTGAAGCATTTGTTGTTAGACTAATGGTGTGATAACTCTCACATTTGTCCGCTTGTGCTTTCTTTGGAAGTGTGAAGATGATATTTTTATTAAAATCAGTGGGAATTTCTCCTGTTTCATAACTTTTTGATATCAGCTTGAATAATCTTTCGATTCCTTCCTCTCCTAGGGATTTAAGAAGTTCTGCAGGGATCTCATCTATTCCAACTGCCTTATTTACTTTCAAGTCATTCAGAACTTTATTAAATTCTGTCCTCAAAACAGGATCTCCTAAGTCATCAATGTCGACATCGCCTTCCTTTTCCATTATACTATTGTTCAAGTCGTCCCCAACATACAGTTTCTCAATGTATTCTTTCCATCGGTTAGCTCTATCTTCTGAGCTTAAAAGAGGTTTCCCATCGGCAACTTTAATGTTTATACTTCTTTTCTTCATTTCTCCAAAATTCTGTTTGATCTTTCTATATGCAACATCTACTTTACCTACAACCATTTCCTTTTCTATTTCTTCACATTCTTGTAGCCATTTTTCTTTTGCTATTTTGCATTTCCTATTTATTTGATTTCTAAATTGCCTGTACTGCTCTCTTCCTGCTTCATCCTGAGCATTTTTATACCTCCTCCTCTGATCCATCAGCTCCAAAATTTCTTCTGTTATCCATGATTTTTGGGCAGCTTGTTCCCTAAAGCCTAATGTTTCTTTACCAGCTTTCATTATTTCGGTCTTTAATGCACTCCATTCGTCCTTGGTTGAGCTCCTTTCACAGTTAATTCTTAGACCTAAGTCTACCATTTCAGCAAATTTTTCTCTCATGCTAGATTGTTTCAGTTTATTCACTTCCAGTCTGTTCTGCTTATACTGCTTCCTTATTTGCTTAAATTTCAGCCTGCACTTCATTATTATCAAATTATGGTCAGAGTCTGTGTCTGCTCCTGGGTACGCTTTACAGTCTAGAACTTGATTCCTGAATCTCTGTTTGACCATGATATAATCTAGCTGATATCTGCCTGTATCCCCTAGACGTTTCTAGGTGTATATTCTTCTTGCATGGTTCTTAAACAGTGTGTTTGCCACTACTAGCTTATATCTTTCACAAAATTCTAGCAACCTGCTTCCTCGCTCATTTCTTTCTCCTAGACCAAAACTTCCTACAGTTTTCCCCTCTTTTCCTTCTTCTACTATTGCATGCCAATCACCCATGATTATTAGATTTTCCTCCCCCTTCACATATTGGATTAATTCTTCAATTTCAGAGTATATTTTTCTATTTCTTCACCATCTTCCTGTGACGTTGCCATATAAATTTGTACTAACGTGGTTGGGGTGTGCTTAGTTTCTAACCTCATCGAAATAATCCTGTCACTAAACTGTTCATAATAACTCACCTGTTTCTCTGCTTTCATATTCATTACAAATCCTTACACCCCCCGAACTCTCTAAGAGTCCACTATATGGGCAACGCCATGACTATATAATAGCAACTAACACTGACAAACACAGTTTCTGCCAGGGAAGAAGATCGCAGAATGTCAATCGAAACGTCAGCACTACAAATCACGCCATGACACTGACAGCCATGAGACAACTTCCGGCCGAGGAAGCCTCCGATCACACAGTGAATGATGTCTTTTTGAACTATGTCAAAACTGGTCCTCTGAGCTTGAAGTAATATAACAAACCATAACATACCAGGAGACAATATTCTTTCAATTCAAATCTTTATGGCAAAAGAAAACTCTCCACCCATTCCCCACAGCCCAGTTGTAGTTTTGAATGTACTTTTCCCCTTACTTCTTCCTCAAATTAAAACTTAATCTCAAGGATCATCATTTCAGCAAAATATTACCGATTAGCTAGAATAACTAGAGAAAATGACATCTGCCTATAAGTAGAATGAAAATTGGAACTACTATGTAACTTTCCATAATTCATTCTTTTAAAGAGATAACGTGATATAAGTTCAATGCGAATTTAAATAAAACCTTAACACACTTTTGATACAAATTTTGTGTAGTTGGTGGGCTCAAGTACAAATGCTGCTGTCTGTACGAACTCAATGTGACACACAATTAAACCTTTTGTTAAACAACAGTGTCATCTGGTAAAGCAGAAATAATTAAGAATAAGCATCATACTAAGATAACACAAACTTGGCTGAACATTAAGGAAATATTTAAAGAATGTGTATATTAACTGGGAGGAAAGGGCGAGAATAAAATTATAGATGAAATTGTATTGGGATGAAGTAAAGTAAAGAGATACTACTTCTATACCTCCCAGATTACTACTTTTACAGAAGAGATACTTGCAAAATGTTTTATGGAAAAACAGAAAGTAGTATGTTTGACCCATGCAATATACGAGTTAGCACCCTGACATATTCTGGAGATTTTAAAAAAGGGTAATACCTAAATTACTTCCTGTTATTTGTTCTCAGTTTTACCTCACCTCTAATTACCTCAATGTGATGAGACAAAGACTAAAACAAACAAATCTTTCAAACACAAAAACAATAGACTTGCCTTTTTTTGCAGAAGGCACACGGACTCCGCAATGAGAGATCACACCAGCGAGCAGTTCCAGAAAGATACCACTGCAGGTTCTGCGAAGCTACACTCCTCAGACGGTGTGACGTGAATGCTCACGAGGAGAATGCACACGGAGTGAGGCATATCGACGCCAGCCGCTACCAGGTAAATCAGCCTGACAGATGTCACGGCTCTCTGGCAGCAGTCTTTCAACTCGTTTGATCCAATCCTTCATCGCTTCCTATCTTGTGCTAACCTCTTCATCTCTACATACTGCCTTATAACCTATGTCCTCAATTATCTGCTTCATATGGTCTAAACTCTGTCTTCCTCTACAGTTCCTACCTTAAACTGTTCCCTACACTAACAAATTAACCAATCTAGCATGTCTCAAAATATGACCTGCCAAAATGTCTCATCTTCCTGTAAGCTTCTTCCGCAAACTTCTTTCCTCAGACATCATTCCCAAAACTCATTCATATTGTACTTAGTCTGTCTCCTTAATTTTCAACATTCTTCTGTAGCACCACATTTCTAATTCTTCAATTTTCTTTCTTTTTGATATTCCTAAAGTCTATGTTTCACTACCATAAAGTACTGTGCTCCACACAAAGAGATTTAAAAAGTTCGTTCTAAGTCCTAGATCAATATTTGAAACTAAAAGATTTCTCTTTTTCATGAAGGCTCTTTTGCTAGTGCTATTCTACTTTTAAGTAGCCTTATTCACTTACTTCTCCTATAGCAGCAATCCTGTTTTTATATTTATTCTACTGTGATTGATATCATTTCTGCTATATTTCTTCACTTTAATTTATATTCAGTCCAAATCTTCCTTCAGCATTTTGGGCATGCCATTCAGAAACTTCTCAATATCCTCAGCCTATTCTGCTAACAAGACAATGTCATCAGCCAATTGTAACATACTCATTTTTTATCCTTGAACACTTATGCCACATGAAAATTTTTCTTTTAATTCCATTATTGCTTTGTCTGCATACAAGTTGAATGTTGATGGGGATAGATTAAAATCTTGTGGCACATCCTTTTTGACTGTTGCATGTCTCTCAAGAGTCTCTACTTTTATTATAGCCACTTGATTCTTATATAGTTTATAAAGTCTTCTTCTATCTCAATATTTTAAACCTAACTTCTTTAAAATTTTAAACATCTTGTCCAACCTAACATTATCAAAAACTTTTTCCAAATCAACAAACACCATAAAAGTATCTTTGTTATTCTTGATTCATCCTTCAACTATCAATATTAAGCCAGAATTTCTGCCCCTGTATTGCAGATTTTCCTAAACCCAAACTGATCTTCACCTACTATCTCTTCTACTACCCTATCCATTCTTCTGTATATTATTCTGGTCAGTAATTTTGAAGCATGTGATGTTAGACTAGTGGTGTGATAATTCTCATATTTGTCGGCTTGTGCTTTCTTTGGAGGTGTGAAGATAATATTTTTATTAAAATCAGTCGGAATTTCTCATGTTTCATAATTTTTTATATCAGTTCGAATAATCTTTTGATTCCTTCATCTTCTAGTTATTTAAGAAGGTCTTCGTGAATCTCATGAATTCCAACTGCCTTATTTACTTTCAAGTCATTCAGAGCTCTATCAAATTCTGTCCTCAAAACAGGATCTTCTAAGTCATCAATGTCGACATAGCCTTCATTTTCCATTACGCTATTGTTCTCTCATTATATTTCTTCCATCAGTTAGCTCTATCACCTTAGCGTGAAAGAGGTTTCGTATTGGCAGCTTTAATGTTTACACCCCTTTTATTCATTTCTACTAAATTTTATTTGATCTTCCTACATGCAACACCTACTTTACTTATGAGCATTTCCTTTTCTACTTCTTCACACTTTTCTTGTAGCCATTTTCTTTTGCTTTTTTGCATTTCCTGTTTATTTGATTTCTAAATTGCCTATATTGCCCTCTTCCTGAGCATTTTTGTGCCTTCTTCTCTGATTCATCAGCTCCAAAATGTCTTCTCTGATCCTTGGTTTTCGGGCGGCTTGTTCCATAAAGCCTAATGTTTCTTTACCAGCTTTCATTACTTCTCTCTTCAATGCATTCCATTTGACTATGGTTGAGCTCCTTTCAGAGTTATTTCTTAGACCTGTCAACCAATTCTGCAAATTTTTCTCTCGTACTACATTATTTCAGTTAATTCACATCCAGTCTGTTCTGCTTATATTGCTTCCTTATTCGCTTAAATTTCTGCCTGCACTTCATTATTATCAAATTATGGTCAGAGTCTATGTCTGCTCTTGGGTAAGCTTTACAGTCTAGAACATGATTCCTGAATCTCTGTTTGACCATGATATAATCTAGCTGATATCTGCCTGAATTCCTTGGATGTTTCGAGTTGTACATTCTTCTTGTGTGTTTCTTAAACAGTGTGTTTGCCATGACTAGCTTATATCTTTCACATAATTCTAACAACGAGCTTTATCACTTTCTCCTAGACCAAAACTTCCTACAGTATTCCCCTTTTTTCCTTCTCCCACTATTGCATTCCAATTACCCATGATTATTAGATTTTCCTCCCCCTTCACATATTGGATTAATTCTTCAATTTCAGCATATATTTTCTCTATTTCCTCATCATCTTCCTGTAACATTGGCATATACACCTGTACTAATGTGGTTGGGCGGGCTTAGTTTCTGACCTGATTAAAGTAATCCTGTCACTAAATTGTTCACAATAACTCACCCATTTCCCTTCTCTCTTATTCATTATAAAACCTACACCAATAACTCAACTGAGACCTGTTGTGTTAATTGTTCTGTGTTCCCCAGACTAGAAATCCTTTGGATCCTTCCACTTAATCTCACTAATCCTGACAACATCTAACTTAAGTTTTTCCATCTTCCTTTTAAAGTTTTCAAATCCACCAATTCAGACTTCTAACATTCACCACTCTGACTCGTAGAATGTATCTATCCATTCTGATGACTACTCACTACATAGTCCCCAACCGGAGATCCGATTGGGGTCTATTTTACCAAAGCAGAAGCCATCATGATATATGTAATTTGAGAGGATTACATGTTCTCGTGATACCCTTTGGGTCTTTTATGCAGTAGTTTCCCGTTTCCTTCTGCATCCCCGTGCCATTGATCATTTCTGATTCAACCGCCTTTAGGGACCATTTCTAACCCCAAGGGCAAGAGGGTGCCCAGTTGTCTTGTGTAGTTCGCGAACGAACTAGTTCGGAAGAGCACTCCAACGAGCGAACTACGTGAACTAGTTCCCAGATCTCTCGCTCCTTAGTTCATTAGTTCGTTCGATGCTTTCCCGAAGACCAACTTTTGTTTTAGTTTATTATCTAAAAGGTAAAAGTTCATTGTGGACACATTTCACTGAAGAGACAGATATAAAAATAAAATAAAAAATGTAACTGTTAAACATTAATCATTATTGCAGAAGTCAAAAACGGAAATTTAACATGGATTGTGAAAACCAAACACACTTTGGTCCCATTAACACTTAAAAGACAACTATCAGTAACCACAACTATTATAACAAAGAAGAGAGCGTTAGCAAAGCAAGCGAACGAGCTGTCTTTCTGGAATTCCAGAGCGGAGCGACCTAGTTCGCGAACTAAACACAGTGCTACCGCTCGCGAACTAAACTGAGCATTCCCGGTCCCAAACTATCACCATTCGCCGCTAGGATTGCCAACATTTTTTCGGTTAATGGTAGAATGTTATTTAAAATAACCTATAAAAATATAGTACACTTCAAAAATCTAATATTTTATGAAAGCGTAGACAAGGACAAAGGATATGTTTTTTTACTATTTTATTTTTTAAGCTATATTTTTTTGCACTTCTTGCTCTTTAACAATTTCCTGTCTACAGCAAAATTGTAATATGCTTTATCGCTTTCAGTTGTTAAATTAATGTCTATCAAAAGCTCATTTTTACTAATGAAATTCGGCTCTTACTTTTACCTAGATTTCGTGTAATATTGTTATTTCAGAGTAAAGTTCGTTCACTTTGATACTCATTTTTTCTCATAAATTTAGAACCTCTAATATTGTCTCACAGCCATCAAATGAAACCTCGTGTATTAAATTTAATTTTTGTATTTTCTATAGCCACTGCTTTCATTAAAATCTAACTATTTACTAAGATACTTCAGACTTTTATCAACGAATACTAAAGCGTTATTTTTAATATTATCACTTTCTGTGGAGAATTTGGTTTCTATAGGCTTTTTCTTGTTTTCTTAACCAAAGAAACAGTATCTTTTACATTTTTCTAGCACCGATTTTAAAGCTGACATAATATAATACTTATCTCAGTCTGTTGGTTAACAGATTTGTGAAAGTTATGTAAAGAAATGACTTGTGAAATTCAAAAAGATTTTAACTTTTGTGTCTTCATCAGTTTCATTCGCTGCCAAAATATTGGGAATGTGTGTTGGATTATCCTCCCCTACACTAATAAAAAAAATAGCTCAATGACATCCAATTTACTGGAAATTTATGCACTTTTGTTATTGTTACCACTTTCTCATTCAAGGGTCACTGTCATTTTTATATGTCTAATTGTTAGGTATCACATTGGAAGTATTACTGTTACTTTTCTTAATAATATAGATAATATTGTTTCTGTCATATAGTACTTAACTTGTAGCCAATAGTAGAATTGTATTTTGTTCATGATTTCCAAAACTATATTTAAATTAAAAAAAGCCGATTACTTCTAAACGGGTATTTTAATTCATCAAAATAAACGCATTTATAATATTTTATAAGTAATGTTGTATTGTTTTTGGGGTTTAAGGGCACGTCGACGGCGGGGTCAATAGCGCCTTTTATAAGTAATGTTTCTTCTATGAACTAATAAATAAATCCATTTAAAAAATTAATATTCTACGAATGCATGTAAAGTAAATAGTAAAAACAGCACAGTTATTCAGTTTACCCATTTGTGCAAAGGACAATGAGCACTTTCGCTTATCGGCGGCAACTGATCATGCTAATGTCATTTGAAAGGGCTATTATTAAGCAATAATTTTTGTTAAGAAGGTTATATTAAATTCCATTTAGAAATGACAAAAAAAATGATTATTTCCTAATAAAACTGACATAACAAACAAAATAGCGCGTGCAGTAGCGGTAGCAAGGCGAGCGAACGATCTGTTTCTCTGAATTCGAGACGCGAACTAATGAACTAAAAGAGTGAACTAGTTCGCGAGGGAGCTGCAAACTAAACTGAGCGCTCTTCTTCGCGAACTATAATGCGCATGTCTAGTGCCCGGGACCACTGCCCGCTCTTCTGCCCTCCTTTACGAGGCAGTTGGCAAGAATTGGGTGACTCCTTATACCAGGAATCTTTGTCGCCAGATCCTCGTCCATGCAAACAGGGTGCACCACGTGTAGGAGAAGTTGACATTTGGTTAGAATAATCTGACAAAATTATCCTTTTTCTATGTAGTATTATAACTGGTGTGGTAGAATGCACAGTTCTAAAAGCAAAGTTGCCTGCTTTTATTCCTGGTCTGTGTTTGGTCTTTTTACAGGCACCATTCTTGACCGCTATCTCTGGCAAAGCATGATTAATATATTATGTGATCGTTCTGCATTGCACTTCAGTGGTAGGTTTCATTGGAAAGTAACTGGTTGTCCAGCCTCTGACACGTCAGATCAATACATCAGTTTTGATAAGATCCAACCAAATATATATTGTGACTTCGTTTAGGTGTAGACAGTATTTCTGTTACTGTTTTCACTCTTTCATTATGCAAACAAGGGCAGTGTTTTTGTCTCTACAGACAAAAGAAACAATTCCTGTCTTTAAATATACTGATATTGTCATTGAAGCGGTTCAAAGTGTACATCATCCTCATCAGTGTTCTGCCTTCGGGTAGATTTTCACTTGGCTGCTCTCCATGTTTTTCTGTCTTCTGCCTTTCTCTTAAGGTCTATGTAGTTTGCTATTTCCCTTGAAGTCTGTAATTTTGAACCTCCTTCTTCCTCTTATTCTCCTCCCACAAAATAGACCTTCCATGGTGTCTTCTGTCATGCACTCCCCCCTCAGCAAGTGTCCCATCCAGAACTTCTTTCTCTCTTTTATGACTTGGAGTATTTTTCTCCTTTCACTAATCCTATCCAGCACTTCTGTATTACTTATTTTATCCACCCAGCTTATCCTTTCCATTCTCCTCCACATTCACATCTCAAACGCTTCTAACCATTTTTCATCTTCTCGCCTCAGCGTCCATGTCTCCGCTCCATAAAGAGCCACACTCCTTACAAAACATTTTCCAAGTATTTTCCTGAGTGCTTTGACTGTTTTTTACAGTTAATAGTCACATCTTCCTATTATATGCTTCCTTCACTATGGCAATGAGAGTTTTTACCTCTTATCGCATTTCTTATAAGCGTTTGCTTGGTATTACTTATTAAGAAATACGCCTTGTTGTATTTAAGAATGTACTTCTATTTATATTATCTCGGAAGATATCTTTTGTGCAGTTTAATCAAATAATTAATTTGTTAGTCCTTTTCTCCACAATAAGAATCACAACTTTTATTTTAAATTGAATACATTCATTAAATACATTATTGAACTTTTCCTCACAAGCTCTCCTTAGCTGCTACTAAGTAATCTCTCCGTCTCTGTGTGTGTTTATCTCGTTGCTATGGAAACTTCTTTTAGAGTACTCACTGGCCCGTGGCAAGGAATGCCTACCTCAAAGATTTTATTACTATCGGTTATGCTACACTCTTGGTGCCATCTCAAATCTTGGGTGATCGTACTCCCAAGATATTTGAATCATCTTACTTGACTGATATCAACTCATCCTAACTTAATATTTTCCTTTCTTTTCCAGTCACCATACTCTTAATTTTTGCTGTATTGATTTTCATACCAAACTCTTCCCAAGCTTCGTCTAGATCTTTCAGCGTTCTATTTAGGGTTTGTTCACTTTATACCAACAATACCATTTCATCAGCAAATCATATGCACTCTGTTCTCTTGCCACAAACATGCACTCCTCTTTTTCCATTTACACATTTTCCAACAATTTCTTCTAGGTATAAATTGAACAATAATGGGGAAAGACAACAACGTTGTCTTACGCCTCCCCCAATGCAGCTTTCTCCTGACATCTCGTTTCTGATCTTTATTCATACTTTCTGTTGTAAATGTAGGTTCTGTATCAACCTTCTCTCCTTCCAATCTATACCTTTCCTCTTCAAGATACCCATCAGCTTCTTCCATTGCACCCTGTCAAAAGCTATTTCCAAGTCAATAAAGGCGGCATAAATATCTATTCCCTTCTCAATATATCTTTCCCCTATGATTCTTAACAGGCCTTTTCCTTTCCTAAATCCAAACTATTCTTCTCCAATTCATCTATCTAACTTTCCATATAGACTTCTGTTTAGCATTCTTAACAACACTTTAGCTGCATGTGAAATTAGGCTGATAGTCCTATGCTCTTCACATTTATTAGTATTCTTTTTTTTTTCTAAATTGGTATAATTACCATTGCGAGAAAGTCATCTGGCTATACACAAATGTCTTTAATTAAATGTGCTGTCCTAACTTTTTGTTACTGCCACCTTTTACTTCATGATCTAGTGTTCTTAAACTGTGGAGACAAGATCTGAAAATAAATACATCTCCAACCCATTAATTAAAGCAATGGAAGATTGTTTTGTATAACAATTGAAACCAATTGTTTGTGCAAAAGTCAGAATGGGCTATGATTCTTTTTATAACCTCACACTTTCATTGTAAATATTCTGATGATGTTTATCAACAGAAACAAAACGCTTCTGACTGAGCATGGTGGTGTAACGGTTAGCATTCTGGCCTCGCATTAGGGAGGACGGCGGTTCAAATCTCCATCCGGGCATCCAGATTTGGGTTTTCCATGGTTTCTCAAATCACTCCAGGAAAATGCCGGGATGCTTCCTTCAAAAGGCCATGGCCGAGTTTCTTCCCATTCCTTGTCCCCCATGCTTTCCCATTTCTAAAGACCTCACTGTTAAGAGATGTTAAGCAGTTAAAAAAACACTTCTGTCTGTGTTTAAAGGTAAACTAATGACTGTATTCGAAATAAGTTAAAGACTTTCATAACCTGATGCCTGATGTAGATTTTTTTTTTGACAGGTTGTGGATGCAGTAGCTTACAGCCAACTACAATCTACAAGCAGGGTGCAGGTTGTACAACAGCAGCCTCAGATCCGTACATTCCCACAACAGCCATCCACCATCTCTACCACACAGGTTATCAAGCTATTTAAACATCTCATATTATTCATAAAAGATGTAGATTATTGTAAATATATAAGGAAAAAGGAACACCTCTTACTGCATAAAGGCAGGAGGAAATTACCACAGAATATATGAATTATAGTGAGTAGAAATAGTGTCACCCTCTCACCCTTCCCCATCAAGCCAACCTCAATTCCAGTATACATCATTTATTTTCCTGATGTAACTCAAAAACTCCATTCAGAATCTTATAATTTTCCAAAATCACAATCTTACATTGAGATACTTTCTTAATAGTTCTCTCTAAGAGAATTCATAGTTTTCTCATTGTCTTTTAAATGAATATACTCACACTAGTGTAAGTCCATGACAGTTTTTTTTTTTTTTTTGTATCATCATGGATCTAGAATAGATCAAGTTTTTAGCGTCAAAGATTGTGACAGGTTGACCTAATCTGACCAAATACAAACTTGAATTGTGTTTCATGCTTAGGGTGAATAAAATCTCTTGAGCTTGAAGAACTTAGAAGTATTAATAGATATAGTTATTAAACATAGGCAGGTAGGATCGCGCTATTGTATAATTGTTACTCGAATTTTTTGAAATACCAACTTGACATGTATTTGACCCTTAAAGTTCAATCTGCAAAATTTGAAGAATTTCTGTTTGATTTGAAAGCATCACATTGTTTTTTTTTTTTTTTTTTTTTTTTTTTTTTTATTGAGGCTGGACATTCATAATGTAATCTTTGATCATAGTGTCTGCAATGGCAGAGAACTTAATATAGATTCCAGATGATTAAACAGTTGAGCAACTCCGAAGAAATGAATTGCCAGAATACTCAATTTGGTAAAATATTTGGTCTGCTGTCCACTTTAAACAACCTACTAACACACTGCGAACATGAATAAAAACCATTAACGAAAGTGGTCAGTAAAATACTTAAAAAGCAAATAAATCATAATGTATAAACTTTTGTCAAGCAACATCATCTTCGAAAATTTCAATTGAACTGAAATTTTTGCCTAGGCTGGAATGACCATTGTCATTCATGGTAACAGCAGAGACTATGAGTAATTTAAATTTTTTAAAGTTTTTTTTCTTCTATGTTTCTTTCATTAGCAACATGTTACTGAAAAGAACTTCCACACTTTTTCAGCCAATCAATATTTTTTTAACTATGAAATGCTATGAAAAGCAAACTTAATGAATGTATTATGGCAATTAATTTGGTTGCAGTTGCTTAGCTATTAAATTGTGGACATAACCTCAAATTTCCTCTAATGATATCTCTGATGGCTGTTGATTTGTGAGCGAAGTCTGACATGTGACACCGTTGTCCAGCCAATAGCTATCGAGATGACTGAGTGAGAGAGCTTCAGAAATTATATAGTAGATACTAACCAAACTAAATTAACATTATATCTGCCAGACATGATTATTAAATCACCTAGTTGAATGCTAGGATGATCCCCAAACTGCTTCTCATAAACTACACAATTCACAAACAAAAATATGCTAATCACACATAACATAACTTACACATTTCACAGACAGATTTCCAACACATCTGCTCCTCCATCAAAGCTATGACAAGCCTGGCAAGCTGGTAGTGTATACGGAACTTTACTTTTAAAATAAGTGTGGCCTGTGGCAGAACATTGTAAACAACATAAAGAATAAAATTAAAAATTATAATAGTAGAAAAAGCTGCCACTTAGCAAGATGACAAAAAGTTGGGATTAACACACAAAGAAGATATGACAAACACATTTGAAACATTGCAACTATCATGTGTATAACCCTCATCAGCAGAAGTACAAGGCACACACAAAATGGAAAGCAAGGGCTCTGACCCCACATTGTGTGCACCGTGTTCTTCCACTGGGTATACACCAAGTAAGTATAGTGTCCATCTTTGTTCATTTCTTTTTCATGAGTCAGCATCATCCTGCCATTATGTGTAAAGAATGGTAGTTTCTTCTATTTAACTATTTTTTCCATATTTATTTTGAATGTCAAAAGTAAGGTACTAGATTTGCAAAAAAGAATGATATTATATACATACAATAGCTTCCACTATTTTGTTAACTAGCTGTCAGCCATTTTGCCACTTTACTGGCAGTCTATTGGGGTTTTTTTTCCATGACTGATTGTGGATGCAAAAATAAGCAATTCTGTTAAAAGTTATTAGATTTCTCTGCATAAAATGGCTTGATGCTTCTGGAATTCATTTTGAGTTAATGGACAAAATAAATGCAAGGATATCACAAGTTTAATGAAGGTCATTCAAATGTTCATAATGGAAGGAATGGAAAGCTTACTGTTCAAATGGACGATCTCATTGAACACATGAATGCTAATTATTGTAAAATGCTTCAAAAAATGAGGCACATAATTCTGTACTTGTAACATGGAATGCTGACATCTGGAATAATTCCTATTTACGTTTCTCTGGTGCTGTATTTCAAACAAAATAGCAATAGCAATGGAAACTTTTGATCATCCCACTTACAACCCAGATCTTGCAATTAGCAACTTTCATTTCTTCTTATACCTCAAGAAGTGGCTTAGTCTGAGGAGAGTGAGGAGTTGAAAACAGCATTGCATTGGTTGAAATCACGCAAGGCAGATTTTTGTGAACAGAACACAAAAAAGAAATGAGAAATACTTTAAAAAAATAATAGTACCTTCATAGAAATATAAAACATATACAAAAATTATTAATTCTAGTAAATTTGTTTTTAGTGTTTTTTATTTGTTTAATTATTGTTACATCATGTTGATGAATGAAACAGATAAACATGAAGTAATGTAATTTATATTCCTTGTATGTTGTAGTTATTCTTTATATGTGATTACAAAAATCATGTTACTTGTTTCATATCTTTGAAGAAACACTAATTAAACAACCTAAAACATGAATTTCTCTTAGCCTATTCTCAAAGCAACATTAGCTGCCTTTCATTCATTTGATTTCATCTTCCTCTCTGAAAAACAGCCTTCCTCTTCAGAAGCCCCTAGCTCACAACAACAGCACATTCAAAGCACCCAGCAGCCGTGCAGACCACAGGGAACTCCGTCTTCACCTAGAGCGCGTGGTCGCAGTGCAGGACTCGCACTGTTGCGTACTGCCACTGGCGCCTCCGTGGTCTGCAAGTTACTGCCTCACCGCAGCGGCACACCTCTGAAACAGGTTGTCTTGGCACCTGTTACTGCAGATGACATCAAGGTCGGTAATCTGTTGAATTTTGGCATAACAAATCATATCACAAACATTCTTCTTTCTTTCTTTGCATGTCATTTTACATCTTACAATGGTTCAACAGATGTCATCAGCAGGGTGTTCTTGGGCCCCATCTATATTACTTTAGGCTATTGTTTATGAAAAGTCACTTTTCCCATAGGCATTACGTGGTTTATTCGCTATTTTATAGTGCGAGCAAAAATGTCACCAATATTCTTTTTGTGGTGTATGTTGTATCCTGAATATTTAGCATTAATTTTATTTGTATAATATATAATTTATGAGGTGCTAGTGTCCCAGCATTTTTCTTGCAGGCTACGAAAAAACACCTGATACTGGCCCGAGCTTTGAACATGTACTGTTGTACTTCCCCGTGCCCATTATGGTGCCAGATAGCTACACTGACATTATCAAATTTAAATAAGATTGGAGAAGGGAATAACAGGGAGATAGTAAGAGCATGGAGATTTAAAAGAATAACATGACGTACTGGGTAGTGATTGGAAAGTTTCCATCAGTGTAGTGTTAACACCAAAATTTACTTTGTACTCAGTATACCCACATTAATCCTCCAAACTTTTAGGAATTTGTGCTATAAATTGGTGATTTATTTATTTATCAATCTTGATTCATAGATCCCTGCTGAGGAAGGATCTCTGGTTGTGAAACATGTCATGGTTAAAACACATACATACAATATGAGTCATAATCATATTGAAAATAATCATATGTTACAAAAGACAAATAAGGGGAATAAAAATAAACATTAATTTTTACAACTGAATTTTGCAAAAGGTCGTATTGAGTACAATTAATTATTTTGTTCAAATTCTTGAATGGAGTAGAAGGAGTTGCAAATAAGATAATTTCACAGTTTTTCTTTAAATATATCTTTATTATTTGAAAAACGTTTTATAGTCTGGGGAAGTTTATTAAACAGATGTATCCCAGAATAAATAACTCCTCTTTGTAATAATGACAGAGATTATTGTGTTTTGTGCAAGTTATTTCTGTTTCTTGTATTGAAATTGTGTACCTGTGAATTAGATGTTAGAGGTTAAAATGTTCTATGAGAAAGCACATGGGAGAATATATATACTGAGAAGTCATTGTTAGAATATTGTTTTTTTTTTAAAGTGTTACATGGTGAATATCACAATCATTATCAAATGAACCTCAACAAGGAAAGTTTCATCTCCACCTCGTACTTTACATTTTATTCACATTTTCTTTGCAAGGGCTAGTTTTTTTTTCTGTCATCAATCTTTTGACTGGTTTGATACAATCCCTTCCTATCCTGTGCAAATCTCTTCATTTCTACATACCCCTTACAACCCACGTCCTCAATTATCTGCTTCATATTTTCTAATCTCTGTCTTCCTCTACAGTTCTTACCTTCGACTGTTCCCTCCACTAACAAATTAATCAATCCAGCATGTCTCAAAATTTGACCTAACAGCCTGCCTCTTCTTTCTGTAAGCTTCTTCCACAAACTTCTTTTCTCACCCATCATTTCCAAAACTCGTTCATTTCTTACTTTGTCTGTCCACTTAATTTTCAGCATTCTTCTGCAGCACCACATTTCAAATATTTCAAGTTTCTTTCTTTCCGGTATTCCTAAAGTCCATGTTTCGCTACTATAAAGTGCTGTGCTCCACACAAACAGTTTTAAAAAGTTCTTTCTAATTCCTAGATGAATATATGAAACTAAAAGATTTCTCTACTTCACGAAGGCTCTTTTTGCTAGTGCTATTCTGCTTTTAACATCATTCCTTCTTCAGCCATCGGTTGTAATTTTGCTTCCCAAGCAACAGAACTCCTATTGCATCCGATCCTATTTTTATATTTAATCTACTAGTATTGGTATCGTTTCTGCTACATTTCATCACTTTAGTCTTGCTTTGATTTATATTCAGTCCAAAATCTTCCTTCAGTATTTTGTTCATGCCATTAAGTAGCATACTGATTTTTCCTCCCTGAAAACTTATGCCACATGGAAAAATTTTCTTTGACTTTCTTCATTGATTCTTCTACGTATAAGTGGAATATTAAGGGGGATAGACTACAACCTTGTCTCACACCCTTTTTAACTGATGCATGTCTCTCGTGATTCTCTACTTTTATTATAGCCACTTGATTCTTATATAGTTTATAGAGTATTCTTCTATCTCGATACTTTAGACCTGACATCTTTAAAATTTTTAACATCTTGTCCCACCTAACATTATCAAAAGCTTTTTCTGAATCAAGAAACAGCATCTGCCCTTCAAGTATTAATCTTAAAGACAGAATTGTTTCCCTTGTACTGTGATTTTTCCTAAACCCAAACTGATCTTTGCCTACTATATCTTCTACTACCCTTTCCATCCTTCTGTATATTATTCTGGTCAGTAACTTTGAAGCATGTGATGTTAGACTAATCGTGCAATAATTCTCACATTTGTCGGCTTGTGCTTTCTTTGGAAGTGTGAATATGATATTTCTATTAAAATCGGTTGGAATTTCTCCTGTTTCATAACTTTTTGATATCAGCTTGAATATCTTTTGATTCCTTCCTCTCCTAGGGATTTAAGATGTTCTGCAGGGATCTCATCAATTCCAACTACAATTATTTGCTTTCAAGTCATTCGGAGCTTTATCAAAAGGATCTCCTAAGTCATCAATGACGACATCACCTACCTTTTCCGTTACACTATTGTTCAAGTCGACCCCAGCATACAGTTTCTCAATGTATTCCTTCCATCGGTTAGCTCTATCTTCTGAGCTTAAAAGAGGTTTCCCATCATCAGCTTTAATGTTCATATCTCTTTTCTTCATTTCTCCAAAATTCTGTTTGATCTTTCTATATGCAACATCTACTTTACCCACAACAATTTCCTTTCCTCCTTCTTCACACTTTTGTTGAAGCCATTTTTCTTTTGCTATTATGCATTTCCTATTTATTTGATTTCTAAATTGCCTGTACCTTCTTTTCTGATCCGTCAGCTCCAAAATTTCTTCTGCGATCCAAGGTTTTCGGGCAGCTTGTTCCCCAAAGCCTAATGTTTCTTTACCAGCTTTCATTATTTCGGTCTTTAATACATTCCATTCATCCTCGGTTGAGCTCCTTTCAGAGTTACTTCTTAGACCTAAGTCTACGATTTCTACAAATTTTTGTCTCGTGGCAGATTGTTTCAGTTTATTCACTTCCAGTCTGTTCTGCTTATACTACTTCGTTATTCGCTTAAATTTCGGGCTGCACTTCATTATTATCAAATTATGGTCAGAGTCTACGTCTGCTCCTGGGTACACCTTACAGTCTAGAACTTGATTCCTGAATCTCTGTTTGACCACGATATAATTTAGGTGATATCTGTCTGTATACCCAGGACGTTTCCAGGTGTATATACTTCTTGTATGGTTCTTAAACAGTGTGTTTGCCACTACTAGCTTATATCTTTCACAAAATTCTAGCAACCTGCTTCCTCGCTCATTTCTTTCTCCTAGACCAAAACTTCCTACAGTATTCCCCTCTTTACCTAGTATGAAAAATGATAGGGGTGGAAAAGAAGGGAGATCATTGGGTGCTCTCTCAAGTTGAGACCTAGTTGTTTCCTGCTATGCAGCCTGTACTGGTAGGCCAGTTCCAAACTACTAGATTCAGAGATGCTGCTGCCGTTTGGTTGGACTCAGATATCACAGAGAGTGAAGCAATAATTTAAATAACTGGTATCATATGAGGTGGCAAGAGCAGCTTCTAGGTGGTCTCGACTCTGGATGAATATTGATTATCTGTGGCCATCTGTTCTTATTGACAGTGGTCAGACCTATGTGGGAAGGTGGACAGTAGTTGCAAGTTAATTGGTTTATGATATGGGAAGTTTCACAGCTTGCATATTTTATGAAGGGAAAGCTTTTAATGATGGAAGGGTTGGTAAAGGTGATGGAAGCATGACGCATGTTATACATCTTGCAACATAGTGTATTAGATGTGAAAGAGCCAATGGATTCTCTTGTGGGATGAGGATAACAATATTAGTGGACAGAAGTTATGTTTTGGGAGGGATAGGGGAAGAGGGCTCTCATTTCAGGGCCCCACCACAGGATTTGAGCCTAGTAATTACTGTATCACTAGGACTGTACTATAGTTGGTTTTATAAGGTCAATGGTGGATGCAGTGTTGCACATGTTATAGTTGTTGATATATATGTTTAACTAAATCCGAGTTAGTTGTGTGATACCAGCACCTGAAAAACGCTGATTGAATATTCTGGGAGGGGGAGAGGAGATACTTGTCAGAGCTACCAGGGCTGTTGTAAGGGTGGGAGTGTGGTGGAGTAAGGAAGATGTCCATCTGAAATCACTCATATGGCTCAACTTCATAGTCAGCATTCTTATTATCAAGAGACAGGAGAAAATAATCTTCTTAGCTTCCTAAAACACCTAAATTACAATTATACCCTCAACTAAAACGCTACTATTCTCAGACCTAGAATTGCGAGTGATTTAATCAGAATACAACAGAAATGTACACATTTTAAAAAAGTTGTTTTTCACATATTTATCTGTTAAATACCCGTAATCTCTCTTAATATCTAATGTTCACAATGACACTGCCATTAAGCAAAGAAAATAGGATAGGGAAAATAACCTGTCACTTACCACAGATGAAGGCAGGAAAACCACATGAATAAAGAAACAGTGATAATCTTACTCATGTAGGAGGCAAGACGTGTGGTGAGGGGAAAGATGTGTACACATCCAGACCTACCACATGAATCAGATTCAAGTTCTTACATCAGCCTCACCATGAATGAATGGTCACAGACAAATAGTGTATCGCCAAAATCTTTAACACTCAGTTTCTGCCCACGTCTGCTCTCACGACTTTTGTGACCTCAATAACTATTTGTACCCACACCAATCTGAATACTACCTGAAACCACATCCCTAACCAAACTCCAGGGTTGGAATTTCGCCTAACAACACGATCTATGTGCCAGACACCCTCCAGGCCTCGTCTTCCTCACCCTGACACACCCATCAGTTGCAATTATAGTCTTATCATGGCTGTATTTAGGATCTGTAGGCCCCTAGCTATAACTGTGGAGCGAACCCTTTTACATATATATATATATAGTAAACAATGAAATCAAAGGTGTTGACTAGTGAAAATGATTAAAAATAGGATAGGGAAATGAGCCACCACTTACCTTTAGTTGATGGATGTGGGGCACGAACACACAAAAACACAACTGATAAAGAAATTTTCAGGATGAGCCCTTTGTCAACAGGAGAACATTATGGGAGGTGAGTGATGTGGGAGACTGCCTCACAGAAAGACTGTTGACCAGGAAAATGGTGGAGGTAAATTCAAACAGAGGACAAGAAGAGGATCAGTGTTCCAGAGATAATACCCAAGCATAGATAAATGTCAAAACTAATCTCTGGTAGGCGGGAAGAGCAAAATAATATAAATATAAATTTAAAAAATATTTAAAAAAATGTAAACCAAAGACTCTAGAAAGTAAACATCACCTTACCTTAGGTTAGTGGTGGTTCAATATAGGTAGTGAGGATGGAGGGAAAAAGAGGATTAAAAAAGGGTAAACATAAGTAAAAATAATAATAATGACCGGGTATTATCTGCAGTTGAGACCAGGTGGTTGCCTTGTGCCCAGTTTTGTAGGCAAGTTCACACCTTCTGAGTTCAGAGGAGCTGCTCCTACTAGGGAGGACTCTGATAGCATGGACTGTGAGCTAAGAGTTGAAATTATTCGAGTCATCGGTGATGGCATGGGCAGCAACTGGGTGCTTTGGGTTCCGTGTGAACACCGTCTGTCAGTGACCATTTATGCTTATGGAAAGTTGATTTGTGGTCAAATCTATATATGAAGCCAGGCTGTGGTTGCATGTTAACTGGTAAATGGGAGGTTTCACTGGTGGCGTGTCCTATGATCGGAAAGCTTTCCCATGACAGCGTTGGTGAAAGTGGTGGAGGCATGGTGTATGTCGCACATCTTACAGCGGGGTCTATTGCATGGGAAAGAGCCTTGGGGGCTGACTATTGGGATGAGGAAGACTATGTTTGTGGACTAGAAGTTTGCTGAGGTTAGGAGGTCTGCTGAAGCAAGTTCTAGGTTGGGCAGGGAAGATTTTGGGAAGAATGGATCTCATTTCTGGGCAGGTTTACGAGAAATCATAGCACCGCCGGAGAATTCTGTTAATGGATTCAGGGCCTGGGTAGTATTGTGTGACCAAGACTGGACTGTGGTTGGTTTTTGTGGGTTTAGGAGGATTGATGGGCTGAGTAGGTTGAAATGTTGCCCAGGAAAGCTGTTTGTTCACCAAAGCCGGAGGATAGTTGCGAGATATCAATGCTTGTGAAATATTGTTCGAATAATCCATGATGGACTGTTGGTTGGAGCATATGTGACTACCCCAAATGCCAAGATTGTAGAGGAGGGAGCGTTTGGTATGGTACAGGTGGCAACTGTCAAAATTGAGATACTGTTGAAGGTTGGTGGGTTTGATGTGGACTGAGGAGATGAGGTAGTCATTGAAGAGGGATAAATTCACATCCAAGAATGTGGCCTGGGTGTGGGAGTAGGTCCAAGTGAATTTCAAAATGCTAAAAGATATTGAGATGATTTAGGAAATTCAGCAGATCGTTTTCCCTGTACATCCAAATCATACAGCTATCATCAATGAATCAAAGCCAAGTGTGGGATTGAGAGGGACATCCTCCAGAAATGTCTGTTCTAGACGGCCCATGATTAGATTAGCGTAAGAAGGGGCCATCTTGGTGTCCATGGCGGTGCCACAGGTTTTGTGATATATGTTGCCTTCGAAGGAGTAGTAGTAGTTTTTATTGAGAATCAGGAGAGCCAATTCGATGAGGAAGGATGTCATAGGGAGGCTGTTAGGAGAAAGCTGACCCATAAAATGTTCCATGCCAGTGTGGAATGTTTGTGTACAAGGACGTGACGTCAATGGTTACCAGTATGGAGTTGGAAGGAAGAGGAGTGGGTATGATAGAAAGCTAGAAGATGAAGTGTTGGGGTGTCCTTTATATGAGAAGGGAGCTGACAGGTTATAGGTTATAGGTACTGGTCAACCAAGGTAGAGATGCGTTCAGTTGGCTATCCGTAAGTTGCAGCAATAGGGCATCCTGGATTGCCAGGTTTATGGATTTCGGGAAGGTGATAAAAGGTAGGCGTACTTGGAGAGTAAGAAGCAAAATAGACTGTGGGGTAAGACCTTGGGAAGGGCTCAATAAACTGTACATATTCCTGTATTTTCTCGTCGACAGCAGGAGTTGGGTTTTTTGATAGGCAGCAGTGCTGGTGTCTGAAAACTGACAAAGAGCATCAGCCACATAGTCACACCAGTTCATGACTACACTGGTTGAACTCTTGTCAGATAGAAGAATAATGAGATCTGGATCGCTAGAGAGTTGTTTCCTGCCATGGGCTTCAGCTGGACTAACTTGGAGACCATCAGACCTGTTCAGAACGGATTTCGATCCCCCGAGTATATGTTGAAGGGTAATTACTCCATATGTCTGTGTTACAATTATTTCTTCAAAATGAGCCCTTGGTATCGAGAAATTAACGCGGAAACATATGTGCATATATTTTAAATATTATAATTTTAATACATTATTTAAAAGCTTCAGCGTGGTGTATGCGATAAGGTGCGAACTTCCCATTTTGCGAACCTGGGTTCAAATCCCCATACTGCCAAATAATTTTATTTCTTTTTTTATATGCAGTAGTAATTGAGCATTGATTTTATTTCATTTAAACTTCATTTACGAATTTTTATTATCCGAAATAACTTTTAAAACAAAATATTACAGAATATACAGTCCCAACTTTTTTTTTTTTTAGAAAATCATTATTTCATTGTTTATTGTTTATGTGTGTGTGTGTGTTTTTTTTTTTTTAATGAAACAGGTATATTTCATGTTCATCATTTCTATACTTGTATCTATTAATATTGTAAAGTACATATATTACAGCCATAAGGTTGGGGTTTTTTCCACCCTACCACAGTTATACTTATTTCCGTTCAGTGGTGGTAGCATGTAAATGTTTGAAACTAACATAATGTCTGTTATTTCGCATCATAAAATAATAAAAATTCTTAAATGAATTTTAAATGAAATAAAATCAATGCTCAATGACTACTGCATATAAAAAAATAAATAAAAATATTTGGCAGTATGGGGATTTGAACCCGGGTTCGCAAAATGGAAAGTTAGCACCTTACCGCATACACCACGCTGAAACTTTTACATAATGTACTAAAATTATAATATTTAAATTATATTCACATATGTTTCCACGTTAATTTCTCGATACCAAGGGCTCATTTTGAAGAAATAATTGTAACACAGACATATGGAGTAATTACCCTTCAACATATACTCGGGGGATCAATATCCGTTCTGAACAGGTCTGATGGTTCCCAAGTAAGATTACTGGTGTTTGCTAAGGATTTAAGGAAAGTTGGGGAAGCCAAACTCTATATAACTAAGGAAGGATAGGAAAATACGACCCAACGATTATCACAGATGAAGGTGACTGGGAATGATGAATATAAAAAAGAACAAACACAAGAAACCCGCAATATTTTGCAGTTAGCCTTATCCTTGTTAAAAATGAGACACCAGGTGAAGCCAGACATGCACACGATGACGGCCGTGATACATACTTGTAAATAACTTTGATCATTTATTTCTTCAGTTTTCTTAACATGCTGGCGAATTGTGATTTAAATGTATTTGCATTGTAACAATGTACAAAAAGCAGCTGATTAGTTGAGAGGTAAATACTGTGTGTACAAAGATTGTTATAGTTTCAAATTATGACAATATATTTTGCACATTTGATTAGGATGGGACAGAAATTCTGCTGGCACCAATGTGGGAAATTTTTAACAAGCACACAAGGTAGTCATGTAACAAAATGTGCTGAAAGAGTTATCAGCGGAAAACCACAGAAATCTAAGTATATTAACAATGACAGTTCAATACATACTTGTACTGCTATGTACTGTCCTTAGTAGCAGAAACCCTAATCACTTGGGTCTATATGCTTACATACGTAACTATAATACCAAGTATAAATCTATCATCATCAAAGTTTACAAAAATTTGTCATTTTTAGAGAGAGTGACAAAATACTCTGGAGCTTCTTTAATCTATATGCTGCATCAGTAAATAAAGTGTTATATACAACCTGTAATCAGTAATTGGTAAAACTGTTATTTATCCATAACACTATTCTTATATGGAATCAATTCAAACATATCTATTCTGGTTTAATTTAATCACTGTCAGTGGCATTTAGCCAGTGCATTGGTTGGTGCAACTTAGTTTAGAAAGAAGTAGTTTAATGCTGTAACACCACATTATTGACCTAATTCATCATTCAATTTTCCAATTATAATCTTTTGCAGTTACAACATTTTGCATAGAGTATCTGTATAATTCTTTGCAAGTTATTTTTTGAGGGAGCTGTAAAAAGTAGGGGGTATAGTCACAATTATTTTATCATTTTATATATTTCATAGTGCTGAATGACGATATCTTAATTTCAGTCTGAAGGTGTTCTACCAGCACCACACGACTCAAATAATCGTTGGATTGTGAAGGCAGACCGGCACAGCAGACAGCAGCAGCAAGTGCACAATTACAACCACTTTACCTTGCGCCCCACTCTGTCCTCGACTTGTGAAGATCTGACAGGCAGCAGCCGACACGTCGGTGTGGCCGAGCTCCGTGCTGCCGAGCAGCAGATAATGTTCCAAACGACACAGGCTGATGAACAGTAGTCCACAGTGCTATCAGGTTCACATGTACAGTGGTCAATAAGACTTTGGCAATTCAAGGAATACACTTACAGGTACGAAGCTGGTATAGTGAGAGGGACAGCAGCAAACAGTAGACCACAAGGAGTTGTTTTTTTTTTTCACTTGATATGCAAATGTTTAGCATAGTTATTAGAATTCTTAATTTAATGATACTTGTGAATTAAAATACTTATCTAATGTTATTAAAAATATATATTTATATGTATAATAGCAATACATTCTTCTTTATATTGTATTGTGCTATGTTACATTACTTGAAGGGCTTTATTTTATAGTATTTGTTTAATTCAAAGAATGTGATCCAGAATATTGACATATACAACTTTGTGTCTTGCCAACTGCAAATGAACACTGTTAGATGGAAGTTTATGTGAAAAAGATTCTTTCAGAGTGTTACTAATTGAGAAACAATATTTTAATCAGTTTTTATGTATTTGGCATCCATTTATTTATTGTCACCGGCCATTCATTATACTGTATCAAAATTATACATCACCCAAAACTGTCGTATAACTGCAAGTGCACTGATCACTTTCATGAAACACAAATACACAAAAGTCTATTTACTTTAGTAACTGTACTAAATTTCACCTTCACAACAGTCTACAGAATTTTTAAGTTTTTTGTTTAGTGGCTATATAAATCCTACGGTACACAATGTGCAACTGTTTATTTCAAAATTTCTGTACATTCTGTAAAAATGTATAAATATGGCTGTTAATAAGTAAATCAAAATCCAAATATGTTTATCTTCAGCATACAAGAAAACAAATGTTTGTCGTAGGTGCAGCACTAAATTTTAATTTAACAGAGCTTTTGAGAACCATTAACAAGTTATGTTATATTTTAGGAATTTATGTTTGTACTTTTTAATAGATAAGGAAAAATATTAAAATCCACAAAAATTACTCTAATATCAAGCACATACATATTTGTTGTAGAAGTTGCACTAATTTTATCGGCATAGTGCCCTTAAAATATTATTTTTTCACTGAAAGGAAAGTTTTTATTTTATCAATATATTTAGGCAAATAAAGCATAAATGTTATTTATTTGAAAATTTTACATATAAACTTGATACATTAACAAATTTATTTATTCTAATAATTTGTTACTACACTTATTTAACAAATTTTAACAAGTATTTATATTTGATGTTATGTAACTGAATTGTTGTGACATTTAATTTATTTATTTTAAAGGTTTTTGTGCTGATTTGTCAACAGCATCAATATTTTATTTTTTATATATACTTTAATGCAGTTGTTAGTTCAGCTTCTGAATAATTTCAGTGTCGTTATCTTATGTTATTTATATAAATAATTAATTTTAAAATTCTATTAGTTAACTGGAAAAAGTTATAGCTAGCTTAACCAAATGGAATTTAATTTGGCTTACTATGTTTAATCTTGAATGCAGATGAGATTGAATTTGTTGAAAAAGTCAATGGGATGTAACAAAAATGTTTTTTTTTCTATTTACATACCTTTTGGTATCATCTGATATCGCCTCCAGCAAAGGGCCTATGTAACAATTCAATACTATCCTTTTATTTGGCAAATAACTGAAATTAATCTTATGACATGAAACAACTTTCCTCAGTTCTCACTTTTTCTCCTGTTTGAAATATGGAGTTTGATGTTCTCTGTATCATGTTAGCATGGATTCCTCTTTAGGCAGCACAGTCATCCTTAATTTTGTTATTTTCATCAGGTGTCTGTGCAAGGTTTGATACATATCTGGTGTATTGCATCTCTTAGCTTTGGAAACAGAAGGCTAAATACTTTTCATATGTGTCTTCCACAAAAGCCTCATTTATTTCTGTGGTATTATACATGATTGCAGCATTTAAATAAAATAAGAAATGCTAATAGTTAATTTATATGGTGTGATTTCAAACAAACTTGTACAATATTTAATGAATTTATACTAACCTATTGATTAGTGTTTTAAACATTTTTTGGTTTTATTTCCGTTAGTTAGAAATCTGTAGCCAAAAAGGAAAATGAATAAAAATTTAAGCTTCCTAAATAATATTTTATCTGATATTTCAAACATTTTCCATGATTTAAATAATGTAAAAGAGCCTTTGTGACAAAGAGAAATCTTTTAGTTTTTTTAATTGATCTAGTACCTTTTAAAACTCTATGTGTGGAGCACCGCACTTTATGACAGCGAAGCATGGGCTTTAGGAATACCAGACAGAAGGAAAATTGAAGCATTTGAACTTAGGTGCTATAGAAGGATGCTAAAAATTAAGTGGACATATAAAGTATGAAACGAACGAGTTTTGGAAATGGTGATCGAGGAAAGAAGTTTGTTGAAGAGTCATACAGAAAGAAGAGAGAGTATGGTAGGTCATATTTTGAGACAAGCAGGATTGGTTAATTTGTTAGTGGAGGGAACAGTCAAAGGTAAGAACTGTAGAGGAAGACAGATTAAAATATATGAAGCAGATATGGGATGTTGGTTGTAAGGGGTATGTTGAGATGAAAAGGCTAGCACAAGATTTAAAAGTTTAGTATGATTGTAAATAGTGTACATAAAAAAATCATATAACTTAATTATTAGTGGAGTGTTAAAATGTTTTAGAGTGCAGCAGTGAAATTTTACTTTCCTTTAGGATTATCAAACTATTAATAATTAATTATTTATTAATTTTCCTAATTAAAAAGGAGGAATTTCCACTTGAATTCTCAAAGACATTGTCCAAGATGTATGCATACTGATAATAACAATAATTTAATGTGGTCTCAAATCTCTGTCTGATATCTTGGTAACATATACCAGAAAAGGATGGGTTGGTGGCTGGCAATAGGTCATAGGAAAATTAGAGTAAATGGGATTAAGGTGTCTGGCATTACTGAGAAAAACTGGTCAGACCTGTTACCATGGACATGGGAGAAGGAACATCTTGTAGATGTAGGAGTAGCTACAATGCTGCTTCACGCGTCTAAAAATATAGGCAATGAAATAAATACATAAATAAATAAATTTAAAAAGTGGAAGCCAACATCATGCAACTAACTCACTTTATTGTTGAAAAAGAGATAATTTCAGTGTTGAAAGTGTATTGCAACCAAATGAGGTTCTTCCACAAAAATTTCATGTTTCCACCATTTCTTTTTTCTCCTTCTTATTTTTATGGTCCATGATCAGAACTGCGCAAGCAGCAATCAAAACAAGGAAAACCATATTTAGCAACTAATGAGGAACAAGGCTTTCAAGGGTGTACGCAAGACAAAGTCGCAAGCCTGTCTATATACATTGTCTGTGTACATCTCTACAGACAGTTCCTATAATTGTCTACAGACAATCGCTCGACTTGGTATAGCTGTGTGTACTTAGCCTTACACACATCAGATATGACTTTGTGATTGGTTAAACATTTTTTAAATTAAAAAGTCTAACTGCTCCTGATAACTTAGTGGTGCTTCAGGTCTGCATACAGAAAGTTGTTAGGTAACCTAAAAATTTTGTAACTGCATGACAAAATTTGTTCTCAGAACCGCGAGTTAAATTTAACAGCATTGCATATAATTTTTAAAAGTCTGTTATTAAGCAAATTCATGCTTGAAACCAGATTTTTAATAGTTTCAAAATAGTATTTTCTGTTGCATCAGCCTCTAGCGTTCACCTGGAGTGATATTTATAAAAATTCATAGTAAATCGAAGAAGGCAGTTAGAGACTTCAAATTTGCACAATAGGCGTTTTTGGATACGTAGATTTGTTTAAAGATCGATATCTACAATAACTTTAAGAACTTGGAAAATATAAATTAGTCAGATTCTGTTTTTGGATAATTAAATTTATTTCACCCTCTTGAAATTAGTAAACATGCTTTGAGTGATTTTAAATGAAAGAGAAGTCAGCTAGGAATAAAATAAAAGTTGTTTCAGTTTCATAACTGCAAAATTATCAACAGTTTTAGGTTTAGAAATAAATTAGAAAATTATTTTTTTTTTTGCAGCTAAGCTATTAAATCAATAATTTTTTTTTTTTATAAGGATTAAAACTAATGCTTTTTACAAGATCTACCTATTCTCAAAATTTTGGAGCGATATGAATATTTTGAATTGCCAAGGTCAAATTCTGATGAAATTTTACAAGTGTGAGATCTTATATCCGATCAGATTACCAGACCATTCTTGTGGGAAAACAGAAGTCTTGCATTTCCACGGATATTTCTATAAATATTAGCCCAGAATTTTCTTCGTCCTCCAGCAGTCGGCCAGCAAGATTCATTTAGAACATTAGTAGTCTACCGTGTGGCTCGATGCAGGCATCACTCAGTCGGCCAAGTATAGTATGAGCGTAACCACGCACCGTTTTGGCACAATGTAGGCTCGCTCTGTCTGTAAGTTTCAGTTACAAAGTAACTATGTAGCTCTGAGGCAGCATTTTACACCATGTGGCACGGTGGCATAACTTAAGTGTCGGTCGTCGCACAGACAAGTTGAACTTTAGGTACGTGTGACGAAATTTTATATGCTTTCATGTTTTAATTAATTTTACTTTGAATAATGGGGTTTGGTCTGGTTCGTATCAGTTAATTTAATTCGCAACTTTATCTTCAGAAACATTGTCATACGCCATTTCAGTTTCTGACTTTGCTCAAGTTTGAAGAATATATTGAGTATTTACCAGCAATAGACTTGTGAACATTATTATCTATTACCCTTCCTTAGTTCTGGGTTTTATCAAGCTAAGTGGTGACCACATTAAGTGTAGCAAAGCAAGAGCTGAAAATATCCACGGTCACAGTTGAGACAGAAAGTTTTGCAACAACCCCAGTGTGAGGTTCGCATCTTACTAAGCTTTATAAATAGTATTCTTTTAAATAACAATAATCATAAAATTGAAATATTTTGGTCTGAAAATCATTTATTTTTGTTTGTAATATATATATAAAAAAATAGAAAACTGTACATCAGTTATTCACATATGGCAAATGAGACAGTCATTGACACAAGAACATCTGGCAAATTTCACACACCCTACCTGAAGCTCACATCACACCCATAATTACCTTTGGGTGAAAGTACAGAGCTTCCACACACACACACACACACACACACACACACACACACTTGCACAGTTTAAGCCATCTCTCCAGGAGATATAACTAACTGAAGTCTATGTAAAAGGGTAATTCATGTATCCCACCACAGAATAGTGACAGACATCACAAGATACTTTACTTTAATGGTGTGTTAGAAGACAACCAGCAGGTTATTGTGCGACTGTAAGTCTTCTCTCAGGAGCCGAAGGTCTTCACCGGTGACACGTTCCCAGAACTCGGCACGCCCGATTCGACGTAGGCTGCTGGCATTGGTTCGTACAATCTGACGCAGAGTACTGGCGGTAAGTAGGATCCTTCCGCGCAGTGACAGTTCCTCGAGAGACGGTAGTGGACGTGCTAGAAGCAAGTTGGCCAACCTGTGGGAGCCGGCCGAAGACGACATCGACGTATCGATAGCCAGGCGGCGCAGTGTCGACGCGGCATTACCCTGGAGCACTTGTTCCAGCAGCAGCCAAACCTGCGATTGCCTTACCGATGACACGCACAGCTCTTCCAACTGACAAAATTCTGCCACGTGTGCCCTGAAAATTAGCAGAAAATTAGAAAAAATAAAATCAGGGTTACTTAATATAGAAATTCTACTACAAAATAAAAAAAAATTGGTTGATTGTGATCCAACAGGTAATATATCCAAAGCTAGTTGTTGCTGGCATCTTTGTTTGCGTGAGTTGTATGATTTGTTTGTATTCACTGAATTAGAATTACTCACCTGCAATAACTAATATCATCTTTGCTATGGTTCAGTTTGTGCTATGTAGCCAATGTGTAAAACAGTAATTGCTATTACTCTGTGGCGAACTGCTCTGTGTTACATTTTGTTCACTAGTTTCATGTATTCACCCAAACAAAATAAATATTTTTGTGGCAATTACAGATTTCCAGCATATTTAAAACCCATCAAATATGACACCTCTCGTATGCTGAAACTGCGATAAACATTCTGACAGCGAGAAATGGACACTAATTTGTAGACACTTTAATTCCTTAGCTTCTCAACACCGCATCAAAATCAATTATACCTTACTCTACTTGTCAGACCATGGGCTGTACATTAATTAAAACTTCAAAAAATCTGAACATACGAAGTCTTCACTGGTTCTCCGCCGTATAGTGTGGAAGAAAGACAACAACAACTTTCGGCAGCTATCTATGAAACCATCTACAGGTCTGATGTTATGCAGGGAGCACCAGAGCTGCACTAGTGCTCCCTGCATTACAGCAGACCTGAAGATGGTGGCAGAGCTAGCCGCCGAAAACTCATTGTTGTTTTTCTTCAACACTATACGGTGGAGAACCCATGAAGACTTTATATCATCAATACACCATGAAAGCCTTCGTTCTCACAAAATCTGAACAGTAGTTTTTTCAGAAGTCACATTCAACAAAAAAACTGATATTAATTTTCTAAACTTTTCAACATCACATCAATATGAAACATAACCAAATTTTGTATTTATACTGTATAAGATGCTCAGGGACCAATAAATACAAAATTCAAATGATATAGAATACATTAAAACAGTTTGTTCACAGACAGACAGACAAGCACTCACATACACAAATACTTTAGTCTGTGACTACATCTGCCCACAAGATATCAATGTACAAGTTTGATAAAGACAAAAACATGAAAAAATTACAAATGTACGAGTAATACCTTATTTATGTTGTTTTTCACAATCTAGACGTATGATAAACACTGTGATTTAAGACTAATATTTGGTTTGCAAATACTCATCAGTACTGTAGAAGCAGTGGTAAAAAATGTACCTTCACAGTTAAAATATTTTCTCTTACAGACATGATCATTTTTGGTAGATTATTAAACAATCTGATTTCCATATGAAGTGGTTCTTATTTACATTGGGTAGTACTCTTTGTGACATTCATAAATATAGTGAGTCTAGTATTACTGTGTGCATGGTATTACTTTTATATAGAGTAACTTGGAAGCATCCATATTTTTTATGAATATTATTATCTCTAGCGTACATATTAGGGATATCCGCATCTGCAAGTGTAGAACTTTTGTGTGAAATCCTACCTCCACAACCGCAAATTTTTTATGCACATTTACAGCGGATGTTTTGTTTATATTGCAATATATATTATTCTTTTCTCTTTATATGACATTCTGCCCATCGTCGATTAGCTAAAAACAACCAGTTTTCGTATGAACTTGCAATAAAACTATCAATGAACTGAACAGTGTTATTACCTAAGTTTGAACTTGCATGTGAAGTAAAATGGCCTATTCACAGTCTAACTTATAGTTTAGAACTACTGTAGGATGCGCTCACGCATTCACGTTTCTATAAGGGGTCCAACAAAATGTTCCAAGCAATCCTTTCCACGCGTACTTTCTCGCCGCACAGTAGTGTGCTTATCTCACACTTGCAGAATGTTTCTTCCATTCATGATCCAATGCCATAGTTTGTTGGAGAGAAAGGATCCATGTTGGTTGTCTAGAAGTCCAACAACATACAACATATCCTACGTGTAGTCCTGTAACGCCTTTCACAACCTAGCAAGAGTCCTTTATTGGAGAATTGGATCATCGTAAGTCCTACGAGTTGGACTGTGAAGGGGCCACTGTAGTGATGGCAAGGTGGTTGGTGGGCATGGAGAATTTTGGTGGCATGGCCTTGTGCTTGACGCTTGAATTAACTGCGCTGGGAAAACGTCACAGTTCAGATTACAAAGATTGTTTTATACACACATTTGTAGTAATGTAAATAATTTAATTCACTTAAATCATCCTACATTTCTGGTTGTTGACAGACGAGGCAAAAAATAAATCAATATGGCAATATTATATGGAAATAGACTTTACTTGTGAGAAAATATTGATTTTGGAATAAAAAATATACTTTTTTGATTTTAAATTTATTTTTGATAAAATTTTAAAATCTAAATAATTATAAATTTATTTTTCCACCTCCACATCCGCTTTTGCAAAACACCTGCATCCACGAACGTCAAGCACCGAACATCCGCAAAGACAACCTCCGTCATAACCCTAGTATAAGTGTGATAAAACACGGGCATGGGTACTGGCAGGAAGGAGGTGCATCCAGGTTTTTTTTATATACATTATATATAATAGGAAAGGATGGAGGATTGCACCAAACCAGTCGAACGACTGACGACAGCAAAAAAAAAAAAGACACTTATTAACTAAGGATACTGAATTTATTGACAAGGTGTTGAACCAATTTGGACAACAACTTAGACACTTTAGTTATTATTCAAACAGTGAATATAATAACAAAATTTTTGTTTCTAAATCTTTTTTGTATTTTCTTTCATAGCAGTCCACGAACACGGGCGTATCGTGATGTAGCGGAATCCATAGAGTCGCCTATCCTCAACACCAGTTGATGTGATGTTTAGCTTGCAATCACTGTATAAACTTTCAGTATTCTGGGGTATCATTGGAAGCTGCTTATGGTGTGTTTGATGTCTTATCATGCAATGAGCTTTCGAATAATTATTATTATTATTTGCGTATGATGCTATATGACATTTACAACACTTGACGACAGTTATACTGTAATCACTGAGCAACCTTGTTTCAAAATAAACACTCGTATATACACAAATAGCTCAGCGGACAATGCCCACAGCTGGCCACTGAGACAGGATCTCCAGTCACAACCACTACAACGTGACGTCGAGGCGCTCCAACCAGGCCACCGCCTCCGGCGTAGCCAAATTTAGGTCTTCCAGACTACCAGGAAAGGCACGCAGTGGGCAGTCCTGCACAGTCTGTGAAACCTCACCACAGTCACAGTATTGATAATCTGCCCAGCCCCAGGTGTACGATTTAATTTGCACCAAATTGATCATGATAAACTGAATCCTGGTAGTTTTGAGCAAGGATTGGTAATTTGCACTATGCCCTGTGGAACAATGCCCATTCCACAGTACAGCTATCTGTAGGGCTGAAGGAGTTAGATGCTAGGCTGACAGCAGTCTTCCAGGCAGGGCGACGTGACTTCAGCCGTGTTTCATATTCCCTAACATCTCCATGGATGGGAAGAGCCTCATCGGTCGGAATTCTCGACAATAGTTTTATTAGAACATTTTGCCTTCTGATGTGAGGTGGTGTGATGTTGCTGAGCACCGGCAGTCACTGAATAGGTGTAGATAGAAGTGAGCCAGTTATAATGTGCATCGTTTGGAGAAGCTGAATGTCCACCAGCTGGGTGTGAAAGCTATTAAGCCATATGCTGGAACAGTATTCAGCTGTGGAGTAAACCAAGTCTAGGGCTGTTGTTCTCAAAGTATCTGCATCAGCTCCCCATGAAGTTCCTGACAGCTGCTGAAGTAAATTGTTCCGACTTTTAAGCTTGGCAGCTGTATTCTGAAGGTGCCTTTTGTAAGTTAGGGACCTGTATAATGTGACACCCAGGTATTTTGGGGTATACTTCAACTCTGGTCTCTGAACAATATATTTGGCTGGCTGTTCATTTGTTTGTTGTTAAGATGGAAAATAGCCATTTCTGTTTTCTGTGGATTAGGTCGAAGGCAACACCTTCGAAAGTGGGCACCCATTTCCTGAAAGTCATGACTCAGGATTTCTTCAGCCTCTATGAATTAGTTCTTTGCACTGTAAGATTGATGTCATTGGCATATACAAATTTGTGAGAGACTGTGTATGGCAGGTCATGAGTATATAAGTTAAAAAGAATAGGGGAGAGAACTGATCCTTGTGGTAGACCATTATTTGGCTTGAGAAATCTGTTCCTGCTGAACTCAGTATGCACCAGGAACAGGTTAAAATGGTTTCGAGTAGAGAAATTATCTTTTTGCAAGGAACTGCTTTGATCAGTTTGAGAAGGAGACCCTCTCTCCAAACTGTATCGTATGCTGTTGAAAGATCTAGGAATACAGATATGTTTTTCATTTTCTTCTGATAACCTACTTCCAATTAGGTGGTAAGAGACAGGACCTGATCACTATAGTCCTGAATGGGACGGAATCCAGCTTGTTCAACAGGGATCAGGGCTTTGATTGCCGGAGCTATTCAGTTCAAAATAAGCCTTTTTAGTAATAATACAACAGTTTAAAATCTCAACCCAAGTCCATAGTGCATATTATTTTTGAACAATACCTTTATCTCTTGGGGCATCACAAGGGATTGGTGACCAGTAAGACTAATCTTTAACGGTACCAGTTCACGGTTAAAATTCAGAATGAGTTGCTGTAGCATAAGCCCCAGCTCTGACAAAATGATGATTAAAAAAATAAAATTAACTGGCTTGGCTGGAACAGCTAATTGTGGAAAACTGCACAAAAGTGGAAAAAATGAATGACAGTAAAATAATAAAATTTCTTACAAAATTTTTTAATTAATCCGGTGTCATGATAAATGTTGTAATGCACACCATTGGAGAGTGACTCACAGAATAGGTTTTTGTGGTGAACATGACGTGGATTCAGTAGGGCTGCTGCTTATTGTGTTGTGCGACTGTGGGCAAGACTGGTTTTGCTGGGGAGCGGTGCCAAAAAGCTGTGAGCTGCTTTGAGAAAGCTTTTAAGCCAAAGGGTCCAAGATAAAAGACTATATTACCCATAAAGTATCTATCGTATCCGACTTCTGCCCACCAATTGCCAAATAAAGTTCCAAGTATTTCAGTGCATGGCAATAGAAGGGATATTAGAACAGTCAATAAACTAAGTGAATATGAAGTGTTGTGAAATAACAGTTTGAATGATGTATCAGTTTTGTGTCCAAGTGAGCACTGGTTGCAAGAATTTCAAACAAGTTCAGCTCACATTCCAAATTTTGAATTGGTAAGTAGTTTCTGCAGAGAAACCTACAAGTGTGGTGGGACATGTATATATGTTAAACCTAATTTGAAGTCAAAGGAAATAAGACTGAAAAGTGCCAAATGTCTTGAAAAAGATTTTGAATACTCTGCATGTGTACTTATAGAATGTAAAATTACTATTGTGTGTATATATCGATCACCATCTGGCAACTTTACAGTGTTCTTAGAAAACATGGAAGATCTTCTAAGTGAACTAAAAAATCAAACAAACCATATAGTATTAGTTGGGGACTTTAATGTTGATTTTAATGGTAATTGTGTTAGAAAGCAACTGCTAATAAATTTGCTTATGTCTTATAATATGTATACAACTGTGTATGATGCCACTAGGTATGGCAACGGGAGTGAGTCTGCAATTGACCAAATATTTATCAACAAGGAAATATGTAACTATAACATTACAACAATAGATATGGGTTTCTCTGATCATCTGGCTATTAAATTATCTGTAAAGAACATATTCACCAAATCTTGCAGGACTGGTGAAAAGTATGTGCAGAGGAGGTCCTTTAATGATGATAATATCGTGACTTTCAACTACATGCTTCAAAATATGAAGTGGGGGAAGGAATGCATAATAGTATAGATGATAAGTTCAATTGTTTTATGTCTAATTATAAGTATTGTTTTGAAGTTGCATTCCCATTAAAAAGAGTTAGAATTACAAGCAATCCAAGTGGATAACCCAGAGCATTAAAAATTCTGCAGAAAATCTTAGAATTTTAAACAAATTAGCCAAACAAAATAAAAATTTAAAGTCACATGTAAAATGCTATATAAAAATTTTCAAAAAAGTAATATTAGCAGCAAAAAACAGACAAATGATACATATATTTCCAAGAGCTCAAATAAAATTAAATCCATTTGGAAAATTATAAATAAAAGCACAGGCAATTTTAAAGCAAAAACTAATTCATATGTTATAAAAAGTGAAGGAAAAATTATTCAGGACCCAAAAAAGATTGCAGATATTTTCAGTAAACACTACACAAACATAGCAAAAAATTTCACCAATGAGATGTGCAGTAGAAATGGTAATATAAATGTCCCCATGAATGAAAAAACTATGTTTCTATATCCAGTTACTATAACAGAAGTAGGAAATGCTATTTCTAAATTAAAAAATAAATTGATGGGATCCCAGATAAAATCATTAAACACAGCTCAGGATCCATTGTTTCCCACCTTACAGATATTATTAATGATTCCTTTAGTGCAGGAATATTCCCAACAGAACTAAAGTATTCAACAGTAACACCACTTTACAAAAAGGATGACAAATATAACATAAAGAACTACAGACCTGTGTCTATACTGCCTGGCTTTTCAAAAATAATTGAAAGAGTAATGTATGAAAGGCTCACTGATTTTCTCACTAGAAACAAAATACTAAGCAATTCACAACATGGGTTTAGGAAAAATAGGTCCACAGAAACAGCCATTTACAATTTTCTTAATACTGTTCTCAATGCAGTGAATAAGGGTGAAATAAACAGTGGGTTATTCTTAGACCTGTCCAAGGCCTTTGATCTTATTAGACATGACCTCTTATTAATAAAATTGTACAGATATGGTATTCGTGGCAAAGCATATGATTGGTTTAAATATATCTCTCCAACAGGTACCAGAGAGTAAAAGTATGTCATGATGGTAAAGAATATTTTTCAGAGTATCAGAAAGTTGACCACGGAGTACCACAAGGCTCAGTCTTAGGACCCTTACTATTTCTTATATATATAAATGATTTACCAAATCATTTATTAACGGCTGATGAGGTATTGTTTGCAGACGACACTAATATTTTTATAAAAGGGCAGGATGAAGTTGACCTACAGCAGAAAATTACTGCAACAACAAAAGAAGTGGAAAAGTGGTTCCATGATAATTGCTTGATTGTAAATCATGAAAAGACAGTATGGATTAGTTTCACTCATATAATAAACAAAAATAACAGTAATAATTTAGTGAAGATAGGAGATACCTATATAAAACAAGTACATGACACAAAATTTTTAGGAATATGGTTGAATGAACATTTAAAGTGGGATAAACATGTTGAATCACTGAATAAGAAGTTAAGCAAATGTTGTTATATTTTAAGAATGCTTAAAGATTGCTGCTCTTTGAAAACAATGTTGTGTGCCTACTATTCATATATGCATAGCTTATTAAGATATGGTGTAATTTTTTGTGGAAATTCAACACATGCAAAACAGGCATTCATACTTCAAAAGAGAGCTATAAGAATCATGAGAGGTATGAAACGTAGAGAATCCTGCAGGGATATTTTTAAAAAACTAAAAATACTGACTCTACCATGTATATACTTATTTGAGTGTATCTGCTTCCTGAAATCACATCAGGAATATGCAATGCTAAATAAGGAAATACATAAACACGAAACAAGGAATAGGAATAATTTTCATTTAGAGTGGCACAAGAAAGCTCTATACCAAAATAGTGTACTCTACCAGCCTAAAATTCTGTACAACTCTCTTCCTGAAAACATAAAACAAATATCAAATTTACATAATTTTAAATATAAGCTAAAAAAATTTTTATTAGTCAATAGCTTCTATAGTGTCAATGAATATATGAACCATCGAGAAATGAACAAACATGATTAAATTATTTTGTATTGTAACTTGTAAAACATTGAAATATTAATTTAACTTCAGTTGAACATATGTATTTCATATGTTGCTTGTATTGACTGTGCAATTTTAAGTATGATAATTATAATAATGATATGTAATCCTGTATTGTGTGAAAAAATTATATTGTAATGCTTATTGTAATTACTGATGACTTGTCCTATGTCATAAATTATGACTTCATGGATCAAATAAAATTCAATTCTATATAATTTAAGATCGAGACACTGTTTTTGATTATAAATGTTAACAGGAGCACAGCAAATGAGAAGGGATAAGACTGTTTACTGAAGGTAAAGATTGGTGGGCGAGCACCGAAAAATGGCCCCCCCGAGAATCAAAAAGATATATCTTGGTTGCTGGATGTGCAACCAAGTGGGGAAATCTATTTTGACTATGAGACTAGAAACATCTGCTCCAATTGAATAGCTGAGGCACTTTTGACGAGGTCGGTCGACTGTCATCACCTGGGGACGAGCAGCGAGTTGTAACGAAACACTGTGGGTTCATGGACAATGCAGTAAATATACACCCAGCAGTGAAAGACTGTTTGCAATAATTCTCCACAAGTGCATTGTGTCCCGAGTCAAATAATGCTTTCCACAAAGATGTTACTTGATCCTGTTTTTGTTACTACAAGAAAAATTTAATGAAACAATAAATGTGAATTATTTCAATCCTTTTTTTAATTCTTTTCTTTTATATTCCTAAATGATATGTCATATGAGCTAAAATCATAAATAATTGTAATCAGTGGTAAAATCTTAGCAGTATGGCACCCAGTACAATAGGATCAACAAGTTAAAATCAACCAAATCCCAAAGTAATCACTTCAATGTAAAACAGACTTTTGAGAAATAACTATTTATTACACAAGTAGTTTTTGTTTCTTATAGGCATGATACAAGCTGTAAAGCGAAGAATCAGATGATATGGCTATTCCAGACTATATCTGAAGGCTGTAGAGGAACAGTTCAACATAGTTATTTAATTTTCTGTGTGTTCTACTACTAACAAAATGTGTAAACCAACAGATGTTCAATTTTTTTGGGGTTGTTCGGTAACTATTTTGTCGTTCCATCATCTTTGGTAGATGGTTCTTTTTCTTTCCTTATTTCAATTTTTTTTTAGGAAGTTCACACTTTGAAAAAAAGATTGTTAAATGTTACACTTCTCAATTCACTAATAATATGGGATGATGCTGAATTTAAAAAAACCTATTATGGTATCAGACATGAACTCAAGCGCTGCAGTAAATAATCTATTCATTGTAAATCAACCATATTAGTAACTAATATATAAGGAATCAGTAGCCTGAAATTGGAATATTGGTTACATACAATCCAATAAATTAATTTCACATCCCTTTCAGAACAATACACTGCTAAACTGTCTAACTCACCCATCCCGCGTCTGTGCTGGTAGTAAGAATGAACAGTGAACTGTATGGAGGCTGTTTAAACGTTTGCATGTAGCAGCGAGCGCAGGTAGATCAACGTTGTCACTACCAGTCAGCAACAACCTGCGAAGTCTGTGTGATCTTGCCATAGAAACCAGCTCAATGGGGTTATCTTCATCATCTGCCAATGTTGACAGGTCAAGGCTAAGTTCCTCCAGATGCCTGAGCTCTGAGAGACAAGATAAATCCCCGTGTGGCCCCACCAGTTCCACACGTCGTAAATCGGGAAGCTTCGAGATGACCTTGTCGAGTTCGCGTGGTTCGACGAGTTTAATGTGATGCAGAGACAACTGCTGTTCTGGAATGCTCAGTAGGATTGCCTCTAGGGGAACATCCACACCTACCTGTTGAAATGAAAAACATTTGTACTAAAATGGCAGAATTAAGTGCCTGTCATAAATTCAACAAATTATTTTGGGAAACTGAGGCATGTTGATGTCACAAGATAAGAGGATATATGCTAATTTCAACTGCCACAATTGTTTTATAATTCTCTAAATAGAATATAAGAATTTCTTTCTAAGCCACTTAACTGTGCATAGTAAAATGACTATTACAGCAGACATTAAGATACAGAAAGTAATAATACTAATACATACATGGCTGCATTGTGTGATCAGGAAAAAATTAAGTAATAGAGAAAGGCTGTTACAGCAAAATCATGTAACTCAGACAGAAACACATAACATGTGTAACAAGAGTACCTTTATTATCAAGGTCTATTCTTTAATTTTCATGAAGTGTGGATCATCTGCTGGGCATGTGACAATTTGACACATTGTGTTATAAGCTGGTACATACAAGATTCATTTCAAAAGTAGTAACTATTTAACAATTAAAAGACTCATCAAAAAAATTTAAAAGAATATTTATACTTTACATAAACTTTATCCTACGCTAATTTTCTACTTAATCACCATGTTAATTCAAACACTTGAAGATGTTTAATTATTTTTTTTCTCCCTGCCTCATATTCCTCTGTCGCCAGTTCACTAAAGCAAAGTAGAAACTTTATCTTCCTAGTCCTCACACTTTGAAAACATATTCCTCTCAAAAAAAGTTTCAATTTTGTAAAAAAATGAGGATCAGAAGAAGCTAGATCTGAGTAGTAGAGTTTGAAAAGTTCCTATTCAAACTAATTCAAAAGTTGTATTTTTCCAGCAGTGTGAGGACTGAAATTTTCAGAGAAGCATGATGACACTAGAAAACATATTTTGAATTGCATACCGCAAATTCATGAAGAATGGTAAACAAAACGTGAAAGTTGTTTACTGATTTCATCCAGTCAGATATGGTGATCATTATTCATCAATTTGTCTACTAAACTAAGCAATTTGTCTGTAATGACTGAAGAGTACCCTTTTCACTCATAATCATGGATATTCTCTCTCCCAGAGTTAAAATTTCATCATCACTGAACAGATGATTTATCTACTGATCTCTCCCCATAAACCTCTCTGATTTGATGGTGAATATCACATGGTCACACATTTCTTGCATTACGGAATCATAACAGATCTCATTTCACAACTGGCATTGTTCTCATTTTTTAAAGCATTTTAAACACCCATAGAAACAAGAAAATCATTAATGATGGAACATAACCTTGCACACAACAAAAGGGCATCTATTAATATATATGTGAGGGGTTTTTATGTTATAAAATTTTACCTCCCTTCCCCCCCTCACGTGAAATTTACCTTATATTTTTTAAATAATTAAATTTATGTAATGTATCTTTGCTACATGCCACTAAACTATATTTTGTAATTAATATCTTATCTGTTATAATTATGAATAATTCTCTGAATTAAAAAACTGGCATGAGATTTATGTAGACCTACCCTCCCTTTAAATGTAATTTGGTAAGATTTTACCAGACACCCCCCCTCCCTTTTTCTAGTTTGAGCTCACATAATCAATGGATGCCCCCTAAGCAGACAGTACAGGAACTAGTTTAACTTGAATAGCTCCTAGTTGAGATGCCAGTACTGTAGACAGCACAAACAGGAATTTCTTTCTGGATGACCAATGAATTTGAACATGCAGTGGAGAAGATTGCATTGAAGACAACGACAGCAAAAAGAGATGATATTTTGTTGCATTATCCTGACTCAAAACACAAACATTTATTATCTGAATTCAGATAGATAGATATTGCAAAATAATAGGAAGTAGTAATTGGTAGATAGTTGTAATGAACAGGAGCTCATAAAAATCACAGTGAATTACAGTCACAATAAGTTAGTTTTATTCATTGATAATCAAATCCTTCTCATCACAAAATACACTTCACAATTATTAAGCTATTTTATTTCACTTAAAACCTATCATACTATTTTAACATAGTAAATTAAATGAGACAAATTATGTAAACCAACAAGCAAGTACCATAAAATTAAAATTAGTTGCAATCAAATAAGGTTACAACTAAGATAATACAATATGCTTAAAAAAGACTGACACCCTATGTATAATATTCTTGCATTCTTTGCTGTCCGATGAAGGTTTTTTCTTCATTGCTTGGGCTCAAAGTGTTAAACTTGAAAATTATTTGGTTAGATGGAAATTAGAAAAAAAATGGATCTAAAAAATCTTAAGGTAACAAACCAATTTTATTTTATTAATATTATTGTTATTAACCCTGGGTAATTTGCTATTATGTTTTTCAGGATGAGGCAAATAGCTCATTCACCAGAATTACAAAAGCAATACATAGGTGGTAAATGTTAATTGAAATATTCTTCTAATATAAGTACATGATATGAGTTAAAGAATTACATATTTTACAATTTTAATATTAAAATAAAAGATGTGATAGGTACAATATCTACTTACAGTAAGCTCTTGTAGTTTTGGCAACTTGCGTAACAGTGTGGTGACTCCGACCTGGCTTATTCCCGTCTCGACAACATCGAGCCTGCGGAGACTGCCCAGACACAGGAGAGCGGGGATGCAGCGGTCGGTGACAGCTTCGGCCCACGAGAGGCGCAGTACTCGAATATGTGGACAGTGCTTGGCGAGTGTGCTTACCAAAGTATCACATCCACCTTCTCGGAGGTCCAGTGATGTCAAACGGTTCATGCGAGCTAGAGATTCTTGCAGGCCCCATGCTTGTGGACGCTGAACTCCATGAAGGCACAGGTGCTAATTAAATGACAAATTTCATCTTAAATTCCAGTGTAACAGAACTGGTCAATATATTACTAAACAAATGTTGTTCTAAATACAATCTGAATCAAATATACCCCGAGAAAAAAGAAAAAACAGATGATGAATAGAATTGAAAGAGAAAAACAAAATACCATTACTTATGAAAGTTCAATACAAGAGGGCAGTACAAACAAAAATTGGAAAGGTTGTAGTTGGAACTGTTATCACAAGTGTTCACTTGAACATGCCTTTCTTAATCCAAATAACCCACAAATATTTACCACCTGAATTCAGAAAACTACCACAATTTTCAACTTCTAGGCTGTCAGAACGCTGGTACATTATTGTGTCTAGGGCCAATGGTTCAGCTATTACTTGCCTCAGAATTAAGAAATAAATCACATGTATTCAAAATTATGTCACGACTTCAAGTTCGAGAAACTAACATCCACTCAGCTTGATTGTCACATCGCTATATAGAAGTGTCTCTGTGGATGAGGCAACAGCAGTGATTCATGTGAAGCCGATGGTCTGTGACCTTTTAGACTTAACGAGATTTTGACCAGTTGGAAGGGGCGACATGGGCTCACCATTCTTACCCATAACAGGAAACAATTTTAAGGAGGCACAAGAAATGGACAACAATCACATCATGACAAATGTTTGATTCCGTTATGTAGACAATATGTTCATTGTTTGGTCACTTTGGAGGAATGCATACAATGAGTTCCATTATTACTTAAACAAACCTCATCCTAAAATCAAATTTGCAATGGACTACTTTTTTTAATTTAAGCCTTTACGCCTCATCGACGTCGAGGGCATTAGAGGTGGGATGGGACCGGAGACAAGGAACGGGAAGGAATTCGGCCATAGTGTTTTGCATTCGCCTGGAGTGATTTGAGGAAACCACAGAAAACCCAAATTTGGATACCTGGATGGGGATTCGAACCGGTGTCCTCCCAAATGTGAGGCCAGAGTGTTAAATGCTCACCCACTGTGACTGGTGAATTGCGGATGTCACAGATATCAGTTGCGAGTTAAATGAGCATTGTTAATTTTATGCTCCCACATGGACCGGCTGCTGGATATAGATTTCTAGCTGCATTATACAGGCCACAAACATCATTCATTGAAAATTGTGAAGCTGGATATTCTCCTTCCATTTCAGAGATTTTGGTTGGAATTCAGCGTCAAATGAAATTTTTTCTTTCTTGCTGTCTAAAGTTTGTGCAATATAGGTTCACCCATGACTTTTGAATTCCTTTCATAGAGACAGTTATGTTGGACCATTCTTCTTATTTTCTGCTGACGGAATTTTTCAACTTCCTCTTTTGGTAACAGGATGAGGGCTGTTCATATATATGACTTCACCACTATTGTAAAATACCAAAACCACTGCTCATTTTCAATTCACAATGTTTTAATGATTGTGGATACTCCAGTTTTTATTGGTTTAACAGGATGGCATCATTCAATATCAAAGGAAGATACAGATGCAGTTCAACAATTTTTAGTTCATTGAATTTCTAATTTCAGTTCTAAGCAGAGTACACCAGAAGTAGTATGTTTTGGAACTTGCATACATATTTGTAAGTTTTAACAGATTTTTGCTTGTAATATTTTTTTTTATATATATATATTTTTTAAAAAGTTTTGTGTTTCTTATATTTATTAAGATTTATAATGCCATGTCAAAGACTTGATTTTGATTTCATGAGACCAATATGTGACAATGATGTATCTGTAACTAGTAAAATGTATGGCAAACTTTTACATTGTTTCTAAAACCTGTCACTCTCAAAAGTGGAAGTTGCCCTTTTCAGGGAATGCAGTACTCAATAGTATTGATCAACAGTAAAAAGCATCGTCATTTTTGAAGAAAACAAAAATTGAAAACATATTTTAAAATTGAGTCATTTTAAACAGAAAAGTATTATATTTAAAATAAAAAAGCAACAAAATATCTTTCACTGTTCCAAAGATAAAGAAGTTTAAACTTTTTATTGAAAATTGCAAGTCAGAAATTGAGCCCGGGATACCATCTGTGATGGCCTGTATCTTGGACCAGGATTTTTTTTTTGGGGGGGGGGGGGCAAACCAGAAATATGTAGATATTTTACTTTTACAAGAATTTTAACACATGTTAAATTCAAAAACTTCTGTGACTATGAAGGTAAGATTTTTCTTCGTCTGCCTGAATTGATATGAACTTATATCTATAGTATTTAAAGTCAGGGTGGACCTTACTGGCGCTCTACAATATCACTCTACAGCAGTGTTTCTCAACCCAAGAACCAGTAAATTGTAAAAAATAATTCTATGGAACAGTAATTTAAATGCACATAATTTTATATCTATGTGTAGGGGAGAGTTGGGCAAAACGGGATACTTAACATAATTTTCATATTTTGTCTAAGTTATTGTTACATAAAAGTCCATATTTTATGTGCAGCTTATACTGAGACTTAACAATAGTTCTCATAAAAATAATTTGCAGAAAGTGATGTTTTATTGAACCTGACAGCAATTTTCCGTAAAGTGGTTAAGCGTCCTGTTTTGTCAGACTAGTAGGATAAAACAGGATACCTGGCAGATTTTTGTGATTTGTCTTTCAAAGTAATTTATTTCATCAGAAATAACAAAAAATCAACTCATTATAAGATAGACATATTACACAGCATAGAAATATGATACATGAAACAATACACAAATGAATAATTAATAGTTATTTACAAAAATCACACTCAAATTTTTCACAGTCATCTGGTTCAACACCACTGCAAGCTTCATGAGCCCAGCCTTCACACTTTGAGCACTTGATCCACCCTTCCAGAGACCTTGAATTTGAGAACAAATCATTGCAGTAGATACACGATTGTTCTCCTCCTCCTCTGAACTGCTGTCAACTTGAGCAGAATATTTTGATTTGAGTGTCTTCGCCTTTTTCACAATTTTGTCCAGTGACTTTTTTTGTGTTTCCTAGTTTTGGAAACTTTCTTAAATTTCTTTCTCTAGCTGTTACTGCATCAGTCAGTTGTTGCTTATATGAAGAAGAGGTCAGTATTGCTGCTGTGCCCCGTCTTTTGTCATTTTGGTTAGGCCTACATTTCCTCTCAGCTTGGGGAATCTTCTGAATGTCTTTTGGAGACACACTGAAAGTTGACGTTGAGGCGCTTGGCCTAAGCATTTCAGCAGAATCAATTGAAACGTGTGGCTACAGTCATACTGCTTGAGTCTGTCAGTAGAGAATTGGTGTCATCAGGTACGACAACAGGTAGTACTATTTCTGCTGTTTGCTGTTCTGGTACGTCTTGAGTAACCTCCTCTTCTGGTCTGTTTGTAGTATCAGCTGGAGCCAACATCCAATCAGGAAAGACATCTGGGTTGAAAGGGAAAATTCTGTGGTACGGAACCCATTTATGGCTGTTTGAAGAGTGGCAGCCATAATGAATGCCCACCATACAATTTCCCTACTTGACTAATTGTGACAGTCCGGCCTGGATGATTAAGAAGGCAATTTTAGACCTCAGTAGAATAGTATGAGCTTAAAGGTGCCATGAAACTGACATCCAATGGTTGTAAGCGATGTGTTGTGTGTGGTGGAAAGCACAGAAGAATGACATTGTTCTTCCAAGCCAAATCAATTAATTCTAGGCTCTTTGTATGAGTGGCGTGACCATTCAGTAAGAGAAGAATAGGTTTCTCTTTTGATGGTCAGGCAAAATCAATGAATAACTGGAACCATCTAACAAAAATGTCCTTTTGCATCCACCCAGATGAATGGTATGCAGCAGTACTTCTGGGTGGCGCCTCATCCAGGAGTTCTGGCTTTGCTCTTTCTATAGGGAAAACAAACATTGTTGGCATGAAAGCGCCAGCAGCAATCATGCAAGTTTCTGCAGTGACCAGAACCCCTCTTTCAGCTGGGGAAATACATCCAACTTGCCTCTTTCCTCTAAGTTCCAAATATTTGGATGTTTTCTTAGGCACTGTTGTGATGCCCGTTTCATTTTTTTTTTTTTTATCTGCTTTACGTTTTTCTAACAGCGAGGTCTTTAGAGATGGGAAAGGATGGGGGGTAAGGAATGGGAAGGAATTCGGCCATGGCCTTTTGAAGGAAGCATCCCGGCATTGAGTGATTTGGGAAACCATGGAAAACCCAAATCTGGATGCCTGGACGGGGATTTTAATCGCCGTCCTCCCGAAGCCTGTTTCATCTACATTGTAGATCCTGTCCGGAGTTAGGTCATTCTCATCATAAATCTGCTGTAACAGTGAAAAAAAACTTGAGCACAGCTGGCCGATTGAAACCCAAGGCACAAGCGATAGACGTGGGTTCAGGAGCACGCAAGCACAGACGCGGATGGCGTTTTAGAAAAGCATAAGCCATGCTTTGCCAGCCATTTGTTTGTGTTTGCTGAAAGAGTGAGCAAGGCCTTTTCTCTCAGCTAATTCATAGGATAGTCTGCGGAGTTCATTAAGAGTTGGGCCAAATAATCTACTTTCCACTGTAATCACATGTACAACTACTTCTTCCTCTTGCTGAAGAGAGAATGTTGGCTTAAATCGCCCCAAACCTTTTATCTGTACATCTTTGCACAGATAGCAGCCCCTTGTTCACTTTTGACACTCTTGCTTGTAGTGTACTAAATTGAACTCTATATTCTTTGGATGCCTTCAGGTAGCCCGTCTTCCCTTCTAAAACTTCCTTTATGGCACGATTCATACTTTCTGCATTCCATGACTGACAATCAGTGGTTCTCGTATATTTTCCCATCTTACCAATCAACCTGAATAAAAAAATAAATAAAAAGCATTAGGCCTATTTTCGTTGTGTATGACTAATCTGAGTTAAGATAAATTATTAGTTGGTTAGGTGGGTCAAAACCTACATTTTCTTATTCTTGTCCATATCAATGTGAATAGCAAATATGATAACATAACAGTCGTGGCCTGAGAGGTAATAATAAAATGCACTTTCATATTTTTCCCTTGAATTTAATTTTTTTTAAGTGAAAGAAGCTAATTTTTGATCAATTTAAATAATTATAAACTTCATTCCTTGGCAATAGAATATAAAATAAGAATACCTTCCAATCAAATTAAAAATTAATAAAATCATAACTATCTTTTTTATAAATAATAATTACATGTTTTACCATTTTCATACCACAAACGGAACAAAAGAAATAATAAAATAGTTTACTTGTAAGTCGAGCAAATTATGGAGTGTAGTTGGCTAAAACAGGGCACTATCCGGTTTTACCCAACTACCTAGTATCCTATTTTGGCAAACTCTGCATTGAAAAGTAAATATTCCCACCAATGCTGACTATTCCAAGATTATGAAACTTTTACTTAGTATTAAAAAAGGCTGACAGTGTATTAATAACATCAACTTACTTTTTCCTGTTCTTTGTTGTAAGTAGGTGAAAACGGCACTTAAACTGGAGCAAAATATGTTAGCAAAACTCACTATTCATTAATTTCGAAGCACAGAAGTCATTACATGAAGCACAACGAAGATCTGCACACTGGAAGTTGCCGTTGTCTAAGGGACGAAGCAGTACCGTGAAAAACCGGCAAATGGCAGCACGTAATGGGGAGTTATGCAGGGTATCCTGTTATATCAGACTAGCCCATTTTAGCGAAATCTCCCCTATATTATTAGTACCCAAGACATTTTATTGTTCCACTATAACATAATAAAACTAAAGGCAAGTGGAACTTTAAGTTAATTACATGTTGATGTGATTCTTAATATTTAACAACCAAATGAATAATAATGATACTGTAGGTTTCATACTACACTATGATAATGATCTATACATACAAATTAAAATGAAAGGAAACAAGATCCGACACCTTTAATTTTTCTTTATTTCATCACTCTTATGGTACAGACCCTACCACATACTGCAATTTCTCACATTGTAACCTATCTGTTAAATTTTGAAACTGCGTGACAAAATTTTGTTCTCAGAACCATGAGTTAGATTGGATAGAATATTATTGCATTTCATTTTCAAAGTAATTTTTCTATGTTTATTCAAGTTAAAAAGCAGTTTTACAGTTTTCAAGATAGTATTTTCAATATTTTTAATTTCAACATTCTTCGGCATTCACCTGGAGTGCGAAAGTCCATATCTAAATTATTTATTTTTGGCTAAAGTGTTGAAGTTACGATATTTAGTATAATAAGTAAAGTTAACATTTATTTAAAGACCTAGCGATTTGTAAAATTTCAGAAAGATAAAATTATTTTTAATTTCAAGGCCAGATTAGCCAATGTTAGGACTTCAGACGTGCGATTTGATATCTGACGACTTTCCCATCCGCCACCCCTGAGAAAGAGGAAAAAGATTTGTTCCCACGCTGCGTGAGAAGCCGCTAGGAATATTCGAGAAGCAGGAAGTGCTATGGAATATAGGACCGTGCGTGCAGTTGTTCGCCGCTCAGTCTGCCAGGAACCGTGAACGCGATAGCATGTAGCTCAGTAGGCAGGAAAGTTTTATATCTAGCACATCAGTAAAAGTTTTATTTTGGAATAATGCCACTTCTTTTATTCAAGTCAACTATTATGTTGAATTAAAATAGTATTTCTCCAAGTGAGGCCTCAGGATTGTTTGATTTTACTAAACTGTTGAACAATGGGAGCGTGTGATTCTCTTTTGTTAAATTACTATAACTAGAAGTTTGAACTATTGGGGTGTGGTCTGGTTCGACTGGTTAATCGAACTTGTAATACATTTCTTTGGAAAATTCGTCTGATTGCCTGTACAGTTGTTGGCTTTGTGAACTTTTGGAAGAATATACTTTTAAATGGCAATGAACTATTTATAATTATTGAACTTTACCTTTTCATAGTTTTCTGGTTAAAAACCTATGTGGCGATCGAATCATCTTAACTAAGTCAAAACTGTTACAACCAAGGTTTGCACGATCACAGCTAAGATTCAAGTTTATGCCCCAACCCACCATAAGCTCGGTTCTTACAACATATACAGCAAGAACCACAGAAAAAGGTAATCAATTTAATCCTTAAATGAATGGCACTCTTTAGACTATTTTAGGAACAATGCTGTCCTACCCTCATCTTTCGAATGCAAGATTTTTTCCTGGTGACAAATATTTATGGCTTTTAGAAAGTTGGTCTTTTACCTTACTCACTTACAGCCTCACACAGTAGCCTATGAGTACAGTCTCCAAATTTCTGCCTAAGGACCACCTGAACCCCCTTTGCAGTCCACGGCTGACAAACACTGCTGTACAGGATTACTAAATTTTTGAGAGATTTGAGAAAATCCACGACCCCAACAAGTAATTGTCTCCTTGTTAGTACTAACCAGTTAGTTTAGGAAACTTACTTGAAGTCCTGTAAGCCTGAACAGGTTTTCTGCAAAGTTGGGTGCCAGTGCAGAAGGCCAGGAAGAAACATCTAGTTGACGCAGTGCAGGGTGGAGCAGTGTGTCCAGTATCTCACCTCGCAAGCCCCACTTTGGGTCACGGTAGAGTGAATTATCTTTCACTGAAGGATCTGATAAGATAAAATTACCGTAAGCTTGTTCAAATGTAATCGTTGGGGATTTTCTTTGGTTTTCCTCCACAAGAAATTTGCGATACACCTGAAGCATCTGTGAATAAATCAGCAAATCTTGAGTTTTCTGGTTAATAATAACATAACAAGAAACAATGCAAAAATTCAATATGAACTAAAACAAGGATAGAGAAAACTAAATGGACGACCTTGGTGGATATTTCGTTTCTTGAAATAACAAGTCTGAGGAATCAATTTTCACTTATGTTTATTTTTCCTGAAAACTTCACAATAACGTAAACACACAGACATCAGTCAATTCAAAGCTACTAAGTGTGAACATAAACAAATGATCCAGCGATTCTAGCTATCAATGAACCTGCAACTCCTTCAATACTAAACTTTTTATAGTCACTACAGGAATTTCCATAATAATACAGAGAGCCCGATGTTTCTCAAACGGTGACAATGCGGCTAACAGTCAGAATAACATTAAAACAATCAGAATTAATACAAAATCATTCACAATCATTCACAACCATCATGAAACACACAGAAATGAACATTAAAGATATTTACACGTATTTACAAACAAAATTATCTACATAAATCAGTCCAAATTGTCACAAATTGTCCTCCAAACACCATAGCTCACATCAGTACTGACAATTACAACCTTCTAATCAATGTTCCATGCATAATACTGTCCATGAACATATTAAATAGTATTTACATAGTTTCTTTCTACAAAACAATGTTCATTTACACAAATTCACAATTAATTACAACAAAAATATACAAAACCATCACTAGTCCACTCACAGCTTGCTATACATAATGCTTAAAATATAATGTTCTTAAAGGGCTGGTTGTGAGATCTTTTATAACTTATCAAAGCTAAGAATAAAACGAATTTAAAAAATAAAAATAAAATTAACTGAAAACAATATTTTGAGTGACATAAAATTTTCTGCTTTTAGCAGGCATCATCTTAGTAAAATTCCACTTACTTTCTGCATGTTTAGAGCTACTTCAATGATGATGTTGTTGCCAATGTTTTGGCACCCAACCCAGGGCCTTCCTCAGCACTATTTAGGGACGATTTATTCCTTCCTGATGACTCGTTTCATCACCCCATTGTTTGTCAGCACACCACGTGGACATTTTTTCCCCACCTAGCTTTTAGGCGAACAATGAGGTGGTGTACCTAGCCATCAGAAGGGCATAAATTAACCTCAAATATACCTGAGGAAGGTCCCAGGATGGATGAATTTCACTTTTTTGAGTGATCACATAGTTATGTAAGAGAACAAATGTGTAGGCAATTTCTAACTATGGTAGCAGCATAACATTTGTTTCATTTTTCATTTATACTATCACATGATTAGCATATCAACCAACAAATACATTTTGTACTTGTCTTTCTCCTATTTTCTTTTGCAACAGCTCTCTCACCTTAGTATTTAGTCAATGATGTGTTTAATTTCTATTGTCGTTCGAATTCAAGTATTTTAGGTTTCAAACAGTGACAAAATGACTCAACTTTATAGTACCATCTACACTATTTGTTCTTTTCCATCATACATTTTTTTTTCCAGATCCCATGGAAATCAAAAATCTTGATAAAATATAACCTTTCAGGGTTCGCAGGCAGATTGTGTCATGATCTGCCTGCGAACCCTGAAAGGTTATATTGCGTTTACACACTGGTAAACTCTCCATTTAAACAAAATCTGGATGGCTAGACTCAGGAATGGAACCACAACTTCTTGAATGTTAGGTCTGATCAGCCACTCGTCCATCAAGCTTGGTATAGATTAATATTTACAAGCCTTACTTCAATGTGGCACGAGTTCTTTGTACTTCCATTATTCGTTATCAGTCAGTTCTATCATTTACTGATGTGGCCTCTTAAAGTCATCAGTTCAGGTAGATCTTGAGCAGTCTTCTCCAGGTTGAATGATCTTGGGTGATCCTCTGTCAGTTAACTCTGACAACCCTGCATATTTCCTTGTCTCATCAATCTAGTGGTCTTCCTCTTGGTCTGTGGTGATCTCTTTGGCCCCACTCCAACGGTTTTGTCCATCTTTGTTCTCTTCTGGCCAGCCGATTGCCACTTCAAGGATGGTGTCTTCTCTAAAATGTCTGTGACCTTCATAATTGACTAAATGTCAGTTGCTCTTTTCTAGTTAAGCCTAGCACTGACCTTTCCACAGCTCTTTGGGCAGTCCTTAGTTTACATTTTTTAAATTCATTTAGAGTCCAGGTCTTACAGCCGTATGTCAGCACAGGAGGAATGCACTGTTCATAAACATTAGATTTGTGGGCATATTAAATATGAGGATAATAGAATGCCTCCAAAATGCTCACCATTCCAGCTTGATTCAACAGAAAATTTTGGGTCTTAAGTCACCTCTCATATACTTCCATTAGTAAATTAGCTAGGAAACATGAAAATCAGTTCAGTTACGGGAAACCAGTGAGTTAATGAAACATCAAGATACATCTATGGCCTATAGTGCAACAGGTATTGAATGACATTAACTTAACAAGAATTCAGATAATAAATACTAGTTCTCTAGGTTTTGTTCAACAAGAATCTCATTTTTACTCTCTCACTTTCCCACAATGATACATATTTCATATCGAATGTTTAAGGTTTTGGACAGGATGGCTACTTAACTCGGCTGTGCACACAAGACATAAAAACAACTAGTGTACACTCCTGGTATTTCTGTCAATCAGTGCTGCACTTATCATAGAGTACTCTGCTTCTAGAAAACTAACAGTGCTCAAGAGATGAAAAGTCAGAAAAACAATAAATTTCACATGCATTTATTTGCTCTTCTGTCTCATTTGTTAAAAACATTTAAAAAAAAACCAAGGCTAATGAAGAGTTCTGTGGAAGTTATATTAAAGAGGACTAGAGTTTGCAGGGGTGGTGTGCTATGTTATTTAATACAGAAACTCCCACCAAATATTAAACCTCGTTACCCCATGAGGGCAGATTAAAGAGCTCTTCACTGGGGCCACAGGTGGCAATGATAGCATTCTCCCTCCCCCTTTCTCCCCAAATAGATAAAATGAAAAAATTCTCTCAGGGAGTTTCACAAAACATAAAACTCATTTCTATTTCTCCTCCATTTTAAATAAGTAAAACTTCTGGCTCCACTGGGCATTTCTTTGACCTATTCTGAAGTGCCTGCTCTATCAACCGGTCAGGATATCTGTTCCTCTTGAAGGTCAGGTGGAGATGTTGAAGTTCCGTCGGCAGGCTGTCAGTATCGGAAATTTCCCTCGCTCTGTGTACCGACGTGTACAGCACGGTGTTCCTCTCTGCTGGATGGTGAAAACTGCTGGCATGTAAGTATTGGTCCGTGTGTTTGGATTTCCGGTACGCACTATGCAAAAGGGGTCCGTCCGGTCTCCGTCTGATAAGAATGGCAGGATTTCATCAAAACATACAATTCACGATGGAACTAGAGGAGAATGGCAGCCTTCCTTTCCTCGAAACTCTTATAAGATGGAACCCCTATGCATAGCGTGTACACACACGGATCACTACTTACATGCCACCAGTTTCCACCATCTGACACATAGGAACACCATACTGTACACATTGGTACACAGAGAGAGGGAAATTTCCGATGCTGACAGAACTTGAACATCTCCACCTGACCTTCAAGAGGAACAGATATCCTGGCCGATTGATAGAGCGGGCACTTCGGAATAGGTCAAAGAAATTCCCAGTGGAGCCAGAAGTTGAGTCAAAGGCACTGGCCTTCATTCCGTATTTGGGCAACATCTCTGTGAAAATAGGCAGGATACTGGCTCGACACAGAATTAAAGATCATATTCCATCCACCTGCTAAACTCCTGTAAAGGACGATCTGGGGTTAAAGATACCAGGAGTCTACAGAATACCTTGCCAATGTGGCAAATCTTACATTGGTCAGACCATCCCCACCATCAAGGTTCATTTGGCAGAGCATGAGTGCAACATTTGGCTGTTCCAGTTGGAGAAATCTGCAGTCACGAAACATGAAATTGAAAATGGCCACAACATGGACTTCAGCAGTGTTGAAGTGCTGGCAAAGTATTCTATCTGTTGGGATTCAGTCATTAGAGAAGCCATTGAAATACAGCTGAATAATGGAATTATTAACAGAGATTCAGGTCTGTGGATTAGTGATGCCTGGAAGTCAGCTTTGTACTTGCTAAGACAACCCAATTCAAACAAAAGGACAGAGAGTCAAGACTGGTCATTCAGCATTGCATGCACAATATGGAGTAAGGAATATGGAGTCGTGGTTGGTGTGAACTACGGAGCGAGGTGGTGGGGTGGGGTGCTAGCCTGTAAAAGGAGGCGTCGCTGCCAGAGATTGGCATTGTAGCTCTGATTGTCACAGCGTGAACACCAGGCCTGAAGATGGCAGGAGAGTTCATCACTGAAAGCTTGTCTTTCACCCACACAATATGGCAGTGCACCCACGAAGATTATATTGACTGTATGGAATTAGAGTGAATGGAAATATTTCTAAAGGACAGGTAGGAAATGAGAAAGGTGCACAGATACCATTACACTTCAATAGTTGCCTTCCCCACCAAGCCAAACATTCTCCACCATGTATAGAAAACACATTTGTTCAGATGAAGAACCACTTTCCAGGTATTAGCAAAACGTAATACAAGCCCCCTAGTGATCTAGTACCAAAAGCAAATCTTACATGCTATTATCCAACTACTACTGTTCTGCACTCTACGAGCTGACTACAGGGCTGTATTCACCATCCAGTTTTCTAGCAATCTTGAGCAAAAAAACCAAATCCTTTACTGTAGGCAAGACTCTCTACATTCCTACAATGAGGAAAATGTGGATCTTTCTCAGTAAACCTTTCCAATGCCGTATGCATGTGCATCAGCAGACTATTCAATCTCAAGGACATCTTGGTCCACAAACAGTCAGATTCTAAGTATCCAAAATCAATACATGGATCTTTCCTATGCAATAGAACCAACCCCAAAACCTGCAACTTATTTTTATTATAAATGAACATATTATTGCTTTAAAATTCATTCTATTGCTTTGAACCACCTTATCAAGATTTTACTCTTCCCCTTAGCAATAAATTGACTACATCTTCCCTTCACCACCACCACAGACACCCAACTGTGTTCATCCCTAGCTTTAGATGATGGTAAATCTCAAAGCATACGCAACTGGTCCCCTTATCAAGAATCTCGTCCTTAAACATGAATAATGCTTCATTGCAAAATGTGGCAGACTTTATGTATTTTTCACCTTTATGTTGCCTTTATGTATGGAAACTGATTTGTTTACTTTCCTTATTTTCATTATCTAATACCATTTTCACTGTCACTTAATAAAAATGAGTAAGAAAATGCTTTAGGCAGTGAAACTAAGGAAAGATAGGGAAGTAAGACCCAGCAAATACCACAGATAACAGCGTCTGGAAACTACAAACATAAAATGAACACGCACAAGTAACGCAATATTTCAGTGGTTGACCTTATTCTTACAACTAATGAGATACAAGGAAGATTTAGGTGTGCATCTGGTAAATACTTATAAATATGAACACAACTTTCAATATTTTGATATGAACCTTAATTATGTTTAGTGGCAAGACGTATGGTAAGAGGATAAGAGGTGTACACACTGAGGCATGTGGTGAATTTCAAGTGCTATACATCTGATCACCTCTAAACGTTATTAAGGTTAAAGTGTATTCGAGACTCATCACACTTCACCTGTTTTCATCTGTGGTTCCCTTATCTTTCCTTATTTTGATTACCTAAAAGATTTTCACTGTCTGTATTATCAAATTAACAGCAATAAAAAACAATGTAAAGTAGGCCCATATAAGAACATCATCTAAATTCTGTATCTTGTGTAAATTTCACCATTATTATTTGAGGAATAATAATATTCTGACTCTCTCTCTCTGTATGTGTATCCATTCACACTTCCTGCCACATTTTTCCCCCACTATGAGCTGCCAGCCTAAGTTCTGAATGCTTGTAGTTTGTGCCACATACGAAGCCAAGTGATGCAGACAGAGAGAGAGAGATATATGAATGACATAGAATATGTAACGTTGCCACGTTTATCTATTCGCTGTACAGTTCTAACGCTAATATCACATGCTTCAGCAGTTCTCTCCCGAGCTTTGGCAACGTCGCAGTTCAGGCCTCTTGCATCTGCTTTACACTTAAAATACTTATATACTTTAAAAACTTGCTCTTTACTTTGACTATGCAGAACCTTATGCTTATGCTGCTCATCTTCCATTATTTAGAATAGGAATTATTGCAATGCTCACTGATTTACAACTGTGCACTTCACAAAAACATCTCATTCGACACTCATGTTACCACGACAGACTGTTTTTTGTTTTTTGTTTTTTTTTTTTTTAATGGCTTTCGGCAACTAAGCCATTCAGCCAGCTCAATGTGTTTATGATATCTCTTCCAGTGAATTAGCTTGTCCAGTACCATTTTTTATGTTTCCTAAGTATAGACACCACAGGATGGATAGGACATTCACACAACACTTAAACACCCATGCCCTAAGCCGGACTCGAACCGGCGACCTTCGGCACGCGGAGCTAGTGCTCTAGCCCCTACGCTACCAAGGCCGGTGACAGACTGTTACTGAATCTGATTGGTTAATGGCAGAGCGATGTTGTATATGTGCATAGCTTCCCTAAACTGGGCCACCGTCGCTCAGGGCATGCACTATAGTTTGCTGTCAGCTTCTGTAAGGCAGGAATTTCATTCTATTGCTGAAGAAGGTTTATGGGCTTAAAAATTTTAATGCTCTTTGTGTGTACATGTTTTTCCGTGTTTTGACGCCACATCAATCTTCATCTGTAGTAAGCAGTGGTTATTCTCCAGTCCATATATATCAGGATAGGGAAGTAAATCACCAATTATCTTAGGTAATGGTTGTGTGGCATGAGCACATAAAAAAGGCAAGAACCAAATGACATGGTAGTTTCTGGTCTTAGCTACTTATGAACAAAGGAATATTACAGAGGGTGGGTGTTGTAGGAGAATGACTGTTAGCCAGAAACATTGTGGGGATAAATTCAATCCAAGGTCAAGGAGAGGGGTAGTGATTTGGAGCTAATACCTGGGGATTGCAAAATATTGCTGAAGGGCAGAATAATATAATAAAATCTTAACAACATAAACCTGAGAAAGCAAAAATAAATAAGTAAAATAAAATAAAAAAGGAATTTTAAACCAAAGAATTTATGAAGTTAAACATCATCTTTGGTTAGTGGTGGTTCAATTTTGGCAGAAAAGGGGGGGGGGCAAGGAGAGGATAGAGGGAAGGAAAAGTGATGACTGGGTATTATCATAAACTGAGACCAGGAGACTGCATTGTTCCTAGTTTGTACTGGTGGGCAAACTCCCACCTTCTGAGAAAGAAGGAGCTGCTGTTACCAGGGAGGACTGATAGCATGGACTGTGACACAAGAATTAAAATTATTGGTGTCATGGTAGATGGCATGGACAGCTACTGGATGTTTTGGATTCTGGGTGAATACAGTCTGTCAGTGGCCATTCATTCTTATAGTTAGTGGATTGGTGGTCAAACCTATATATGAAGCCAGGCAGTGTTTGCAAGTTACATGGTATATTGCATGGGAGGTTTCGCAGGTGGTATGTCCTATGATGGGAAAGCTGTCCCCAGTGACAGGGTTGGTGCAAGTGGTGGTGGGATCGTGTATGTTACACATCTTGCAGCAGGGTCTATTGTATGAGAAAGAGCCTTGGAGCTGCCTGATGGGATGAGGAAGACTATGTTTGTGGACTAGGAGTTGGTTGAGGTTAGGAGGCCTGCTGAAACGAGTTCTGGGAGGGACCGGGAGGATTTTGGGAAGAATGGATCTCATATCTGGGCAGGTTTGCAGGAAATCATACCCCTGCTGAACAATTGATTCTGTTGATGAATTTCAGGCCTGGAAAGTATTGTGTAATTAGGACTCGAGTATGGTTGGTTTTGGGGGGTTTAGTGTGGTCAACAGGCCGATCAGGCCCATGGAAGTTGTATGTAAACCAAAGCAAAGGAGTAGTTGCAATTATGTAAGGTATGTGGTGGTTCATTTCTGTATCCTAATTTGTAATTCCTTTTTGCTATTTAGCCCTATTATTTCATCGTATATTATATATATCTGCTTATTCTCTAGAACTCGACTACTACCTCAGGCCCCAGTCTATGTGCTGGATTCTCCTGGTCATCGGATTCTGGGGGACCAGTTATTCAATTCAACACCAGAATGCATCTCCATGCTCTTTCAAATCAAAGAATAAAAGATACACCATAATTAATGTACACACATCCTGAAATGATGAAAGAAGAAGTTGAAGATTTTTGGGAAGATATGGAGCAAGTCACAAGCAAAATGCCGAAAGACATTTAAAAAGTCCACTAGAGGACTTCAATGCACAGTTAGGCAAAGAGATAAAATACAGACAAATCACAGGCTCATAGACATCACATAACTGTATAAACAAAAATGTAGAACATCTTATAAAGTACTGTCAAAAGTTTAACTTAAAATCATGTCAACACAATTTCAAAAACCCAGACAGAAGCTTGCAATTTGGATATCACCCAACAACTTATAGGGATAATTTCAGATCAGATATTGTAGCCACATCAAGCAAAAGCTGAAGAGAAATTATAAAAGTTGAAAATGTGTAAAGGATTCTTCAAATCAGACCATCACTTGTTACAACTAAAGATTGGTCCAATCACATGAAATAGAAAACAATAAAGAAGAGAGTAACTAGCAAACCAAGTCATTAAAGAAATTAATCAAAACGCAACATAAAATTTAAAAGATTTCACAAATGCAGTCCAGAAGGCAATGCATCATGGACAACCTCCTAGAAAACATAGACATAGAGAGTGGAACAAGATTTGAAATAAGACTATTGATCAAACGGTCCCAGCAAGGACTAAATTTAACGGTAACAGAATGACAAACATGTAAGCAATTTAACATAGACCAGAAACAAATGTAGATACAACAAAAACAGAATACAAGAGAGCGGGGAAGACTTAAATAATACAAGAAACATCTATAGAACTTTCAGGGAAATTGTTAAGGGTTACCAACCTCCAAACTTTTGCTTTAAGAGACCAAACGGGTCCCTAGAAAAAAATATGAAACCAAACTGGAAAATTCTCACGTGATACTTTGAAAATCTCCTCTACTGCGAGAAACCAACAAGAAAATTAACATTTAGAGAAAATGCACCAAGTCCAGATTCTACACCACCCACATTGGAGGAAATAAAGGAGATCATAAAACAACAGTGCACCACGAGAATGACTTTACTGCCGAGATCTGAAAGATTGGGGATGAAAACATAACACAGAAAATTCTTTAAAATATCGGAAAAGTTTTGGTCATAGAACAAATCCCACAAGAATGGCAGTTTGCACTAATCCATCCACTACAAAATAAATAAATAAATAAATTTAAAAAAAGGTGACAAGACAGATCTTAATTATAGAGGTATCTCACTGCTGCCAGTCATTTATAAAATCTTCATTGAAGCCCTACTCAACAGACTAGAACCACAGGCAGATCCACAAATAGGCGAATACCAGGCAGGTTTTAGAAAACGAAGATTATGCATCAAATAGATCTGGAACCTGAGAACACTCATGAAGATAAGACAAAAAATCAATACTGTAATAACATTTGTGGATTTTAGAAGAAATATGACTCTGTAGACAAACTCTCTTTGACATAATGAAAGAATATGGCATAGACAAGAAGACAAGGGCTCTCATACAACAAACACTCATGGATATCATATCTGAAATAAAATTTATGGGAGAAATTGCTGAACCATTTGAAATTTGCACAATAGTCAGGCAAGGAGACAGATTATTGCCTACTCTATGTAACATCATACTGGACAAAGTTATCAAACAATGAGAAACACAGGTGAAAGGAATACAGTTAGAATGAACACATGATACCAAAACAATCATAAGATGCCTGGCATTTGTGAATGACCTGGCAATACTCAACAACAATAGACAGGAAGCACAGCAAGCAGTGAAACATTTATATCAAACTGTTACCAATACAGACCCACAAATTTCATATGAAAAAAAAAAACCACAGTACACAGATAAAAAAAAAAAAACAACGAACAATAAGCACAAAATTTGGAAACATAAAAAATGTCAAGAAATTCTAGTACATACAAACAGGAGGATCTAACAATGTGTCAAATGTGAAAAGACAGAAAAACTTCAAAGGGCATACAGACTCACTTGGGTACATTATAACAAAAGAAATATATCAAGGTAGGATAAAATCAGACACTACAACACAGCTGTACTGCCGGAAGCAGTACATTCATCACGAAATACCATGATTGGAACTACAGGTATCACAGAAGTGGAAAAGTTGAGCGAAAAATCCTTGGAAAATTTTTGGAGCAATACTTAAAGACAGCATATATATAAAAAATGTAAGAACTATACGAAACTATAGATAGACACACAGGCATAAATGTAAATTAGAATTCTATGTACATTTACAGAGAACGAACACCAGACTCATGAACTGAATTAAATTAAATTGCATGGAGCGCACGCTCTGGTGGCAATTTACCTAAACACCCATCTTCCCCCTTTTCTGCATCCACCTACATTTACCTTTTACAAATTTTAACTTTAAATTCTTTCAACGTTTTTGGCAAATTATTCATCATTTCTCTTGGTAACTTATTACAATCCCTGACAGCATTACCTAAAAAACAAGAATCTTCCTACACCCTTGTGCCTGAAATAGGCTCTTTGATGTGTTAAATGGCTCAACCAGGAAAGCCAATTGGTTCCATGAAATAGAAGGACACACCGATCTTATAGGAATCAGTAACGTAGTGACTCAAAAAAATGAACAATTCAGGAACAAAATTTTATACTCAAAATTCATAATCTAGAAACAAATGGGAACAAAATGGGCAAAACAAAGGAAACAGGAATACAGCAAATGTATGAAGAGGTCTTGGGAAGAGGAACAGAAGAAGACAAATACAGAAAAAAATCAACTGTGCAATCATGAACAATTTTAATTTAAACTGTCCTCAAGTGCAATAATGACTAATAATAATAATAATAATTTAGAGCCTATACTAGTGAAGCAGTTCCTAAAGAGTTTCCTACCATACATCACTTTTGCCAAAAGAAAAGTTTCCGTGCCACCTTCTGTCAAAAGAAAAGATTCCACACCTCCCTACAAACACAATTTAATTATTAAAAAGGTAAATGCTTATTTCTTAGTACTAATAATCTCAGAGGAAACTCACTAAATATGTGATGTTAGAATAAAGGAGAAGTCAGTGAAGGAGACATAATTACATCGATGACGTAGAGATAGGATATCATTCACATGGCCAGCAAAATTACCTTGAACCCCCCCCCCCTTTTCCCTCTCCATTCCTAAAATGTCTTGGTGCCTCCAACTAAGGGAACCTATATACTGGAGCATATTTTGAGAGGAGAGGGTGGTAGTGTTTCATGACAACATATGGGCCTATTATAAGAAAAGCATAAAACCTTACTTTGCAAAATACTACTCCTACCCACATTCACAGCTATTTTTTTTCTCTATTAGTTACAGAAACAAAAAAAAAAGAAATGATTATACATACAATAAAAAATTACAAAGTCTTTTTATTCTGCTTAGGGCTTTATACCATGTTGACATTGCAGACATTAGAAATGGCAGAGGATTAGGAACAAGGAATGGAAAGGTGTTTGATGGAACCATACCAGCATTCAACTGCAGCAATTTCAGGAAACCATGGAAAACTAAAATCTTGACTGCCAGGAGTGGATCAGAAGCCACATACTTACAAATTCTAGGCCCAAGCATTACCACTCAAATATGAAGAAAATTTGAGAATATGCTGGTAGGCCAGTTCCTGGCAACAGATTACAGGATATGGTGACTGTAGTGAGGAACAAATGCGATCAGATTTTCTTAAAAGTTAACCACTATAAATAAAAAATTAAATAAACAAATTACAATCTCACCTCACTACACAGTAAGTTACACAACTGAGGTGGCAGACTGTCATATAGATACTTGTGCAAGTCACCAAGTTGTGGTGTTTGCTTCCTCCATCTGTTACCAAATACTGACAGCAGGCCAACAGGATGCTCTCGTTCCTTAAGCAGACGATGAATCAATCGACTGACGTCCCTCCCAATCGATTTGAGGACAATTTCCTGCAGTGTAGCAGGCTGTCTGTAAACAACCATCTCGGTCCCTGTGAAATGAAATTAATTCCTTTCAACATACAACAGTAACCTACATACGTAGCAGAGCCAAACTCGCAAGTTAATTTAACTATCTTTAATGAGTGACAAAAACCCAACAATATTTGCATATTTTAACACCACCTTTATTTTAGATTGTTACTCTCTTTTTCTTGAAATACAAATCCAGTAATTTTAATGCCTTTGACGTTGCCCAATGCCTCTTATTTTTAAGGATGCAATTCAATCCTACTGGAAACAGTCAATTTTTTCACCCTAGCATTGTTGATGTGAATTACAGTGTTGTGTGTTCCAGCAATTCTCCTGCTGCGCAAAATATTGCATTATCATTCAGGATAAAATAGAACATATTGACTGATAACTGTGTGTCCGATTTTTGCTCTGGCGACAAATTTAGGCATTCAAATTATTCTAGAGACCGTGGGGTCTGCTAGTATTGGCTAGATAGCTTTATATCCAACATTAAGTTCACACTTGCCGTTACCTCCTGGGATCTTGCTATGAAGACTTGAAACTTTTGGACGTATTCCAAAGTTGTGGTCAATTTGACTGTCTCATTGGTTTACTCATTTTCCGCATCCCACAGTGGAAGATAGGATAGCACGGTTTCAGCTCCTAGTACCCACGTCTCTCTTCTATATGACTGGTAGGAATTATTTCAAGTCTGTGAGGATCCTATTCCTTCCCTTCAATTTCCTCGTAGTGGTGTTTACTTCCAGCAATGCTCCGTCCACACCTGAGGCAGTGTTTGCTGGGAGACAGTTACACTCGTAAAGCTATGAATTAAATATTCGGTTCAGATTAATTTAATTCTATACAAGGGTGTTTTCAGAACTTACATCACAAAGTGTTGTGAGAAAGTTGGACTAAAAATTGAATCTGGGCTAAAGTGTTGCCCATTTTAGATCTGTTTCATGCCAGTCCCATTATTTATATCTGAATTTAGTAAGCCAGCTATTAATTGCTTCTATTTTTTATGTTTCTTCGACTGGACTGAAGTATGGGTAATTTTTCCAAAGGATGGCTCATAATTGATCTGAATTCCTACAGATAATTTTTGTTTTTTCCAATCTGCATAGATTGCCTCTTCTTTTTAAGTTAGACTGTAGGCTCTTTACAGGTTCTTTGTTTAAGTTCTCCATAGCAGGAAAGTATTTACTTGTTACATAGCTTAATTTCTCTTCTCCCAGCTGAGAAATAAGAAATTATTTTACAATAGACGTCCTCAACATTGGTAGTTTATTAGAAAAATTTAGACTTATTGTGTATTAGTTCCAGATGTTTCCTTCTATACATTTTGACTATTACTCCCCAATATTTCTATTTTTAAGGTATCCTTTGGCAAAGTAGAAATTTGTTTGACAAAATCTCTGTTGCAGAGACAGGAAGCATCAGTAATATTATGTATAAATGTATGTATTACATGCATGGGCGCCGGCAGGATTGCTTCTAGGGGGGTGCACCAGGGCTGCATTGGTGCCCCCCCCCCCCTATCGGCCCAAAAATTTCTGGGCTGGCGACCTTTTTTTTTTTAGCTCTACTACTGCCCAGACGGCGACCCGGGATGTCAGGGGGGTGCAAGTGCACCCCCTTGCACCCCCCTCCCGGCGCCCATGATTACATGTTTATTACATACACAATATCATGACATTTACAGATTCGATCAAGCTATGTGTCTGAACAGACCAAGTAGCAGTCTCTTTTGTCTTATCTTACTACTCCGGTTCATTGCTAGGAATCTGATGCATTGTGTGGGTTTGTTGCTTGTTAAAACCACTGTAGCAGTCAGTATCTTCTCTTATTCAATCTTTTTTTATGCTTGCCTCCCACACAGAAGCATCTTTAAAATATTTTTTTGACTTTATTTTTAAGAATCATTCATAAATTTGATGCCGGTATACTAAACATTTATATTTATTATCGTTTGTTAAGTATTAAACTAAGGAAAAAGGAAACTGCTTTAGGCAATATAATTGCAAGGAAAGGGAAAATGACTCACCGAAATATTGAGTCTATTTGTGTGTTCGTGATATATGTTCTTCTCTCGTCGCTGCCTTCAACTTTGGTGAGTGATGAGTCATTTTCCCTTTCCTTGTGTTTGTTAAGTATACCACATACGAAGGCAGGTGGGCAAGGATGAACACACTTATCAATATCAGAGACATATGAGAAGGGGAAAGATTGTTTACATGTCCAAACCTACCACAGGAACAAGCCACATAGGAACCAATAGGGAAGGTTGGCAATTGCACTATTGAGGAAGAGAGTTGACCAATGATAATTGTGGGAAGTAATCGATATGATGGCCAAACAAAGAAAGATACATTTAAAAAAAATATATTTTCTAAATTTTCATTCTTTTAGTGTTCATCCTAGTGGTTAAGCCTTCATCTGTCATACATGATGGGCTATTTTTCCCATTCTTCCTTATTTTCATTGCCAATATCATTCAATTACCTCCCTTTTAAGAATCGTTAGTGTAGTTCATGTTGGTGTACAAAGAGAATCCACTAGAGCAATTTAATTTAACTCTGCATTTTCACTAACTCATCATTTTCTCCACTAAAGATAATGATTTACATTTTCCAATGCTCATTATGTTTAAATGAAGCAAGAGAAATGAAAAATTACACAACGATTGTAAATGGCAGTACTCAAAAGGTGCAGTACAGTAAATGGAATATACACAGTGCATACTGTTTCTGAGACTATTGCTGCCAGTGCAAGTAAGCAGTGGAGAGATACAACATACACGTTGCTCAAACAGAGGCAAAGGCAGAAATTGATTCTTAGAAATCAGAACAAATGAACTTATAGTTCATATATATTTTTTAGCATTATAAACAGTATATATGAGCACTATAGGCAAGTTTTTTAATCATAGTTTGGTACTAAATCAGACTAAGACCTCATAAAAGGAGTAAAATGTACAGAATAGTATTATAGCTGTGGATATTATAACTGACAGCATTTTAATGAACTACTAGTGTACATTCTTTTCACTAATTTCACACACTTACTGGTTTTTGGACTTTGTCTGGGAAAATTAAAGAAGAAACAGAAAATTTTTGTAGTTACAGGATAACAAAATAAAGAAAATAATAACCAGTAAGTATGAAAACTAAAATGTCATTTGAAATAAAAAAAATTGTAGGTAAAAATAAACTATGACAAATGATGTTTGATAAATAAATGTAGAACCTTTTAATAGTAATTCTTTATTTGTTAAATGTGTTTGTAGGAATAATGAAGTTTACATAAACTGAATACTAACAAAAACTGACCCCTGAAGATTGATATTTGTTGAGTAGCAGATGGTCAAATTTGGGGAGAGGGGAATGTATTCAAATATTTTCTTGGACGGACAGAAATCTCACTTCAGAATAGATTTCAGGAGTTGTGATACTAATCTGGTACAAAGTTGACAGACTTAAAGCTTGGGAAAAACTGTATGGCACAAACTGAGATTGCTCTCAGTAGGTATTACCAGCTTGTTGGGATGTATTGGTTAGGTAAAGTTGTTTGCCTATCAGATTGGGTGGCTAGCTTAAGTCTTGACAGATAGTACTGGAATACTGACAACTGAGCGTAAACATGAAGCTCGGAACACAACTCTCCTACAAGGAGAATTCGGTTAATAAAGGGTGGCAGCTGTCAAAATGTAGGTACTAATGGAGTATCAAGGATTTGATGAGAAAACTGATGCTTGGGAAGTCACTGGAGAGGTATCTACAGCCATCCAGGTGACATTGGAGTTAGAATCTGACCAAGTTAGCAACAGGGTACAAATTAAACTTGATAAAATTCAGGAGGGTTTTTCTCCATGTTAGAAGAGCAAAAAATATAATTTATGAACCTAATCTGAAATAAGGATTTCAGGAAAAACAGTTCAAGTCATGCGAGAAAGGTCACAGCCATTTATTTGCTTAACAGTAATAGTCACAGGTTTTGTGGTAAATTAGGCCTTGAAATGAGAGGTAGTTATTTTTTTTACTGAGGTTGCAAAAAGATAGGTTGAAAAAACTATCATGAATATAGTACTCAGTGACATGTTGTTCTACTGGACTGAAAACATGATAGTATGGATTGTTACAATAAAAAAAAGTGGCATTAAAGGTGATAAGATTGACTTCAGCAGGGAGTGGACATAAGACATTCTACGGATCGCTAAGTGTCTTTAATGTGGAAAGGAAAGAATATTTCTTCAGTTCAAAGCTAGAATCAGTCAATTTTTCATTCTTATTTAAATTGCCACCCTTTTCAACCAACCACCACCTTGCAGTTTACTGGCAATATGCATGAAATCATCTGTTCAATCATGCTGTCAAATGTGATATGTTTCAGATAACAGACCTTGCATGGTGGTGTAACAGTTAGCGTTCTGGCCTCGCATTCGGGAGGACGCCGGTTCGAATCCCCATCCGGGCATCCAAATTTGGGTTTTCCGTGGTTTCCCAAATCACTCCAGGCAAATGCCGGGATGCTTCCTTCAAAAGGCCATGGCCGAATTCCTTCCCATTCCTTGCCCCTCATCCTTTCCCGTCTCTAAAGACCTTGCTGTTAAGAGACGTTAAGCAATAATAAAAATTCAGATAATAGAAACTTTCAAACTCCCTTATTTGGGTTGATACAACCACTATTTACCTTTACCATACATAGTGGACATAGTTACAAGCTCCTAGTTACAGAGCAAAGAAGCAGCCTCTTCCTTTCTAAGCTACAGGAAGTTCATGTCCAGAATCAAAAGAAAAAGCAACGTATTCTTATGTTGAAGACACAAAATGTAAACATCTTAGCATATCTTTTCATGAAAAACTCAAGTGGTAAGGGCACACTGGACAGATGGAAGGGAGATGAGGGGATGTACCAGGGAACTGGGCTACGAAACTTGGTCAAACCCTTGCTTCAGTACAGAAGGGTAGCAGAGAACAGGTGTCAAATGTAGTAGCTGGAGAATGTGCAACGGAGGGCAGCTAGATTTGTTTGTGGGAACTCAGAATCACTGCAGGACACAATCGGTAACTGACAGGAATAAGCAGCTGTGCTGGGAGTCTGTGAGAGAATGGAGAAATGGAAAGAGAGTGCTTGGAGTGTATAAGGCATATACTGGTGACGATACCTAGGTGGGTATTGGAAGAAGTAGGAACAGTACATAGAAGAGAAGAGTCGAACAACTAACTAGCCACCGATTTCAGGTGTAAGGAAGTGGCAAAATTTTCTTTTGTAGGTAAAGAAGCAGTGATTGTAATAAATAACTGCAGGAAATACTAAACAGTTTACACGAGACACTGAAGTAATTTAAGATAAAAATATACTAAATTTGAGGGAGACACCACCAGAGTTTGTGAGTCCATCACAATTAAATCTAATAAATAGGTCCACAGAATCATCACAATGCTATTCAAGTTATAAACATCACTTCACTTTACTCATTATCATGCAGATAACATTTAAGCCCTCAGTCCCAAAAGCAACCTCTGATAATCCAAGACGCAGAAGGAAAAGTTTCTTATAGGAATTTGTTTCAATGATGTTTGTCTGGGTATTATGATCCTAAATGCCCTTTTGCACAAAATTAAAAAGGGTACATGAACATTTACTATAGCGTGTGTCTACCAAATATGAATAGTTTTTTTTTTTAATCTGACAGTAAACAATTAATGAAACATATTACAATATTTTTATTTATAATTAATGACAGTTACTGGCTACAATCTGTGCCTATATAAGCTTGATGATACAACTCAGCTGTCAATTTCCCCCGCACATACCAATCGATTTTTTATCCACATAAATCTGTAATACCTCACAAGAAAATTCAAAATCTGAGGTCAGTACTAATTATTTTAAGTGTTTTAAATATGACCTTTGCTGGAGTTTCATATACCTTTGTAAAATTTCCTATTCAAAGGAAAAAATGTTTTTGATCAATCTTAATAATTACTATGAAGTTTGTAATGTTCGTATGTAAACACTAGTTTACTTAGCACTAGAATGGAGTACTTGCTATTTCATTATTCATATTTAAGTGTCAAACAGGTACACACATATAGTTACTACTCATTACCAAAGTTTATATATGAATGTGGATCATTCAGAAATTGGAACACAGATGTTTCGTTTTTAACAACTTTCTCACTGATTGCTTCATTTTGGGATTTACAGTTTATCTACAAATAAGGAATGAATAAACACTAGAAATTCCATTTGCACTGATGATCTGCCTTAGCTTATTAATTGGATTCATCATGAATCAGTTAATTAGAATTAGTGATGAAATAAACTTTTCTCGGGTTTTCTGACGGATAATATTTTTATTTAAATCATTGTACAACGTTTCGGCAGCAACCTCCGCTGCCTTCATCAGGTACTGCGTCATATCGAAGCTCAAACAGTAACTGCCTCACGGACGACCCGGAACTTCCATAAGTAGCCGGGAAAAACTTAATTCCCAGAATTAGTGATGTCTACAAGGCAATAAATAACCAAAACCTAGTTGCTCCCTTTTTTTTTGCTGCCGTCAGTCTTTCGACTGGTTAGATGCAATCCTCCATCCCTTCCTATCCTGTGCTAATCTCTTCATTTCTACATACCGCTTACAGCCCACGTCCTCAATTATCTGCTTCATATATTCTAATCTCTGTCTTCCTCTACAGTTCTTACCTTTGACTGTTCCCTCCACTAACAAATTAACCAATCCAGCATGTCTCAAAATATTACCTACCAGCCTGTCTCTTCTTTCTGTAAGCTTCTTCCACAAACTTCTTTTCTCACTTATCATTTCCAAGACTCGTTCATTTCTTACTTTGTCTGTCCACTTAATTTTCAGCATTCTTCTGTAGCACCACATTTAAAATGCATCAATTTTCTGTCTTTCCGGTATTCCTAAAGTCCATGTTTCGCTACCATAAATTGCTGTGCTCCACACAAACAGTTTTAAAAAGTTTTTCTAATTCCTAGATTAATATCTGAAACTAAAAGATTTCTCTTTTTCATAAAGGCTCTTTTTGCTAGTGCTATTCTGCTTTTAATATCATTCCTGCTTTGGCCATCGGTTGTAATTTTGCTTACCAAGTAACAGAATTAATTTACTTCTCCTATTGCATTCGATACTATTTTTATATTTAATCTACTAGTATTGGTATCATTTTTGCTACATTTCATTACTTTTGTCTTGCCTTGATTTATATTCAGTCCAAAATCTTCCTTCAGTATTTTGTTCATGCCATTCAGTAACTTCTCAATATCCTCAGCCCTCTCTGCTAACAAGACAATGTCATCAGTAAATCATAGCATACTGATTTTTTCTCCCTGAAAACTTATGCCACATGGAAATTTTTCTTTGACTTTCTTCATTTCTTCTTCTACATACAAGTTGAATATTAAGGGGGATAGACTACAACCTTGTCTCACACCCTTTTTAACTGATGCATGTATCTCGTGATTCTCTGCTTTTATTATAGCCACTTGATTCTTATATAGTTTATAGAGTATTCTTCTATCTCAATACCTGACTTCTTTAAAATTTCGAACATCTTGTCCCACCTAACATTATCAAAAGCTTTTTCTAAATCAACAAATGCCACAAATGTATCTTTGTTTTTTGTGATCCTCCCTTCAAGTATTAATCTTAAAGACAGAATTGCTTCCCTTTTACTGCGATTTTTCCTAAACCCAAACTGATCTTCACCTACTATCTATTCTACTACCCTTTCCATCCTTCTGTATATTATTCTGGTCAGTAATTTTGAAGCATGTGTTGTTAGATTAATGGTGCGATAATTCTCACATTTGTCGGCTTGTGCTTTCTTTGGAAGTGTGAAGATGATATTTTTATTAAAATAAGTTGGAATTTCTCCTGTTTCATAACTTTTTGATATCGGCTTGAATAGTCTTTCGATTCCTTCCTCTCCAAGGGATTTAAGAAGTTCTGCAGGGATCTCATCAATTCCAACTGCCTTATTTGCTTTCAAGTTATTCAGAGTTTTATTAAATTCTGTCCTCAAAACAGGATCTCCTAAGTCATCAATGTCGATATCATCTTCCTTTTCCATTACACTATTGTTCAATTCGTCCCCATCATACAGTTTCTCAATGTATTCTTTCCATCAGTTAGCTCTATCTTCTGAGCTTAAAAGAGGTTTCCCATCGGCAGCTTTAATGTTCATACCCTTTTTCTTCATTTCTCCAAAATTTTGTTTGATTTTTCTATATGCAACATCTACTTTACCTATGAACATTTCCTTTTCTACTTCTTCACACTTTTCTTGTAGCTCCCTTTTATAGCTCTCAAAACTGTAATAGCTTAACAGTTGTACCTATCACAGCTTTTATGAAACAAACACATCTCAGAATTGGCTTATCAACACATTATAAACACAAAACACAACCTCCTCTTTCTCATTTTTCATTATTTCTACCAGTTCGTCTGACTATTAACATTGTTACCTGCTACTGTACTACAACTGTTTAGAAGAAGAAAAAACTGAATTCTCTAGGCATTTAAGAATACGTATTATAATCTTCTCCTCTTAGAGTTGATTGGAATGTGCAGAAAATTCATGTTTAAACTCCAATCATAATCTGTTCGCAACTGGAAACTATAATGATGATAGATTTTTTGGTCTTTACAGTTGTAACCTAGAATACTGCTGTAAGCAGTTTACAACACTAGATTATCGTTCATCACACAGCCTAAAACTGAATGTAAATAAGAGAGTTCATCTTCTCTTACCTCAACAATTGACAAGCCTACTTTAAACCTTAAATAAAATGCAAAACCAATTGTTGAACTACAATTCTGATCAAAAATAACTTAATTGTAGTTCTAAATCAGTCACAAGATTACAAAGAGCACTTCCATAGAATAGCTGTACAAGTTAAAACCCAAAACAACATTGTCCAAACACTTTCAGGAACAGGTTGGGAGCACCTCTCACAACGTCAGCTCTTGGTCTAGTATATTTAGTTGTGGTCACACTAAAAAGATTGACCCCCAAGTAAACAACATAATGAGGACAATAACATGTACTATATGATCTACATCAACAGAATTGGCTATTTGTACTTTCTAACGTCCCTCCATGTCTCGAAAGACAACTGGATTAAAGAAGGAATGGCAAAAACATCTGAGGAACACACAACTTCCAATACATTTTGTATGCACACATTAAACTCAAAACAGTCTCAAATCAAGGAAAACAATGTGAGATGATGGTCTAAAATCAGTTCAACTTCAATAAAGAATGTTATTCTGAGTAGATCAAGTCTAATAGTGAAAAAATATCTCTATCTCAAGACTCTATAACATATCACTTGGATTCAATCTAACAGGAAAATCTTGAAGTTACTGAAACAGGTGATGTGACTATTGGAGTCACAAGTGACAAATAACTGAAAACCTTTCCTGTGACTCTGAGAACAGATAGAAAAAATGCTGACACATCAGTTATGATAAAGTGACAATCCCCAATGAAAATAGAGGAGGATAAGGAAAATAAATCCATTATCATTCACTACTGATAAAGGCCATCCATGACAAATAAATATTTACAAACTTTACTTTACAATATTTGGGCACAAATCAAAATCACATTAGATCTGAGATATGACAAGGAGATGAGATGTGTACACAGGAGATCTATCAAACAGTTATGTCACGGGATTCTGTGTACACATCCGATGCGCTTGCTATGTGTTTCCTAAGAAAGGAGGTGCACTAAGCCAGTGACTCAGGTGAAACAGCCCGTTCCTTCCCTCCGTGAACTGCAGTTAACTGTGGAATCTGAACCACGAACCTCTCTGCTTACCACACACAAAGAAAGGAAAAATTGTAAAATATCCTGGCTGCACCCGAGACCCAAATTTTTAAGGCAAGTGCCTTAACCAATTAACTACAAGACCTATCATATGAATTCGAAAATATTTAGTAAATAACTACGCTTTACTATACAATTTATTTAATTTTGGTATGGTACAACCAGTAGCACCTCCCAGAATTTTGTGTACTTTTGACCCAACCATCACCAGAGATGCTAGAGCTTTACAAGTATGTCATGAACTTGCCTTTACAGAAGTGGAATTTCATTGAGAGGGTGATGAGGGAACACATCATCGAAGAAAGGGAACTGATTTACTAAACCTTGGTTAGACAATTTCTTGAATATGGCAATCTATTATGAGGCCCACACTCATTTTTCAAACTCAAGAGCTCAAGGAGATGGAAGGGAGAGCAGCTGGATTTGTTCATGTAAATTACCACAGAACACGATCAATAGCTGACATGATAAAGGACCAGGGTTTGGCTTCATTGCAAAACAGGAGATTGATGAAAAAAGCACTGGAAGCCTACAAGGCGTGTCTTAGTGATGGCAACTGGGTAAATATTGGTATCAGAATTAGGAGTAATACATGGAAGGGAAAATATGGCCATAACCATAAGCTGGCACTTGATTTTAGGCATGAGGAAATTCTTTTTTATGTAAGAATATAAAGGACTGGAATAATTTTCTGAGGTGCATGGTGAAGAGTTAAAAATTAAAACTCATAATGGGATAGAATACAGGGGTGATGAAATTGCACTGAAAGACTCTGAAGGTTAAAAATCAAGTAATCAAAAAGAATGTAGGGAAATTTCCATTGGGACAAGTGCTCCATTGCAAAACAATCTTTTGTACAGTGTACATTTGATATCGAACAGGTCAAAGTTATGAGGTGATGGATAGTCAAGGAGGAGGAAAAACATTGTGAAAAGCACACAATATCACACACTTTTAGTGAATCGTGGAATAATTATAAAGGAAAAGAATGAGAACATGTAAATAATCAAATAAGTCACACAAAGGTACATAGTGAAAACGCTACCAAATTAGTGCTACTTTTTCATTTTTATTTCACACTTAAGTGGACAAACAGTGATACTATGATGCATTAGTACCTAGGAAATTTTTTCCAAATTATGTTAAACAAATGAAAATTATTAAAAATTTAAAGCAAACTTCACTAGATTATAGAGTACTGCATCCAACTTTGATCTGCATTTTGTATTTGAAGCGAGACCATCTTGGACAAAATTTTCTGATAACTGTTCTTGCAATCATTTTCATTAGTAACTAGCTTCTTCCCCCAACAAAAATGATGGCTTGAGTGCAGGTTTCCTGACTCATAATTATAAAAAGCAACTAAAAATACTGGTCAATGAATCAGTTTGCTAATAATTAGCAACTAAACCCATCAAAAATGAAAAGTTGATTACAGATTTCTAGCTCATAACTAATATAATTTTTAAAAGTATCTGTTGTAAATATCACAACAGTGATCTGAGAATATAATGAAACCAACACTGAATGAATATGAATAAAAAGCAACTAATAAACGAAACAAAACACAATTTAAAATATTGGTGCATGTCTCATTGCGTAATAATGGCGACTCCTATGAATGTAAATATACTGTCTGACGGCATCATGTGATACAACTGCAATGGACCACATGCTCCAGTGGCAATTTCCCTACACATCAATTTTATTCCATTTCCTGTACCTGCCTACTTTTGCCCTCTATAAATTTTAACTTTAAATTCTTTTAGAGTTTTTGGTAATATATTCGTCTTTTCTCGTGGCAATTTATTCCAAACCCCGACCCTCTTACCCACAAAAGAAATCTTCCGACACCCTTGTGCCTGAAATCGAGTGCCAGCTTTTGGTCGTGCTCATCTTTTCCCTTCCATGCTCTATTCCTAAGTCTTAGGCTAATATCTTTCCATATCTCATCACAAATATAGGTCTTGTACATTCCCATAACACTCCTACTGTCTTTCAATAACTTCCATTCCAGCTACTTTATCATAGTGGTTACTTAATGTGTTCTGCAGTAATTTACAGAGACAAATCTAGCAGCCCTTCTTTGCACCCTCCTTTACTTAATTCCCTCCAGTACCGGATTAACAACGTAGCAAGAGTTAGCAAATCGTACAGCCCCTTGCCTTCTGGGGACCGCGCGCCAGGCCTGGTGCTCCACTCTTCCCCCCCCCCCTTTTTTAGCTCAACCACTGCCATGGTTGGTGACAATAGGTTGTTTTATTTATTGGAAACTTTAATAAGTAAGCAAACAAAAGGCCTCTTTTTCACATTTGCTACAGCCACGCGCTGTTTTAATTCTGCTCTGATTCCCTAACTTCTCTGGTACATTCCCTCATCATTCTCCGAGTGAAGGATTTTGAAACCTTTTCCAGCTACTTGTCCAATGTTTCATACCCAGTCGAGTTTCTTATTAAATGTTATGTCATGGTATTTACATAACAAGTCTTCGACAAGCAACTCTTTCTTCAGTGTGTAATCATAATGAACCTTTACTTTTTTATCTGTGTACCTAACAAGATTAATCTTCTTTGCATTTATCTTCACACCATTTTATCAATATTCTACAGACGTGCACAACATTGTGGTGCACAGTCACTGATCACGTAACTCGTAAATCTAACAAATTTCTCCGTACTGTGCTCAAATTAGTTTCATTTAAAAAAAAAAAAAAAAAAAAAAACAGAAATACTGACAAGTAAAATTATTGCACATATACAGTAGACAATGACATATTTTAATAAGATTATAATTATATGAAGCTGAATATAAGTTTTGATTAAAAGACTAAAATTAGTGTTCACATATTAATTTGTTTAACTCCTTTTTAAATTTCTCCACATTTCTTAAGCTTTTTAATCTGCTGATAGGTCCTAACAGAATTTATTCTTCCCCACTATTTTCCAAAATTTTGGGCTCAGTTGTCATCGACATGTTTTACTCGTCATTGGCAAGGACAAATTGTGAGCTACGTTGCTATGGCCCAATGCCCTTGCAGACGCCAAGCATTTTACACCTACTGTCAGGCAATACTGAGCACTAATGGGGGAAGGGAACGTGTAAATATGATCATCATGTGAGGTGTATTCTTTGTTTGTGAAATGTGTAGTTTATGAGGCAGAGATTAGGGACCATCCCAGCTTTCTCCTCGATGGCTGCGAAAACAGCCAAAACACTGCACTGAGGACAGCCAGTACAGGGGTCGTGGCCAGTCTGCTGTACATCGTCTGGCACCTCAGCACACTGGCAGATTAAGTTGTTATAGAAACTATCCTGCAAATGCTAATGTTTTCTGTATTTTTATTAAATTTTTGGGGGTATTTTGGTATTTAGTTGGCTTTAAAAGATTTTTTTTTTTAAAATATATACAATGATGCTCTTAGTAAAAGCTAAAATTTGAGATAAGTATACACATTTGAAAAGGCAACTACAATGACGAAGCAAATATACATAAAAAATGTATGGTATGGTGAATTAACTAAATAACTGTGGTCTACATGTGACTCTGTTTTGACCATTTTATAATTCACTAATTGTTTTTTGCATTTAAATGGCTGTAAAGTCAAAACATTATTTATTTATCTCTTATTTTAACAAATTACATGTATTCTATAATTCAGTACAGTCTTTAACTGTTATTTTTATGCCATATGAAATAAATTAATAAAATTAATTGACTGCTTTCAGTGCTACACTGATTTCATGAATTAAACTTATTACTTCTTACGTTAAATTAAATTTTCAGTTGCCCTCATGGTATAAACTGATAGGATTCCACTGAACTGAACTGAGCTTTTCACAATCTGCAATTAATGAAATGTTCAAGATGGAAATTAATATAAGGATCTGAAATCAAAACTTTATTTAAATCGTCAATAGGTAGCCTAGTACCTATGTTTTTAACATTAACAATAAAAATTCTGGTGGTTGGTAAAAAAAAAATCTTTGAGCATGATCCATGTATATAAGAAATACTAAAAAACCAAATATAGTGATAACTTATTTCTGCTTTGATTTTCCAAAATGGGGATCAACCCAGTTCCGAAAGTAAGCCGACAGACGTATTTACAACAGTTCATTGACAAATGCGCTGTTGTTTATAACGAAAATAAACAACAGTTGCATACAAGATTTCATGGGAGTTTTCAAGAACATCTACACATCAGCGCGTCTCGATTAGACTGAACGATTAAAAAGTGTATTCACGTTATTTTCTACTAGCTGCTTTAATTTAATAAAATATACCATTAAAACACTAAATCAAAGACTCTATTGAGTGAAAATGACACCGGCTTAAATATCATCAACATATTTTCATCTAGTAATTTAATTGTTCTATACAATTTTGTGCGACCGAAATAACAAGCAAGATAACTTTGTTTTTGGCAGTCGGCTTTCTTACCGAGAAAACAAATTCAATTTGCGAAGAGAAACTTGGATTTCAACCTCCGTTAAAATGTGAAAAATCACTTCCCCTTTCCTCGGAACTGGTACCGTACCTGGCTGGCATGCAGCTACATACTGACGTAATGCATCGAGTCTTTCGTCCTGGCGTTCTTTCCTGTTGAATTTAAGCAAGTCACGGCGCTTCACAGTGTGCCTTCACTAATCTTCACAACATAACATGTAGCACTATATTCTTGGAAACCGATATGTATAACAATTCTCATAATCAAAATGTAGCTAAATGCAACAGTATATGTATCTATTTTTAGCGCTCGCCCTTATTAATATTTTAAATTTTTTTGTATTGGTATATTTAAAGTACTTTGCTAAGACGAAAATATGATAACATTAGAGAATTCTTCAATCGGAATCAGCACTACACCTATTAATTTCTTTTTGGCACAACTTATGAAAAGTGTAATTTAATTCATTTTGCCCACATATATAATTATCGGGAATTTTTGGTGGATTTTCTCAACAAAACTTTTTTTAGTGTCATCAGTCTTTTGACTGGTTTGGGAGTGGGGACAAGGAACGGGAAGGAATTCGGACATGGCCTTTTGAAGGAAGCATCCCGGCATTCAACTGAAGTGATTTGGGGAAACCGTGGAAAACCCAAATCTGATGCCCGGACGGGGATTCGAACGGCGTGGCGTCCTCCCGAATGAGAGGCCAGAGCATTAACCGCTCACCCCCAACGCTCGGTCCGGCAATGAAGAAAGCAGCATCAAGTGGGAATGTCTGAAACCCATTCCTACAATGAAAGTGATAGCGAAAGTGAGATGTTAAACCCAGACAACATGAACAGTATTTTACTTAGAGCAGGTATCAGTCAAAGCATTGATCTTGCGCAGTTCACAGAAGTGAAATCCATAAGGAAATGCGGTGGCAGCCAGAAAGGAAAAGTGAAACAAGCAAGAAGCAGTATGGAAATCTCGACTCGGAACCGGTTAACGCCATTAAAGGCACCAAGCAACCAAGACAACACAGAAGAGAGGCACCGAATAGGCAAAACACAGGTATCCTACCGGAACAAAAGAAACCTTCCCACCTATTGTGATCGAAGTTGTCAAAGAATTCATTCAAATGAACCAAGTGATTAAAGAAAATCTACAAGGGAACCTGAAGGTTGTATGCAGAGGTGCCACCCTAAGGCAGTGGTTCCCAAATGGTGGTCCGCGGAACCCTGGGGTTCCGTGGAAGGGTCACAAGGGTTCCGTGTTCCGTCTGAGAATTAAATAAAATATTCGTTGAAAAGAGTCACAACTGCTCCATGAGAAGGGTATCTTGGTTCTGCTTCCGTTTGTGACGAATTACCGATGCGAGACTTGTTTCTCAGCTTACGCTTATAAAAATGGGGATCCGCCAAAAAATGTATGATCGATTAGGGTTCCGTGGCCAAAAGGAAATTGGGAACCGCTGCCCTAAAGTACAATGTACCATAGACTACTAGTTTATAAACAAATTCTTTAAGGAAAGTGGAATACCCTTCCACACCTGCCAGTTTCCAAAAGACAGGCCATTGAAGGTGGTAATTAAAGGATTGCCACCAACAGTGAAAACAAGAGAGACTGAAGCTGAGATAAAGCAGAAAGGTCATGGACTGAAAGTGTTCAACAATTTAAGAAAACAGAAACGACCACCAAGACACTAATCCCACTGGCGGTTTATCGAGTTACATTTAAAACACTATCGGACTCAGAACGCATCTACAAAGAGCGAAGCAAATTATACACCGGGATACATGTAGAGCGATATAGACGCCTGCTAGGACCTTCCCAATGTATGAGATGTCAAAGAGTAGGACATGCTGCCAACTAATGCACACTTCCGCATAGATGTGTAAATTGTGCAGAGCCCCATTCCACAAAGGAATGAAAACTGCCAGAAAAATCACCAGCTAAATGCACCAATTGCCAGGGAGCTCATGCTGCCTCGTGGAGGGGGATACCCGGTGTTCCAGGCAGCAATAAAGACCGCCGAGATTCAACCGAAACCCAAGGGAGATTATTTAAGGCAAGAAAGAGATAAATGACTCCCAAAAATAAGCCAGTAAAACAAGAGCAGCAGTAGATGGCAGGAAGAGCGTCCAAAGAGAAAACAGGAATAGACTATCCTATGAGGAGGTGACAGGGAAAAGAGTCAAACAAGAATGAAGAAAAAGTGAAGAAAGGGAACGAGACATCCGGCCAAAAGACGACGCAACATCAAAGATTGCATAAACGCGCTGAGAAAGATGGAAAAATTAAAAAGACCAATTATAAATGTGAAAGAACCCATAAGCAGCTTCGACAAGCTAATGGCCTTGGCTGAAGCTGCAATAGCTCTCCTGGAATAATAGAGAGAGAAAAACATACAGAAGCTACAGGACACTAATATAACAATATGGAATGCGAATGGGCTAAAGGGCAAAAGCCAAGAACTACGACAATGCCAAGTACATATCCTACTAATAAGTGAAATACATCTAAAATCTATGGTTTATCAAGATAGAAGGCATGGAGACATATCGTACAGACCGCCCACATACAAGAGGAGGAAGGACAGCTATATTGATATGAAAGACTGTTATACACCAACTCGTCCAGATGGCACCCCTAATGGAACTAGAGGCAACAGCAGTTCAAATCCAATCAAGAAAAGGCGATCTTAATTTCAGTCTATCTTGCACCGAATCGTGCTCTAATCGAACAAAACATCGATGTTGTCCTATCAACGGGTGAGACGGTAATCCTGGGCAGAGATTTAAACGCTAAGCATGAGACCTGGAATACCAGATACTGCAACAAAAGAGGGGAACCAGTGCTAAAAATAACAGAGGAAGGAAATGCGGAGACCGACAGAGCTGATGCACATACCATTTAACCACCATCACTACCCAGATATTCCTGGACGCAGCAATAATAAAAAAATTTACACAGGATGTTCGATTGGAGCCCAAACACGACCTATCATCAGATCTCCAGCCTGTGAACATTAAACTCATCAACTGGAAAAGATCAGAGAAATCGACAAAGAAAATAATAGAAACAAACTGAAAATACTTCATCCCACAGTAAAATCCACACAACTTGTGTAGTTAGCACACCAGAAGAAATCGATATGGCAGTAAAACATAGGGAAAAAACAATTCAGACAGCCAAAACCAAATCTTCAACGATTTCAAATTTTGAAGAAGTAAATAAAACTGATCTACCCCCTATATTGGAAGACCTAAGATAACTGAAGAATACACATAGAAAGATATGGCAAATATATCGAGACCCACAAGATCGAAGAGAATATCACCGCCTCTCAAGACAACTGGGCGCTAGACTACGGGAAAGACGAATAGAGAGATGGGAGGACAAAATGGCGAATCTTTCACTCACAAACAGAGATGCATGGAAACTTTTCCAGGCACTGAAAACCAAAAAAAAAGCAAAGTTGGCAATAATAAGAACTACCGGAGCCATGTTTGCCCCTCTAGCGAAGGCGGAAACACTTGCAGAAACCTTTGCGGTACATTACACGACACCAGAAATGGTCTTAGAGGTGAAGGGAAAAGAGAAGAGGAGGAATCAAAAGTGGAGCTGATACTATCGGAACTGAACCAACGAATATGCTTCTAGAATTAATAACGCCGAATGAAGTACGAGAGATAGTCACGAAACTGGCCAATAATATGGCAACAGGTCCAGACTATATAAGAAACGAACAGCTTAAACGATTATCAAAAAAAGGGATAGTATTACTCACGAGAATAATCAAAGCATCAGTGCTTACTGGTCACTATCCCAAACAATGGAAATCGGCCAAGGAAGTAGCTATATAATAAGTTGGAAGAGATCATACAAAACCTGAAAATTACCGGCCCATTAGCCTGCTTAGCACCACAGAAGAGGTGGTCTACAAATGGATAGCAACAAAATTATGGTGAAATAAAACAAAAATGAAAAGAACAACATGGGTTTCAACCAAAAGCATCTGCTGTAACCTCCTACACTTGATGGAGGAAACAGCGGGAACATTCAACAAAGGAGAATCTGTGGCGGCAGCCTTTTTAGATGTTGAAAAAGCATATGACAAAGTGTGGAAAGACAACTTAGTGGTAAATATGGACACGAACACGGACATTTCCCGTTGCTACACAAAAGTAATAGGCAATTTCCTGGAGCACAGGCAGTTCTATATGTCTATAGAGGGTCAACAGTCCGAAAAACAAACAATGAGAGAAGGAATACCACAAGTTGCAGTACTGTGGCCAACCCTATTCAATATTTAGGTGAACCATATTTCCTTCTGGAAAAAGTTTACATCTCCAAATTTGCAGGTGACATTACTTAACTATAGAACACAGACATGAAATGAACATCAACAGTCTACAGCTGGCACTAAATGCCATATCCCTACAGTGTCAGAAGAACAAAATAACAATAAACCCCGGCAAAGGCGCGACAGTATTCTTCACAAAAATAGAGAGCGGACTTTGAGCACCTCCAAGGAATAAAAATAGTGGGACAATTAATACCATGGGTGACAGAACACCGTTAACAGGAAATTATACTCGAGCAAAAATTAGTTTCCCACCTATTTATAAGTGACCGATTTAAGAAAAGTCTCTTAGTGACCTTAAACCTCTATCCAGTCCTGCGTAGAGGGGAAATGATAGTGGAAATTAAACCAAGAATTTAAAAAACGGTCATAAAACCATTTATGTTATATCGATTCTAGATCTGTGGCACTTCAGCGAAATCAAATATTGAAATGCTACAGCAATTACAAAACAGATGCCTTATGATGATCTCAAAAACACACCAATATTTACACCGACCAAACAGTTATATGACTTAACGGGACATCCTACAATTAAGGAAGACACATACCACCGAACATGCACCTATATACCAGACTAGACCAAAACAGGAACAACAATGATGAAAGGCTGAAAGAACTTGGAATCAGAAGACTCAAACCATGGCATAAGTACAAACTGCCCTGCAGTAATAATACTTAAAAATGACAAGCAAATAAAAGAACCAATAAAGGGGTTTCCATTACGGCCATACCGCAAAGTTGGGTTAAATCAGATTAATTCCCCAAGCGAACAATAAACAGTGCCCCAAACAAATTCGCACCAAACCAGTAAAACTGCTCAGCGCAATGAGACTGTAGCAAAACGACCAGCCCATTAGCCTGCTTAGCGCCACAGCAGAGGTTATGGAAAAAGTGGTATACAAAAGGATAGCAACAAATTTATGGCGAAATAAAACAACAAACAAAAGAATAGTATGGATTTCAGCCAAAAGCATCTGCTCTAACTCGACTCCTACACTTGCTACTCTGCTTCGGCCACCAGTTGTAATTTTACTTCCTAAACAGCAGAAATCACTTACTTCTCTTATCACATTTGATCCTATTTTTTACATTTAATCTATTATTTTTGATATCATTTATGCTATATTTCATCACTTTTGTCTTGCTTTGATCTATATTTCGTCCAAACTCTTCCTTCCCTATTATGATCACACCACTCAGTAACTTCTCAATATCCTCAGCCTGTTCTGGTGTCAAGAGAATATCTGAGCAGATCGTAGCATACTGATATTTTCTCCTTGACCACTTATACCATTTGAAAATTTTTCTTTATTGATTCCTCTACATACAAGTTGAATATTAATGGTAATAGACTACAACATTGTCTTATAAACTTTTTAACTGATGCATGCATGTCTCTCATGTTTATCTACTTTTATTATAGCATCTTGCTTCTTATATAGTCTATCTCGATATTTTAATCCCAACTTCTTTAAAATTTTGGATATTTTGTCCCCTCTAACTTTGTCAAAAGCTTTTTCTAAATCAACAAACGCCATAAAAGTATCTTTGTTTTTCTTGAATCTCCCTTCACGTATTAATCTTAAAGCAAGAATTGCTTCCCTTGTACCGCAGTTTTTCCTAAACCCAAACCGATCTTCACCTACTATCTATTCCGCTGACTTGCGAAGCGGCACTTCGGTTACCATCGAAATTTCTTCTTGACTTGCCATTTCAAGGAGATGCTTGATTCGCCGTCTTTTTGTTTTAATACTTGAACTCTCAAAGTCTTTTTATGGTCTTCCACATGATCTTGAACTCGTCCCAGGCAGTGCAGTTTTGGTGACAATATCACATAATGAAACGTTTCCTTCTAACCACTGTGTTTAGGAAGCGGTCTCTATGTCTTCCCGATTTAGACCATCTTTGCTCAATTTTTAGAGAAACAATTCTGATAGTAGCTTTTAAAATGCTTATAATGACATCTGAAAACGATGTGTCAACTAGTTATTGCAATACAAACTGTAAAAAAGCATCTGTCCTTGATTGTTTTGCGTTAGAAAACCATACGTTGAACAATTCTCTATGTGAAATTTGTGCAGTTATTCTGAAAATGAAGAAAAGTTGTATGGGTGGCGCAAACATGCACAAACAAATGAAGGTAATTCTTGTAGTTAATAAGTAGCTCTTTTAAATAAACATAGTAAGAGATTGGTATAATGTGGTAAAATGAAACTGGCTCAGTAGGTTTCTTTTTTTACCAAAAATAATCTCGCTATGTTTTAATGATGCTCATGATTAAGAATTAAAACGAATTACGAAAAAATCATGCGTAAACATACCTCGAAACTCGCTTAAAGCAACAGCAACACACAAATTACTAATACTACACAGAAACACACCGTAATCATTAACCAAACTCAATCGAATGGCGCGGCCGAATGGAGCACTTGATCGGTGGGTCACAGGAAGGCCCTTGTTCAAATTATTTTTTCTGTTGTTAGGCGTAGATTCCTGGAAAATAAACCTTTGTTCCCAATAATATAGCATGTCTTCCTTGACTTTTGTCCCTCTAGATATGGAAAATAAGACACTGCGCGACGTCTTCAGAACCAGCTGAGCGTTCAAACAAGTTTGATATCTTCGTGCGTTGAATGTCGAGTCAGTCTTGTGTATGAGAATAGGTGTTGTGAAATATGAGAGACAAAAATTATCATAACAGACGCTACAAATGGAGAACTAATCCAAACTATATGTCTCACTTAGAAATTAATTGTAGCTAAAATAAAACGTTACAAAAATTTCAAATACTATATTTTCATTTCTTATATCTGATTTTTATCGATGAAAAAATGTTAACAATAATCATTCAGAGAAATTAGTACTTCTCTGCCAATGTTTATGAAGGGGAAAAAAAAAACACTATAACTGAAACATACAGATTTAATGAAGTATTAGAAACAATTATTTTAATAGTACAACTTATGACTTAGTGTTTGATATCACCGTTGAAAGATAAAGTTTACGTATGTAATGATCCAGCTTCGCGGGCCGCATGCTGACATACAGCGCCCCGCGTGTCGCCGGCTGGCCATCCCTGGTTTAAGTCATACTTGTACGTGGTCTGTCCTATGGTGTACGGCAAAAATCAATCGAGAGTAAAACCTGCATTGGTTTAGGAAGGCCACCGACAATACAACCGGCCGCCGACGCGACGGTTGTAGTGGCTGTGGACGGCTGTTGAACAGCACGCTCACGGCGTTTTGCCGTCGCACAGTGGGGCGAAATCTCAAAAAGCTGGTCAAAATATGGAAACGTTATCCAAGTTTAATGAAACTTTGTACAAAATCGGTTTTTAACACGCTGATTAGGATTCCAATGTAAAAAAAACTAGAGGATCCAATATGGCGGATTAAAAATTAAAAATGATCTAAAAATGTTTCAATTGTTATACAAATTTGTATACAGGGTTCAATAAGCTTGCTGATACCGATTCCAATGTTAACAACGCAAAAAAGAACAAATGGCGGATTCAATATGGCAGATTAAAAATAAAAAGGGTTAGAATTTAAATACGTTTTAAAAATTGAAAAAAATTTTAATTATAAATTTTTGTGGATAAAAATGTGGTGTACTACACAATCCTATTTCCTTTCGTATGAAGCCAACTTTATCTACGCTCTCCGTGGTTGGGCCAGCAGATTCTGGAGCAATAAAATATAACTTGTATTAGCCTTTTATATCCCATAAAATCTATTTAAAACTAACCCCATACATACAGGTATTATTAAAGATTATTTAAAAAGAGGTAGTTAATTTCGTCTAGTATTCTTCAGTATATCGTATTAATTTAGTTAATTTCGCCAATAACAGACTAAGTTATAACCAAAAATTTGGCACACCTATGGGTGTATCCAACACTAGTGGACTTAGCTATGCGAGATTTGGATGAAAAATGTTTTAAACTGCTAAATTTTGAAATGATGTATTATTTCAGACATGTAGATGATAGTTTTATAATAATACCAAAAAACAAAATTGATTATACTTTAAATATTTGTAATAACTATGACAATAACTTACAATTTACACATGAAATTGAAAAAGACCAAAAACAAATACCGGTAAACTGCAGATAAATTAAGCTGCACTAACTGTGGAATAGCAGTTTATAGCAGATTTTTTTTTTTTTTTTTTTTTTTTTTTAGATTTCAATAGATAAATAGTAGAGAATGAAGTTACAATAAGGTTCGTTGTGGGACTCTGTGGAACTTATAGCTGTTTTCATTTTTGAAAAAGAAAAATACACATTAACTGTTCAAATTTATTTTAAAAATATTTATTAAATAAATAACTTTAAAATGTTTTTTTATGTATTTGTAATACATGTAAACATTATACTCACCATCACGATCTCTGTCCATTTTGAATGATGAAAATTCCTCAAAACTAAAAACTTTTACACCAGTTCAAAGTAACGGTTAATTCACTTCCTTTGTATCTTGCAATAGTTGCTCGCTCAACGGTCACCTTTCAAATGATGTACAGCATCTGCGTCAAGCCTCGGACCTATTCTAACCCTGAAGTTAGACACTTTGGGAGTCAGTCTACCCAGCTGTATACTTAAAATTCCCTAAATAAAAACTTTATTTTTCGACTTTTGGCCAGCTTTTTGAGATTTCGCCCCACTGTGCGTCGCCGTGCCGTGTGAAAGGGACCATACACTCCTTCACGTCACTAAACAAATGACTAGAAAGCCAGTGGCCGTGGCTCCATCGTCTATTTTGGAGACCTCGGTTATAAGAAAGTGAGCAGTCTATTCCTCCGGGACTACACGCTTGGCGCTTGTCACTAACTCCAAGCCTCTACAAACGCTTGGTTAAATTAGGGGAGCCAAACATCGCCAACCATGCGCTTGTTTGTTTTGGAGAATCAAGTATGACGATGGACGTTGAGGTTGTTTCGGCCATAACTTGTGGCCTAACCTATGTTTATATTTAAAAAAAAAAAAAAAAAAAAAAAAAATTAAAAAAAAATTGAATAAACGACAAAGACGGCAAAGAAGATAGTGGATGTTAAAAATCCATAGAAACAGTACCAGGTAACTATTATAATTTTATTCATACAACTATGACTACTATGTAGCTTCATGTATGTATTTCATGTATTATAAGTACACTCCTGGAAATTGAAATAAGAACACCGTGAATTCATTGTCCCAGGAATGGGAAACTTTATATACACATTCCTGGGGTCAGATACAACACATGATCACACAGACAGAACCATAGGCACATAGACACAGGCAACAGAGCATGCACAATGTCGGCACTAGTACCGTGTATATCCTCCTTTCGCAGCAATGCAGGCTGCAATTCTCCCATGGAGACGATCGTAGAGGTGCTGGATGTAGTCCTGTGGAAAGGCATGCCAAGCCATTTCCACCTGGCGCCTCAGCTGGACCAGCGTTCGTGCTGGACGTGCAGACCGCGTGAGACGACGTTTCATCCAGTTCCAAACATGCTCAATGGGGGACAGATCCGGAGATCTCGCTGGCCAGGGTAGTTGACTTACACCTTCTAGAGCACGTTGGGTGGCACGGGATACATGTGGACGTGCATTGTCCTGTTGGAACACCATGTTCCCTTGCCGGTCTAGGAATGGTAGAACGATGGGTTCGATGACGGTTTCAATGTACCGTGCACTGTTCAGTGTCCCCTCGACGATCACCAGAGGTGTACGGCCAGTGTAGGAGTTCGCTCATCACACCATGATGCCGGGTGTTGGCCCTGTGTGCCTCGGTCGTATGCAGTCCTGATTGTGGCGCTCACCTGCACGGCGTCAAACACGCATACGACCATCATTGGCACCAAGGCAGAAGCGACTCTCATCACTAAAGACGACACGTCTCCATTCGTCCCTCTATACACGCCTGTCGCGATACCACTGGAGGCGGGCTGCACAATGTTGGGGCGTGATCGGAAGACGACCTAACGGTGCGCGGGACCATAGCCCAGCTTCATGGAGACGGTTGCGAATGGTCCTCTCTGATACCCCAGGAGCAACAGTGTCCCTAATTTGCCGGGAAGTGGCGGTGCGGTCCCCTACGGCACTGCGTAGGATGCGACGGTCTTGGCGTGCGTCCGTGCATCGCTGCTGTCCGGACCCAGGTCGACGGGCACGTGCACCTTCCGCCGACCACTGGCGACAACATCGATGTACTGTGGAGACCTCGCTCCCCACATGTTGAGCAATTCGGCGGTACGTCCACCCGGCCTCCCGCATGCCCACTATACGCCCTCGCTCAAAGTCCGTCAACTGCACATACGGTTCACGTACACGCTGTCGCGGCATGCTACCAGTGTTAAAGACTGAGATGGAGCTCCGTATGCCACGGCAAACTGGCTGACACTGACTGCGGCGGTGCCCAACCGCTGCGCAGCTAGCGCCCTTCGACGACCAACACTGCTGTTCCTGGTGTGTCCGCTGTGCCGTGCGTTTGATCATTGCTTGTACAGCCCTCTCGTAGTGTCCGGAGCAAGTATGGTGGGTCTTACACACCGGCGTCAATGTGTTCTTATTTCAATTTCCAGGAGTGTAAATTGTTTTATAATTAGAATTCTACAATAATTATTGTTTTAACGGCATTATAATATAAGAATCAATTATTTTTATTATTATTTGATTTATTGAAGAAACATGTAATGAACTTCTTTTTGAGCCATCTGGGCAGTTTGATAACTTCTGCCGGATGAGCTATGCTGATTCTGAATATTCTCTGAATGAGATTTCAACTATGATTTTAAAGAAAATACAAACCTCAAAGAAGCTATACTATACCAGCTAAATTAATGAATTTATACCTGAGCCAGAGCGAATATAATCTTGTTTTTTCTTTAAATGTTTACGAAGTGTGACAATAAGAAATTCTATCTTTTTTTTTTTAATCTGCCTGACAGTTTTATTTAAAACTTCACTAAGACGACTCCAAGCATGAGCTACTTTTATTTCTTTATGGTCTTTATTCTTCGGGTTAAAAATGCGGGGTTCTACTTGGTAGCATTCGGGGAATTTTAAAATAACCTTGTTGGACCATTTATTCATTCTGCCTGCAGCACAAACAGGAACGCACGTCCGTCAGCAATCAGTGCACAACCGATACTAACTCCGCACAAACGTGTAGATGTTTCGCAAGCTCTTGCCGCAAATTTCCTTTGATTTGTGCCAAAAAACCGACACTCGATCGGATCAGCCTCAAGTGTTAACAAGCCTACACAAAGCCAAGCCAAACGCCCAGTCCACGTTTCAATTTGTGACGGATTGACGAAGTTTGGCAAGCGTGTGGTCCCGGCTTTATATATAAGTGCAGAATGTGGTGATGCCAAACACCATAAACGGTAAGGGATTAAAAACGGTAACAGGGGAAGTGCAATAAACGCAGTGGTAACAATTATGTCGAGGAAGTCGGTATCATTTGATGGAAAATCAAATAAAAGGTTATGGTCCGCTGTTCCTCGTCCTTCACAATCCTACTGCATAAGACAGGAAAAAAGCCAATTGTCACATCCACCGAAATGTTTGCAACAAACGGCAGACATAGAGTTACACAAAACCTATCATTTCGTCCGAATTAGAATTTTAAAATAATAGGAACTGAAATGTGATTAGAAATAAGAAAGAATATTAAAGTTCTATATACAAAGTTCCAAATCAATGGTGTGTTGATGTGGTAACGAAATTTTTAGAAATCGCTATATCATCTTTTCTTGAGGGGCCTGTAGATGATCAAATTTATTTGACAAATTTGCTGGTCAAACTTCACCCTTTCATCCAAAAGTTCAAACCAAAGATCAAACAAATTTGTCAAACTTGCCTGTGGTTTTCGTATTGGGACGTGACGCGTGCCGCAATAAGCAATAAACATAAAACATTTTTGGCGTTGACTGTGTATTAAGAAAAAGGCGCAGACGTTAGTGTGCATCTAGAGAATGGTTCAAGTTAAGAGAAAAATATACCTACGAAATTTTATTGTGAGAAATATTACACACAGAACCAGTTGAATGCACTAACTTCCTTCGCGTGGACCAGAAAATTTTTGAAGATTGACTACTATTACGTCCTGGCATAGAAAAAATGGACACCATTATGTGCAGATCTGTACCAGCTACTCGAAGATTATCAATCATCTAACTAGTGGCGCTGATTTTGAAGATTTAAAATTTCAAGCCTGCATTGCACCTCCAATTATCATTGAAATTTATGAAACATTAAATTAAATATGTCGTCAATCAAAACTTCCATTAAACACGTAGACGGTATGACAAACGCGTCAAACAGTGCCGCAGACCTTCTAATAATTCGACAAACACGTAAAATTCGACAAACAATTTGATCGTCTACTGGCCCCTTTAACAATTCGACCACAGCAATTTCCAGAACATTACTGACGCTGGAAATGTTTTCATATTTTAATACTTATGCGTAAAAACATTGCTGTTATGGCAGAAAACTGTGCCAGATTATTTTTTCAGTATGACGACACTATACAAGAGGAATTTCGTGTTGGCATCAGAACACTTGTTACTTAACCCAAGCTCACGTTTAGTCCTTAATAATGGCCAGCGAAGAATTACACTAGAATGGATAGAGAGAGTGTGCCTATTTTTGTGTACTGCCGGGACCACACGCTTGCCAAACCTTGTCAACTCGTTCAAATTCGTGTGGATAGGGCGCTTGGCTTGGCTTGAGTAGGCTTGCAGGCACTTGTGGCCGATCCGATCGAGTGTCGGTTTTTTGGCACAATCAAAGGCGTTTGCAGCAAGCGATTGCGAAGCGGCTACACGTTTGAGTGAACTTAGTATTGTTTGTGCACTGACGGAGGACAAAACGTGCGTTTCTTTTCGTTGTAGAATAAGTGCTGCAAGAAAAAATGAATAACTGGTCCAGCGAGGATATTTTACAATTTCTAGAATGATATCAAGCAGAACCCTGCATTTGGGATCCGAAGAATGAAGATCATAAAGATAAAAAAAAATAGCTGATGCTTCGAGTAGTCTAAGTGATGTTTTAAATAGACCTGTAATGGAGATTAAAAAAAATATTATTTTCACATTTCGTAAACATTTAAAGAAAAAACAAGATTCTTTTCGCTCTGGTTTAGGTATAAATTTATTATATTTAGCTTCTTTGAAGTATGTATTTTCTTTAGAAATGGTAGGTAAAATTTCAGTCAGCGAATATTCAGAATCAGCATAGCTCTTCCGGCAGAAGTTATCAATCAAACTGCCCAGGCGGCTCAAAAAGAAGTTCACTAAATGGTTCTTCCATAAATTCTCTACAATCAAAAAATAATTGATATAGAATTTATAATGCCGTTAAAACAATAATTATATTATACAATTCTAATTTAAAAAAAATATAATTACATTGAATGAAATGAAACGAAGCTACATAATAATCATTAACTGAATTATAATAATTACCTGGTATGGTTTCTATGGATTTTTAACATCCGCGATCTTCTTTTCCGCCTTTCACGTTTTTTTTTTTAAAGTAATAAAAATAGGTTAGGCCAAAGGTTGTGGCTGACACAACCTCGACGTCCGGGGCATGCTTGCTTCTACAAAACATACAAGCGCACGCGCAAGCGTGTGGATGACGATGTTTGTCTCCCCAAAATTAACCAAGCGCTTGTAGAGGCTTGGAGTTTGTGGCAAGTGCCAAGCGTGTTGTCCCGGGGTACGATGATGTGTTTGCTATTGGAGAGAACAGTCGAAGCTTCGAAGGTAAAGGCGGGTTTACACGGTTCACTTTTCGCAATCACTCAGGATGAATCACTCGCAGTGAAAGTGAATTCACTTGTGTTTACATGTATCATCACAAATGAACCATTCAATTCACTTCAAGATGGCGACAAACAAACCAGTGTGAGAGTGGATTTAATTTTCAGAAACCTTGCCTAAGGAATTAAAAGTTACATCGTGCAAAAAGTTAATTGAAAAAAGAGAAGTTGGTAGGCGAAAAATTGAAGCTTGCGGCATGGTAGAATGGGTATTACAGGACAAAATGACATTTAAAAATAATTTTTGAATGTGTGTCACAAAAATTGCTATCAGAAAGCTTACCGCTAATTACAAGACAGGGCACTAATGAGAAAATGTCTTCCGGTCAAACTGAAGCTAGAAACTACTCTCAGGTTTCTTCCAACTAATAACTGCTTTGAAACAAATTCATATAGAAGCACAATATACACTTATTTCTGGTTTTAAAACTTTAGTTCATTCGCTAAATCACCTGGTTCGTAAAGATTTAAAACATTACTTGTCTTCTATTGTCAAAAATGGGAGATTCAATTATCTAATCATGTCCTACCACTTATGTTTTTATTTTTATAACTTTCAAATTGTGTTTTCTATAAACAATGGTTGTAATGGAAATATTTTAAAAATAAAGAAATGTTTCTACTTTCCATTTAAATACAATTAAATATTGATCTAGGAATTAGAAAGAACTTTTTAAAACTATGTGTGGAGCACAGCACTTTACGGTAGCGAAACATGGACTTTAGGAATACCGGAAAGAAAGAAACTTGAAGCATTTGAAATGTGGTGCTACAGAAGAATGCTAAAAATTAGGTGGACAGACAAAGTAAGAAATGAACGAGTTTTGGAAATGATGGGTGAGAAAAGAAGTTTATGGAAGAAGCTTACAGCAAGAAGAGACAGGCTGTTAGGTCATATTTTGAGACATGCTGGATTGGTTAATTTGTTAGTAGAGGGAACAGTCGAAGGTAAGAACTGTAGAGGTAGACAGAGATTAGAATATATGAAGCAGATAATTGAGGACGTGGGTTGTAAGGGGTATGTAGAAACGAAAAGGTTAGCACAAGATAGGAAGGGATGGAGGATTGCATCAAACCAGTCTAAAGACTGACGACAGCAAAAAAAAAATGTGTTAAAAATAACAACAATCAGGAACAAACAATTGCGATCGATCCAGGACTCTTGATGATTCATCTGAGAGAAACACCAAAAGTGAACGAGAAGTTGAGCCCGAGCCAACTTCTTTTATCTATCATCTTGGATGATCACTTTGGATGATTCTCTGTTTACACAGTTCATGTTCCTTTCACTGCGAGTGATTCATCCGGAGTGATTGCGGAAAGTGAACCGTGTAAACGCGCCTTAAGAACTGTAGAGGAAGACAGATTAGAATATATAAAGCAGATGATTGAAAATTTGAGGACTTGGGTTGTGAGGGGTATGTAGAGGAGAAGATGGAAAGGAATGGAGGGTTGCATCAAAGCAATGATTGCAGATCTACAATTATAAACGTCAAGTAGACATCAGAAACCTTTAGTAAAAATTGAATGGTAAAAATTCATTCTTTTTAATTTTCATCAGCTTTAATAATAATTGTGAGGTAAAAGATTTGGCGAATTAGACACGCCGAATATATGTAAAGGGATTAAATGTTGAACCCCAAATGAAGGGATCCATGATGAAATGACAATCTTCAAAACTATATATCTATTTTTTATGAGAAACTGTAGGTATCTGAAAAGTAATACATACCAAGATAAAATGATAGCATCTCACAAAAAAATTGTCGGAAATATTTTGCGGGCGATTTCATATTTTGTTTTGACACAGATAAAAAGATGATCTTCGAAACTTTGACGTTTGATAATTTTGTGTTCTATCATAATAACCTAACGATACGTAAAAGTGAACAAATTATTCGGTGACAAGTGTTTTATGAATGATTCTACCACACAACAGTTATAAAGTCAATTTCTGACGTTTTGTTTCGGAAATGGATGACACTTATTTAACGACGCATAGTTATAAGAATTATACTTGAAAGTTTGAAGCTATAACTTACATCTCATCACACAGAAGACCACGTTCAACGCGCGCAACTGGAACACTAAACCTGTTCTTATTTAGGCCATTCTTGTTATTCCCCGACTAACAACAATAACTCCAGCGCTCCTCTCGGTTACTACATGAACTACATTTGAACTGTGTGGCGTAAGATTTTGTGACGGGAGAGGTGGGAAGTGGATATGAGCAGTTGGGTGTTTTGTATATTACTTGAGTATGGCTTTGCGTAGTCAGCAGGGAGAAGTTGACGAAGATTTTGCCTTCTCCGCACGACTTGATAGTGTAAAGAATTTAATCATGCTTCTGAGAGCTATTCATTCAAAGGAAGTAGGTGTTTCATTTAAGCAGTACCGTATTAATTTCAATAACTGAAACTACCTGTAATAGTTAGGTTATGTATCTTCTTTCAGCATGCAATTGTGTTTATGACAGATAGGGGGCTGAAAGTAAGCGTGGAGGACAGCAAATGCGTGCAACTAAGTGCTTTTATACAGGCCGAAGTTTTTGAGGTATAAACGAAACCGTTATTCCGCGGTATAATTAGTTAATTTAATCAGTTTTTGTCTTCTAATACAGTCGTTTTATTTTTAGGAATACAACTTGATAGCAGAGCAAATTGTGCTTAAAGTTAACCTAGGAATCCTCATCGAATGCATTAACATATTTGGAGGCCAAAACACAGCACTGAAGATGTCGTATCAAGGTTTTGGATTCCCACTGACTCTTTTGTACGTTTATTCCGTCGCCGGAAACGACAACGAAACGACAACGAAGTGGCTCTATTGTAGATTATTTGAAGCATTATGTCTGAATTAATTTATCATTGTTATCAGAATTTTTACAACAAATTTTGATGCCTCTCCGGTGGCAGTTTACCACACCGGTCTACTTTTTCCGGCAATGGTGTAATAACTGCTCACCCAAAAACTAATCCCTTTGATCTGAAATTTGGTACACACGTTCCTGATAGCGTCGGCAATGCAGTCAGCAGCCATTTCTAATCACATCTTTGACACGAGTTTAAGTAACTTTTTGTGCCTCATGCTTTAAATAAGCGTGAGATTTTTCGTTCTGTTACAGACTGCATTCCATACTAGACTCAACTTGCGCCAGTATATCGTTGCCAAAAAATCAATCAAGCTAAGATTATCAATGAAAACTAAATTCATCATGCTTTATGCTGTAGCAAATATGCGATACTTTATTCTGATCCAGGGTACCACATCCACTGTGCCAGCCTGATGTATGGCATTTTAAAACAGTACAAAAAATGCCACTTGTTAAGTTAGTCTGCTGTGCGAAATATGTCAGTGTATTATGGTCTCATGAAAGAAAACATTTCAGCTATACACAGAGTAATCCTAGACTCATACAATGGTCCATAAAGTGTTACTTCAGCTGTATGTGCCATATAAGGAAAACCAAATTTCAGACCAAAAGAACCATTACTTCCTGGTACTTTGTTTTGTTTCACTTTACCACATATTATAATTTTCAATGATGTGTTTATGCTTAATGTAATGTTAATGCATATTACACCTTAAATTTTTTTGTGTAGGCCTATATCATTAAGTAACCCATGAACAGGCAATGTAATGTCTAGTTGAGCAAACAAATTTGAAGTTTTTTAGCTTTTGTGAAACATTTATGTATAAGATGACCGCATTTTTCTTTTTCAGGTTAGAGGAAGAAGGAGTAGTAACAGACTGCAGCATACGAACACAAGATCCAGAAGAAATGCTTGATTTTGATTTTGAGAACACAAATGTTCTGAACAAAGTCATAGTACGTGCTGATTACTTTAAAGAGATTCTTTCAGAGCTGGATACCACAAGTGACGTTGTTGAATTATTACTGTCCCCTGATCCTCCATATTTTCGACTTACTACTGTTGGTCATTTAGGAGAAACCAAAGTAAGACTGCGTAATTGATGAAATGACATTTTTGTTTTTCCCTTTAACTCATTTTTTCTATAAGTCTCATTTTACTGTCTGCACAAACAGTAAAATGGGGTAATATCAAGATGGGGATACCGCTGCGGCCTCGCGTAGTAAACACACAGATCATGTGGTATATATGACATCATTGTGACGTATGGTCCAGGCTGCATCATAACATAAACTCAAATGATGATTGATGTAATCATGTTTTATAAATAAGCGTTTCGATCATAATGCAGCCTGGACCAAAGTGAAACGTAACCATAACGCATGATATTGCAGATATCCAATTTTCAGATCATATCTATAGCTGTTACAGTGTTGGAACGCGCAGACTTAATACATCACAATGATGTCATATACACTACGTGATCTATGTGTTTACTACGTGAGGCCGCGATGGTATCCCCATCTTGATATTACCTGTAAAATGGATGCTTTTATAATCTAATCTATTTTCAACTAAATGTGCAGGCATAACTTCAAATGCATTTTTGCCATCATAAGTCGGTGTTTGTTTTCTGCTGTCTTCTTCATCATGGTCACATTATAGTATATCTGCACAATTAATGCATACATTTGTAGTCATAAACATCTCTTCCCTTTCACATGCTGCTACTAATTTTTTGTTTAGAGTATCCTCTTGATGTCTGTGGAAGTTTCATACAAACATTCCTTATGCAGTATTATTGAAAATTAATTTATAACAGTGCTGAGAAATATGCAAAATTGAAATATGGCACACTAAATGTTAAGGCTGTACTGTTGAGAAAGCAATCATAGCCGTGCTGATATATCCATGACTCCCGTGCTATTTGTTATTTTGATATTGCAGCTGATATCTTTACAACTCAAGACTTGAAATGCAAATATCTTGGAATTACTTTTGATAACAAACTTAACTGGGCAGGACACATAGGACAGGTGGTAGGAAAAGGTTTCAAAGTTCTGCACTTGTTGGAGAGAGTGATGAGGGGATGTACGAGAGAAGTCAAGGAATTGGGTTACAAAACTTTGGTGAGACCATTGCTCGAATATGGTAGTGTAGTATGGGACCCTCATTTTACGTATCAAATACAGGAGTTGGAGAGGGTGCAAAGAAGGGCTACTAGATTTGTTTCTGGAAATTATCGCAGAATGCAATCAGTGACGGATATGATAAAGGAGCTGGAATGGGATTCATTGCAAGACAGGAGGAGGATGAGGAGGGTCATGGGAGTGTACAGGGCATATGCTGGTGATGAGGCATGGAAAGATATTGCAATAGGTATGAAAAGTACTGCATGGAAGGGAAAAGATGACCATGACCACAAGCTGGCACTCGATTTCAGGCACAAGGGTGTGGGAAGATTCTCTTTTTTAGGTAAGGGTATCAGGGATTGGAATGAGTTACCAAGAGAAATGATGAATAATTTACCGAAAACTTTGAAGGAATTTAAAGATAAAATTTGTAGAGGGCAAATGTAGGTGGGTGCAGGATAGGGGGAAGATGGGTGTGTAGGGAAATTGCCACCGGAGCCTGTGCTCCATTGCAATTAAATTAAATTAAACACGCTATGTGAACTGCCTGTTTTGTAATGTTTACTAATTACGATATATGTATATGTTTTCTTAAACATCATAGAAACCAAAAGGTTATAAGACATCTTCGGGGATTACTGGAGATTGTGATCCTGCAAGGAATTGGTGTCATAATATTGAAGTCATCAAACACAAAACACCACAAGAAATACTTTATAAAGTACATTTAACTGTGTCATTCTGGTACAGGTTGTATTAAACCTAATTTCTGCTTTAAAATAATGGTCCAGGCTGCATTACAATGGAATTATTTCTTTAAAATAGTATGTTTTGTGATTGACTACAGCAGTATTATGATGTCACTAATGAATTTTGTTGTAGCGGAATCACGGTTTCCAGTAGACCCTGTCTTTGAAGCAGAAATTCTTCATTTCTGCATTTATTTCACATGATCTTTCATGCGTCTCAACTAACACCAAATCACCGATATTCAATTCATTCGGCTTAACCCTCTGATTATGCCTTTTCATTCTTTCCTCAGGTTTTTTATCAAGTTATCTTTCTGGTTTATTCTTCTTTGTCCATAATTGGTTTTGGGGGTTTCATACTACACCGCGAGCTTCAAGCAGTGATTTGACCAGAGTTCTGTAACCCAATTCCCTTACTTCTCTGGTCATAGATCACCATCTTCTCCTTAAATAGTAACATCACTGTTGAGTAGTCTTACCTTTTCTTGTGTTACAGAAAACAAGAGTTGATAATACTGCCAATAATTTAATAACAATTCTCTTCCATTCTTATTGTGTTAGGCAAAGATACTATTGTCATTTTATATTCTATATGTCAAGGTAACAGTATCATTCCAACTAATTACTATATGAGTAGGTATTGTTAGTCCAGGGCAAGTATCTTGTAGCTCATTATGCCAGCACTGTTACATGGTGCTTGTACAGTTAATTAAAGCTGCAATAAGGCTGAGCATACTAAACACTAAACTTAAAATTTCATTCAGTAAAAATAAAGAGGTTTTCCGCATTTTTGAAGTTGTGTTGAGTTTGGATTCTGTTCTAATAGACCCAGCAGTTATAGTAAACTAACCGCGTTATGCAGTAAACTTCGCCGAAATGAGTCCATTAAGGCATTCACTCAAAGTGGTTTTTCATCATGTACTAAAGCTTTAGAAAGATTTAAAAATCATGAAAAGTCTGATGTTCACTGTTTTTGGTATTGCAAAGCCAGTTTAGAATGTGTTGTCAGTGCACAGTGCATGTTACCAGAAAGTAAACATGAAGATGTAAAAACAGCTAGAACCACACTCTTAAAATTGATTTCAATTCTTCATTAATTTTTTTTAAATTACCGGAGGCCAGCCATATGGGGCCACGAGGACAAACATTTAAATTACATTTGGTTATTGAAACTTTGATCACAGGATATTCACCAATTTAAACTTGTGGCTGCGCATAAAATAACTAAAGTAGTGCAAAATGCAGTCTATTACTCATTTATGGTTGGTGAAATTTGTGATATTTTCAATAATGCATTCTGCTTTCATTATGTGGGCATTAATCTTTTATCCGCCTATATAGAACTGTATCAACATCAGAAAATTTGTTTCAATTTTTTATTTACATAGGCTACTATGAAAATTCAACACCCAAGAAAAGGCAATTCATGTGAACTGCATCGCTCATTTGTTAAACCTGGTTGTTCAACACGCAATGAAAGAAGCACCTGCAAAAAGAGAAATTTTATTATTAGAAAGAGAGCTTTATATCTTTGTACGTGATTTACCAAAATGACAAACTTGTTTTGAAATATTACACTCAACTGGTGATGCTCAATACCATCTTGCCTAACAAGAAGGTGTTGCTGTATATCTTCCTTGAAAACTATTCTAAACAATCATAGTACACTTTTTTTAACTTCATAAAAAGTTAGAAAGATGATACGAATGTGAAACCAAATTGGTTTGTAAAATGTCTTCATTTCTTTGAATCCCTTTTTATAATCAACTTTCTGATAGAAATTCTCAAGAATGTCAAAGCTCTGAATGAAGCAGAAGATTTTTTTAAAAAGCTGTCGATAATACAGGGCGTTCGCCGGAAAACGCTACCCTCCCAGTCTGTTGCCGTCGGCAACTTGCTCGGTCAGTCGAGCCAGCAGTTTCCGCCACATGGCACCGTGAATCACCGCACTGTTTAACACCTCCGCTGCCCCAACAGTTATTAATCAGTGTTGTGAATAAACGTTTCTTTGCGGTTTGGCTGGTTTGGGGCTTCATACTCTTATTAATCTGTACCGTGTTTGAGTGTGAGTAAAATTATGGTACGTTACAGTTTGCAACAAAGAATATTTCTCTACGATACATATGTGAAGAAGAAGTCGTTTAAAAAGTGTCGCAGTAAATTTCCTCGCGAATTTCCTGGCGCTTTACTGCCAGCTAAATCAACAATTCTGCGTCTGGTTAAAAAAGTAAGAGAAACAGGTTCATTTTTTAACAAAAAGAGACTGTCGGTCAACCGTATTCTCACAGAGGAGAAAATTGACGATATCGCTTTTCGACTAGAACAGTCACCCAAAAAATCATTAAGTCAGTTAGGGCAGCGTGTGTCTCGAAATATGTTCAGAAGATGTGAAATGTGCATTACACAAGAGGGTCAACACTTCCAGCATCTTTTATAAGGTAAGCTAATGAATTACGTCACATTTAAATGCTTAGCACACAAGTTTATGAAGTTTATGAAGCGTAATTATTATGAAATAGTCCGCGGCCGACGGTCGAACAATGCCGGAAACTGAGCGCTCGCTCGCCGGGAGCAGTTTCTTCCTTGTAGCGCTAACAGTGGGTTGCGTTTCCCGGCGAACGCCCTGTATTAATACTGTAAAGCACATTGCACATTGTCATTCCAAACAACTGATAAAAAAATTCAAAACCTTTGGAAATTGGCTCTGAAACTAGCTCTTATATTGGGAATGGATGAACTAAGAACTCAAAAAATCAGGAGACCTAGAAAGATAGATGATTCATCGGGTAATATCTAGATTGGGATACCGCTGCAACCACCTCACGATGCAAACACTTCCAGATGGAGAGAGTATGACGTCACTACGTTGCTGAATTTGACATATACATTCTGCGCTTAGCTTTAAATGTCACTAATGGGGCCTTCCACGGAAAGGAGTCAATCACTAATACATCTAATATTGTGAAATCATTAATTTTGCACCAGTAGTACAGGAATAAATTCATTAGCGATGAGGTTTTGTTGCAGCCTGAACCACACTGAATCGTAAGGGAGTGTCCATAAACCACATAGCTCCTTTTTGGCCTCCCGTGAAACCCCCCCCCTTGCTCCTCCCTCCCCCCCTCCTTCCCCACATATTTCCTATTGATTGCAGAAGTTATTTTTGTACTGTTTTTCTCTTGTAAAACTATCGTAAATTACATAAGGAGATTGTTAAATTACAGAAGTAAATATTCACTTGCAGTTGTGTGATTTGTACCTTGTTTTAACTGTGACGAATAATATGAATAAGAAGCTACTATACTTGGAATCCCCCCACCCTTTTTTTTCCACGTCGCTCAGTGCAGCTTTCCAGCCAACACCTCCCCCCTAGACAGAGCCACGTAGTTTATGGATGCCAGGGCCGGCGTTAAGGGGGGGTAAGCGGGTCAAAAGTACCCGGGCCCGTTGGCTGATGGGGGGCCCCGATCACCGACTGTAGGGGCCCTCCGGCCATGAATCCAAGGAACCGCCTATTGTCCCATTGACCCCCACCCAGTTTGTAGAGCTAAAAAAAAAGGTCGCCCATTTTACCCCGGGCCCGAAATTCCTAGCGCCCGCCCTGATGGATGCTCCCTAACTATCGAACACCTTATTGTGAGTACCTAATTTCCACGCTGTATCTATTGCTGTTACTGTCGTTTACGTTTTAATGCAGCCTGGTCAATAGTGAAACATAACTGCTGCACACAATATTGTTGATACACAATTTCCAAATCATATCTATCTCTGTTAGTATGGTCCAGGCGGCATTGTAACCTTAATGCAAACAGTTATTGACAAAATCTTCTTTTTTTTTGTTATGAATGATTTTAATAGCAATTTCAGCCACGCGAGGAAATATAGAACGGAATCAAATAACAAATCAGTGGAATTGTGACTAGTAATGTTAACATTACGGGAACCAACATTATGGAATGTTTCTAATGAATGATATCAATTATAAGTTTTGAATGTTGTTGACATTTTAATATCATTAATTGTGCAAGTAATAATTTTCTTTAACTTGTTCAATCCGTAAATTTTATTATTGTTACTACTATTGGTTACGTGCTATGGCTCAACGTGTATTCACAAATCGATCGAAGGCTGAACACGTCACACACGGAAACACAGTGTCTCCATCCGGAAGTGTTTACGTTGTGAGATGCTAAGTGGTTGCAGGGGTATCATATCTAGATATTACCTGATTCATCAAGTGAACCACACCAAATTTCCTCACCATCTGACTTTTATCGAAAAATATATTTTGAAGTGTTAGATAAAGTCATAAGCTATGTTGACCAGCGTTTTAGTAAAAGTGCTATGATACACTTGTGTAACACCAAACCATTTCTTACCGAACAAAATTATACTACCAGCAGTTATATTCTACGGGGATGACTATTAAATTGATTGTAATATGCTTTTAGATATTGTACGAACAAAACGTGTCAGATGATTTCTCAGGCTTCTCTGCCTGTTCCTGTTAATAAGGACTTGATTTTGTGGGAATGGTGCATTATTCATTTGAAAGTCTAAGCTTTCATCTGCCATTCTACAGCCTTCATCAGAGAAACTATTTATGTTGACATAGCTGTGAGTGCCAAGCATTGCGGAATAATAGGCTGCAGTCTTTGTTGAAGTTGGTAGTGTTCTATATTATCTCTGCTGCCTCCTTCACTCATCGAGGCAACCACTGGTCTTCTCTCTTCTTCAGCTTCGTGTCTCCAAATTTTATTTCTTGCCTGCTGTTACTGGCATGGCAATATATGGTGGATTTGTTGCTGTTATGTTTATAGTGGCGGATATGTTCCTTAAGTCTCTCTGCCTTGGTGTGACCCATCTCGCTGATATAAATACAGCCATCACTGCAGGGGACTTCATAGACACCCAATAAGCTGGTGTGGTCGTAAGCAGTTTTTCACCCTGGTTAATGATTGGCCAAGTTTGCAGTGAGCCTTAGACACTGTTTGCACCTCCACTAATTAAAAATTTCCCAATCAGTTCTGTGATATCTTGTACGTATGGAAGACAGGTGAATTTCCTTGGCATATTGGTATCGTGAGATAAGTTGACATCTTCCATGGGTTTTGTTAGTTCTTAAAGCCCTTCTGATGCTAGAGTCACATTAAGCATTGGCTCAGAATATTCTTGTAAGTATCTACTGTTCTTCGTCCAGACTTCCTGAGTCACATACTGTCCTCGCTCTTAAGTTTAATGAAGCCAATACATCCCTCTTTGTTACTGGGTGATGGTGCAACATGGCATGCAGATATCTATTAGGGTGGTTCGCCTTGCGGTATGCAATATTACCCAAATGGCCATCTTCGCACTTATGAACCAGAACATCGAGAAATGGCAGTTGCTCAGTTTCTTCCACTTCCATGATGAACTGGATTCTTGGGTGGGCACTATTCAGGTATTGTAAGAACTCTCGCAAATTCTCCTTACCATGAGGCCAGATGACAAAGGTGTTATAAACTTACTGGATCCACTTTGTAGGTTTTAGGTGCGTGTTGTTAAGCACCTACAATTTGAATGCTCCCATGAATTGGTTCGCGGGTACAGGTGAAAGTTGTGAGCCCATGTGTGCACCTTCAACTTGAGCACAAAGTTGAAGATCATATTGGAAAACAGGCAGAACTCTGAGGTCGGCCCACTCAGAAAAAGTTACACATGCTAGAAGTTTAATTCACATTATCTAAATGGCTTCATCTACTGGCACATTATTAAAACTCATCATAAAATCAGTATTCTCTAGTGTCAGATCATAAATAATTTGTATAAAGTGAGCAGAGTTCTTTACAGATGATCTGATATCTTATGTAAGATGTTTCATTTTACTGGTAACATACCACATTTGTGGATGTGTTGGTGAGTTCACCGTGCTCACAACTGGATGTAAGGTGTAACACATCTTAGAATTTCGCGTAACGAAATTAGTTGCGAAGATAGCGAGTTCAGTTGAAGTATATGGTACCACCCTTTTAAAGTCTATTTTTATAGTCAATTTTGATAATATTTCCCAGTAATATGTCCAAAATAAGCATTTGTTCAAGTATAAGCAGTAAATTCAATAGTTAAATTCATTTAAACAGCTGTTAAGAAACTTAACCTTAGATTTGAATATGTAGTATTTGACTTTCATTTAATTTCACTAAACCAATATATTTCGTTAGTTCAAAAGATGTTTAGGTAAATAGATAGCCAGAAGATGATTAATTTTGTTGTTAAAAGATCCTACTTAGAGTCTGAATATGTTTAAAAGTGATTTGCCGGTTTAGAATTTTATCACGTAATTTTCCACTCTAAAATCGAAGTATTTAGGTATTAGAAAACAGTTAGGAAATCAAGTGATAGATAAAAGTATCGTAATTTCGGTTGAAATAACATATTAAAATTTTAGAGAGATTCATGTATTCTAAAGATAGTTTTTGAATATAATTTGATATAGCCAGACATGTGATTCAGGTAAAAGTTCGATATTTCAGTCTTTTTCGGGGATTCATGAAAAGAAATTATATTCAGAGTAAAGTTTATTTAAATATAAAGATTTATTTCAAAATATCAAAGCATTTAATAGTAATAAAATAAAATGGGTTTTGGCGCGAGTAAGCGCTTGGACGAAATGATGCAATTGCTCGGCGTTCTGGTGGAGTGATATTTATAAAAATTCATAATAAATCGGGGAATAGACTTAGAGATTTCAAATTTTTACAGTAATAGTTTTTCATTAGGGAAATTTGTTTTGAATTATTTTCAAGTCGATATTCGGAATATTTTAAGACATTAAATTTTGTTTTCGAATTTTAGACCACTTTCAAAAATAGGTAAAATTATTTATTCAATATCAGAGTATAGATGAGCGATAGGAGAGTAGAATCAAATTTATTTCAGCTCGATAGGAGCAATATTCCGGAAGTTATGCAATCACATCTTTATGACTCTTTTCTGGCTAAACTATTAACGTTACACAATTCTTTATAATAACTTAATTTGACGTTTGTAACAATATCTTGCTACTACCAAAATTTCAGAGAGCTAGGATGATTTTTACTGTCATGATCAAATTAGATTCATAACATTTGTCTGAAACTGATCAGCTATCACATAAAATCCTTGGGAAAATCGAGATAAGGAAGTTCACACGGTCCGATCCTATATATACCCCCTCCAGAGCCTAAGCTCGCCCCATTCAAGAAGCAGCAGTTAGATGGTATAGACGCATTATGTAGTAAGGTGGCCAGCTCTGGGCTTGTGGCACGGCAAACTGCTAATTTGCTTAATATCGGTTGAAATTTTGTCATCATGGGTGGAGTTTTATTGTGAAGAACTCATGTAGCGAAGAAATAGTAGTAGCGTGGGGTTTGGTCGTGCTCGAATGGTCAGTCAAATCCGTAAGATAAATATGGAAAGGTTGTCTGATTGCCTGTGCAGTTTTCTGACTTTGTAGAATTTTCAAAGAATATATCATTTCTACCAGAACTGAACAATCTTCATTGAACTTTCACCTTTCCTTAGTTTCTGGTTAAAACTACGGTGGCGACTGTGTTAAAAGCTAAGTCAGAACTGTATCACCTTAGGTTTGCACGATCACAGCATAAGATTCAAGTTTATGCCACACCCCACCATTAGCTTGCAGTCTTACAAAGGGAACCTCTGTTTTATGCACTTTGGGCAATCCATAGAATCTACATATGTTGGTATTGACTCTTTTCAGGTTTTTCTTTGTCTCACGCTCAATCGCTTTGAAAGTGGTAATTGTACAGACCACCTCTGTCCTAATCTTCTGCAGTAGGTTTCTGTTTAACTGTGCATAATTATTCTCTACCAACAAGATTGTAATTTTAGTGTGGCAATCTTGCACATTCATCACTGTGGTCGCACACCCTCTGTCAGCTGGGAGAACAACAATATCGTCATGTTGCTGTAATGCCTGCAAAGCTTATCATTCTTCCCTTGATAGATTGTTGTCCGGAAGTTTTTCACGTGCTAGAATGCAAGCTGTCTCTTACTGCATTTTATTAGCCTGATCAGTTTCTAATCCCACAATGGCACTGCAGCGGTCTGGTGGCTCAGTGGTTAAGTTGTCTGACTGGGGATCGAAAGGTCCTCGGTTCGAATCCCTGTTTGTAGGGATTTTCGTAGGCTCTACACCTGACCTTCACATCTGGCACAGCTAGCCATGTAATGTGAAGTATGGCAGAATGCTTTCATGGTTCGGATTCCATGTTGAACTGTAGGTCCCCAGTACCTGGTAGGATTGCCGGGTTAGGTTAAGGCAGCTACGAGAGGGGCGGAATATGCAGCCAATAGAAACCCTGACACCAGGTCATTACGACCACTCAGAATTATTGTTCTACTGCAGCAGTGGCAGTGTTTACATCAGTGGAATGGTTCGCATTGTGGTGGAGAGACTTGAGGAACATATCCACCACTATAAACGTAATAACTGCGACAAATCCACCATAGTTTTCCACGTCATTAACGAAATAAAATAAAATTTGTAGATATGAGGCTGCTGTGCAGTGTTAGCATCAAGCAGTGAAGGAGGCAGTAAAGATTTTAAATGATGCCAACTACTTCAGTGAAGACAGCGGCTGATTATGCGATACTTGGTGCATGGAGGCTGTAGAATGGCAGTCAAAAGCTTAGACTGTTGGATTAATAAAGCGGCATTCTCACAAAATCAAGTTATGAAAAACGTATCAGATTGAATAATGTGGAAGTCATCAAATGGTTAAAAATTGTTTTATTATTTCAATGTAGATGTGCAATTCTAAACAATCATTTTCAGCATTATGGAGGATAAATCTTATTTAAGGAGTACTAATCACATGGTAATGCACTTAAACAGAGAAATAGCGGATGATTTGAACCTTATCTAGCATTTTTATCAGTATTTTTTCCTTCTCTGTGTTTCTATATTAATTACTAGCTGTACCCGTGAACACAATTCATATGCAATAATAACACCATGCCAAAGCTTTGAATTATTAATTAATGATCATAATATTTAAATGCTATTCATATATTTTTGTATGCAAATTTATGGGTTTAGCTAATATTAGCTTTCTTTTATAGTAATATGTTCATAAGCAAGAACTGATGTTTCAGTAATGGTAAGGATAGGCCATTTGTGATATGTTTACTACACTTCACATAGACTTCTTATAACTTTATTTTTCATGCAGTAAATGTTTTAGAGGTAGTAATTTAATTTTAATTTTTTTTTTTTTTTTTTAGATAGACATCCCAAAAGACAGTGACATGATTGAATCATTTCATTGCACCACAGCTGCTGTTTCAAGGTTAGTGGTTTTTATAATTGCTTACATTTTAGTCAAAAGAAAATAGAATAACAATACAGATCATATACATTGTAAAAATGCAAGGTAATTTCTAATGTTTTGAAAGAAACATTCATAATTTCATGTTAGACTAGTGCATGAACTGTGGGAAAATAAGATAAACAGTTATCACTTATTGAAAAAATTCTAATTAATGAATTTCTTGGTTTAATGACAGAGACTGTTCTTTCCTTTCCATTTACTCAAACCCTAATTATGTCTCCTTCATGCTTTTCTCCCATCAGTAGGTTTGTTAACATATTAACATTTCTATCAATTTATATAATTTTACCCGTGGTCTGCACTATATAGTTGTGGCAGCAAAGGGAAATATATGGACAAACGTCTTTGGTCAAAATACAAAAATGTAAATGATCGACCACTTTCAACCACCATATGTGCCCCACCCCCACAGATACCGCCATTCAGTCATCGTTGTGCATGATGTGTGACTATGCTATGAACACACACACAAACACCAGTGGCCTGCGCTATGTAGTGCCTAGTGCAGACCACTGGTGTTTGTGTGTTGTAGTAGCCTCAAGACTCCCATCGTGCACTATGGTAGTTGCATGTCTGTAGCTGTGGGGGCATGGGAGACATGATGGTTGAAATTGGTCGACTAAGGGCATTTTCGTATTTCGAAGAAAGTTGTGTCTCCCCATATTCCACTTTCAATCCTCAACTACAAGCACAGACCACTGGTGTTTGTGTTTGGTAGAGTCTCAGGTCTCCCATCATGCACTGTGGTGGTTGCATATTGGTAGCTGTGGGGATGTGAAAGGTATGGTGGTTGTTATTTCGACTAAAGATTATATGTGTTCGTATATTTCAGTTTTCAAACACAACTATATAGCACAGATCATTTGTGTTTGTGTGTGGTAATAGCCTCAATTCTCCCATCGTGCACTATGCTGGTTGCTTGTCGGTAGCTGTGGGAGTGTGGGAAATATGAAGGTTGAAAATAGTCTACCGAGGACATTTTCATATTTTGACCAAAGACATGTGTTTCCCTATATTTAAATTTGCAGCCATAAATACCCTGTGCAGATCACTTGTATTTGTGTGTGATAATTGCCTCGAGTCTCCCATCGTGCACTAAGCTGGTTGATGTCAGTAGCTGTAAATCAAAATTCTTTACAAACATGAAGCTAGTCAGATTTAACAAGTGATCTTTCTTATATGAGAGAGCAGTTATTTAAGGTGTTACTTTTTTACTCTTCTTATTTTTTTATTAGGAGAAACTTTTAAATTTTAAATACACATTGGACTGAATATCTTAATCCATTCTTTGGCTACCATACCAAAGAATGAAGTTTATGTGCAGCTATTACAAGATGGAGTTAAAAATGAAATTTGATGGCTCAACTAACTTACTGGCCAGTGAATTTGTTACCCAAAAATATTCTAAGTTAGCTTATTACATCTCTAAAATACTGCCTTTTTGTGTGTAGCTTTCAGGGGTCCTGAATGGATCAGGGTTTTCAACCATACAGGTATCTACTGTCTCTGTAATGCTCACTAATGCAAACCTAACCTAGTGGAAGAACATAAGCGTCACCACATGTTTTCGAACAACATTAGCTGCTTTCAGTATGAGTACCTGTGTGACTGATCTTCGCTCGGCATCTTTCGATTTCTGTTCAATATACAAGATTTCGAATAAAGTTTGATTAAAGTGAAAGGCTTCTTAGGCATTTTTAGGTGCACATTTAACCAATGAGAAGCTTAACTAACATCAGTAGGCTTACTGGTACCTGAACCCTCTATGTAAAGAGGTTAGTGCCATTTTCGAGAAACCAAATACAAAAATTGCTCCTTTTTTTTTTATAATGTGTGTTAAAAACTTGAAAAGCAAAACGTTATCTACATATTAAACTTCATCCAAATCGCTAGTTCCATTTGCGAGACCGCCTCATAAATTGCTTTCAAAGAAAAATGCTATTATTATGTTAAATAGTAATCTTAATGCCAGTCAGGGATTAATGAATAGTATGAGATTTGTGGTAAATCAGGGGATTCTACGATAACCCTTGATGTAACTCGTCAAAAAAAATTAAAAGTAAATATTTTTTATTATAATTTCCCCCCCCCCCCTTGCTTAGTTCTTGCAATATTGTATCTCAAAATTGACATGGTTGGTGAAATGTAACCTGGACCAGAGGATAAATTTTGCCATAGCCAAGTTTGATGATGAATTTGTTGAGACAAATCAAAAATAAAGAATTTATTTTTCTGATATCTCGCTTAGTTCTTGAGATGATATATCTCAAAAGTGAAGAGGTTAGGATTAGATCTGGCGTGAACCAGAAAAAAAATCCATTAAAACTATGTCTATACGGTGGAAATGTACACACTTTATCATTATTCTTGGCAGCTGCTGAAAAATTCTATAACTCTTATCTTGCACAATATTACATCAAGGTCATCCCAGGAAACAGTAACGTAATACAGGCTCGTAAGTATTGTGTTACTGTTTCCTGGGATGACGTTGATGTAGGATTGTGCAAGGTAAGAGTGATAGAATTTTTCAGCGGCAGCCAAGAATAATGATAAAGTGTGTACTTTCAATGTTTTATTTTGTTCCTTGTGGTTGTTGTTAGATTGAAATATGGCTTGGACCAGAAGAAATTTCACCAAAAGCACAAGGAACTATACCAATAACTGATTTTTGACATGCTATATCTCGAAAACCAAGCGTGATATCAAGAACATTTATTCTTTATTTTCGATATGTTTCATCGAGTTCTATAAGAATTCATCATCAGATTGTGATGATAGAACATCATCAGTGCTAAATGTTATTCGCTCCGACAAAACTATGCTCATACCTCGCAGTAACCTCACATCTTCTGATCAACCGTGCCTTTCAAATTGATGATAAAACAATTCCCATAAGAAGTAACCTTCGTTATAAACATTAATAAAACACAAGGTCAGACGCTTCAAAAGGCAAGATTTTATCTATCAGAACCTGTTTTTTCGTATGCACACTCGTACGCGGCTTTTTCTGGAATTTGTAGATTTATTAATATTTAATTATGCACTTTATTATCAAACTTCACTTGAAATCTTGTATATTGAACAGAAATTTGAAAGATGCCGAGCGAAGATCGGTCATGCAGGTACTTTTTAAATGTTTTATAATTAAGGTGGTAGGATTTAAGGACTATCCCACTTTTTAGGGTTAAAAAGTAAACTATAATTACTTTATAACTGGTACTGGTTTTAAGTTATTTTCAAAGAAGTTTCTGTAAAGTATCACTTCTGACAAAACCAATGATAATCTTTTAATTATCCTCCATTTTAAATGTTTTAAAATTAAACTTGCAGTGCTAATATTTCCACGGGTCAGCCAGTATACAAGAACTGTTCATTTAAATATTCTTTGAGAAACTATTTGTAGGCTTTTTGGTACCTGAATTGTCTACGGGATGGCGTTAGTGCTGTTTTCGAGATACCAAGTGAAAAAAATTGTTCGTATTTTGTAAACTCACCATTTTGTAGGGAAGACAACCATTTAGGTAATCTTAAAAGTCAAAACGTTATCTAAATATCAAATTTCATCCAAATCGTCATAGCCGTTTCCGAGATATATATATATATTAACAATGAGCAGGAAAAAGCTTTAAGGCAATAAAACTAAGGAAGGATAGGGAAATATGACCCAACACTTACCACAGATGAAGGCGACTGGGACGATGAAAATGCAAGAGTTGCTCTTTTAAAGATATAAGATAAATGTCCAATTATTTTTTGTGAAGTATGTAGTTTTGAGGAAGGCCTTGCAAACCATAGCAGCATCCTTGATGCTTGAACTCTAATAATCACAACAGACATGATTTAGAAGAAATTACGGAATATGAATGTGTCCTGTGAACTATGAAGGCGTTTCTATTTTTGTATTTGAGCCAATTAAGGGCATTTTGAACAAAGTTAAGCAGTTTCAGGATTTTTTAAAATACTTTTTACAGTAGAACTCCAATTATCAGAATCAATTGGGACTGTACCCCATTTGGATAATCGAAAATTCGGATAATTGGATTTTTTTCCAAAAAAGGGTGTATTTTAATTAATTACTTTATGTATCTTGAATATGGAAGAAAAAACTATTTTTATAGAAAAAAGTTTTTAATTAATTAAATTAAAAGGCTACACTTTTACATGTTAAGTGCACTTAACAAGTGCTGTACATTAGTACAGTATGTATATACCGTGCTGTAAATAAGTACTGTAATTGCTTGCTGAACATCTCGGTCAAAGTAAGCTGTTTAACTGTGTTCATCTGTTTTCGGGCAGCCAAGTAGCGTATTTACTTGACAGTGAGAAGTTGCATGTGGTCACACTCGGGCTGACGCTTCATCCACTTCAACGCAGTTTTCAAGGCCGGCAAATGCTTGACTAGCTGATGGTCCCGTGTCTGCTTCAACTTCAATGTTAAGGTCATCTTCTTCCTCGACACTTTTGTCTCTCACACTTTCAATAAGTTCTTCATCATTTAGAATTTCATACCCAGGGTCTGACGAATCACACACAACCAAATCTCCTAAATTTTCAGCACTGAACATCCAGGAATTTTCAGCAGAATGTTTCTGAATTCCTCAAGTGACACATCATCCCCATCTTCTCCTGTCTCTTCCCTTTCCTTTACTTGAGCTTCTTTTTCCTTTTTCTCCTTTCCCTTCTCTTCTTCAGTGGATATGGCTTTCGATTTGTTCCATGCACGTCTTAATGGGACTGCCTTAAGCGATTCGGATAATCAGCGATTTGGATAATTGGAGTTCTACTGTATTTGTAAAATTCTGATATTTTACCTGTAGGTCTCTAACTTCTCTATTATTAGTAGTTTATGTAACCCAATTATCAATTTTACAGCAACTTTTATAAGAACAACTTAGGTTGGAGGAAGAGGGTATTTTTCGTAAAAATTACAAAATATGCAAAAAATAAATAAAAATGGGATACTAAATATGTAGAAAAATATAAAATGTGTGACTTTGTAGACATTTCTGAATCTTTTCTGAAGGTATTACAGTTACATACAAAAGAGTAATTTTACTGCTGTACATTGGCAGTAGTTTTATTAGGATTGACCCAGTATTTCTCGAGATGCAATTTTAATAATTTTATTGACAGTCAGATGAATTCTCTCTTACCATTCATTTATTCTGTCCGTCTTCCATTGGCAGCCGTATCATGTGTCCCAGAGGTCATCCCATCCAAAAGTTGACTGTAGAAACTGTCATCATTTAAGAGTATTTGTGCACATCAGTACTAATAACGCGTGTCATGTTTCTATCGCAAATATAGTTAAATCCATGGGAAAATTGGTCCAGAAACCATATGAAGCAGTGATGGGAAATCCTGTATTGTTGCTGTTCTCAACATGGGCGCCGGGAGGGGGGTGCAAGGGGGTGCACTTGCACCCCCCTGGCCATCCCGGGTCGCCGTCTGGGCAGTAGTAGAGCTAAAAAAAAAGGTCGCCGAGCCCGGAAATTTTTGGGCCGATAGGGGGGGGGGGGGGGGGAGGGGCACCAATGCAGCCCTGGTGTACCCCCCTAGAAACAATCCTGCCGGCGCCCATGGTTCTCAATTTGTAGTGTTATGCCATTTATCTATTGTGTTAAGCAGTAGGGTGAAAGATTTTTAATTTCATTTGTAGTCTGCAGTAGTTGAGTCATAGGAACAACTATAGCTTTATCAATCTTCAACCGATGATAGCTGCCATCTGGTTGTGCCTCGATTACACACTAAGGATGGCGACCAAGGTGACTGCAAAAATATGTAACAGACTTGATATGAATTATATTTTAGGAACATACTGAGGCCTGAGAATCATTCAGTTCTAAGAAGAGGATGAAGCAACAAGCAAGCTCCTGGTCCTGGCAGGGATGAAGCCAGTAAATCAAATATTGCGTTTGTAAATATTTCGCCCATTTCCCTGCGCAATGTAAATATCGCATTGCAAAATTAAAGTCCATAAATAATTATACGAATTACCTAAGGATAATGGTTCTAAACTGTCTTGAGTATTAGAGGGAAAGTAGCCAATTTCCTCGCTTCAGTTGCAAATAACGTGGTAAATATGATACTAGGGACTGAAAGCTGGTCGACACCGGAGGTTGAATCTAGTGAAGTATTTACTTCTCATTTCAATGTTTTTTCGAAACACCAAACTATCACAATGGGTGGAGCGGCACTAAAAACTCTGATTATTTGGAATGAGTGATTTAGAAAAGCAACAAGTATCTAAATTGATGTCTGAGTATGTTAAAATTTGTGACAGTTGTGATGTTTATCCAGACATCTTTAGTGGTTCTTTTAATAACAGTGTTTATGAATATGGCCCTGATTTGTGTTCAGGTGAGAATGTTGTCTCGGAGATACCTTGCTCACAGGCATTGGTTTCTTCGGGTCATGAAATAGAGTTGCCGTCTCGCCCATGTATTGAAGTCTCTGCGACGGGAGGGGAAGTTGGGGAGGGTGGTGGGGGAGGCCGCGTCTAGTTTTACTGAGACGCGGCCGGGATACAATCAAGTTGCCGGAAGTCAGTTTTTCAGTTTAAAGCTCCTCTAAAAGTGAATGTCTGCGTAAGCAAACGTGCGGTACATCATATACTAAATAGATATTACAGCAACTGAAATGTTTTTTGTTTGTGAGTGTAGTAATTTATCTGGAGACAATACCTTTCCGAATACCTTTCACAAAATCTGCCCATATTTTCCTACTTCTTTGACCCGGCTATGGACCGCCACTGGCAAGATAAAAATATGTTTTTATATTTTGTTTAGTTTTAGAGGCGTATAAATCTAATATAATTATTACTCTGCAGTTACCCATGGTTAATTATTCTTTTTGTGTGATAAGCCTTGAAAAATTGTATAACACACAGTGGTACATTACGTGTTCTGCATTGGTTTCTTGATACACTTTCTGTTTCGAACATACAGCGCATATACGCATTGGCGTGCTCTTTTTTGAATTTTCAATATGAATGACATTTGGAAAATATCTCCCAGTAAATCCTTGACGATATTTTTTATCAGAGCGTCTTCCATTGCTAGGTTCATTCTTGGTATATGCTTCAACAAGGGGCGTCCATAAATTACGTGAGGTGAAATAGGGGGGGGGGGAGGGTTCCGGCGAAATCTTGCCAAGGGGGAGAGGGAGTTCTTGTTGGACTGTAGAGCTAAAATAAAGAAAAGTCTTCAAATGACGCGAAAGTAGATTTTAGGGGTGTATTTCCTCGAAAAGTGCAGCTTTGGAAGGTTGAGACCTAAAAAAATGAAGGTCTCAAAAAGTTGTGAGGGCAATTTCTAGTGGCGGGAGGGGGGGGGGGGGTCACAAGCGAACCAGGTCTCACACAAGAGGGGGGTCCAGAAATCCGGAAAAACACCTAACGTATTGTATGGATGCCCCTTACCAGAGACAGATGAAACTCTGCAACTGGCATTTTTCGTCCGGTTACTATTCGGCGAAGAGCGTGAGCATTTAAAATGCTGTATTCGAGAATGAGGAAAAAGAACTTTTTATACCACTTCATAGCAAAAATATAGTGTGAACTGATTCTCACGTATCTGTAGGTCTCATCATCAATAGATACCATATGAACTTCTGTTAGAAATATCAGGATAAATGACAAACTGCTGGAATGTTAACCTAATCCACACTTGTATCCCGCAGCTTAATCGTCAAGCGCATGCGGTCAAACGTGTCATTCAAGCATTCTCTTATTCCACACATTTCGCTCTCACTATCTGTAGCTTCAAATTCTGAAGAATTTTCACATGTGGAGACAAATGGTCATTTTCCACTAGCTTAGTACTATTACTTTGAGATCCTGTCGAAGGGTCATCACTGGGATCCATATCAATGACATCATATTCATTGTCGCTTCTGGTAAGAATCTCCATGATTTCTTCCATTGTACAAACGCGACGGCGTGCCATATTCTCAGCGAAAACTAAAAGAAAAAGAGAAACACAAATTAGATCGCAGCTGCCAACGCTCAAGGGTCGAATAAGGAAAACAACTAACTACCCTGGGTGGAAATATGGCTACATGACGGGGCCTCTAAGAGGTTAGCGTGTTAAAGCACGCAGAGCACACAGGGACCCGAGCGGCTGGACGTGTATACACGTCCAGAGCACAGACAGGGCGGCGAGGGTGCGCGTGTATACACATCTAGAGCAGTCAAAGGGTTAAACAATACGGGAAGGGTATTGCATTAGATATTCAGTATATTAGAAGTTCTAAAAACTGGTTGCAATATATTACTAAAGAAGATGAGAACTATGTACGTTTTCGCGGCGGCAATGCTTTATAAAAACTTCTCAGGTTTCAAGCCGCGTCAGAATTGAGCCGTCTGGCGACGTTTCGGAAGCTTGCACTGCTTCCATTGTCAAGCCCCCGCTTAACATTACTGAAGTCTGCCGCACGGTAGTCTATTATATAGCGCCAGCAGCCGGGAACGGAGGGGAAAGCGCGTGGGGGGGGGGGGCGGTAGTTAGGCCCTGCTCGCTTGGTGACGTCACGATCGGGTCACTCGTATGCCCTAATATGGCTCGATTCCGTCTCGTTTGTAATAATCCAAATGCTGGCTTTCAAGCTTGGCTTAAATTGAGGCCTTGATCACGATTAATAACATTGCTAAGCCTAATCTCAATAGCCTCCTTCACAACACTGACCCAAAAGTTATTTGCGTAACAAAGGCGTGTTGTTTTGTCGAAGCACGGCTCATGTCTGTTGTCAATGGCGTGTTCGGCTAAGGCAGATTTTTCTTTGTGTCCAAGTTTAAAATATCTGATGTGTTCTTTTCGTCTTTCATTAATTGTCCTTAAGGTTTGCCCTATATAAGAAGTGCCGCATTCACATGGAATTTTGTACACTCCAGGAGCCCGAAGATTGAGACTATCTTTCGGAGTTCGCAACAGCTGTCCAATTTTTGGTGGAGGTCGAAAAATCGAACGGATGCCCCGTTTGTTGAGTAATCTTGCTATTTTTGATGTTACTGCTCCACAGAAAGGTAGAAAGGCACGTGGCTTGTCTTGATCTGTCATCTGTCTTGGTTCTGTTGTGTCTTCCGATGGTTGTACGTCGGATTTCTTTAGTGCTATAACCATTGGCACGAAATACGCGTTCCAGGTTTTGCAGTTCCTGCTTTAAATGTTCATTGTAGGACACCACCTTTGCCCTATCGACAAGAGTATTGAGCACTCCCAGTTTCTGAGAAGGATGGTGAAAACTTTGAGCATTAAGATAGCGATCGGTGTGTGTAGGTTTTCTGTAAACGTTGTGCCCTAACCTTCCATTAGGCTTCCGACACACTAGAACATCTAAAAACGGAAGTGATCCATTCCTTTCGATTTCTACCGTGAATTTAATGTTGGGGTGAATCCCATTAAGATGGTTCACGAATTCATATAATGCCGGAATTCCATGAGACCACACGAGAAACGTATCGTCAACAAACCTGAAGAAACATTTAGGCTTTAAAGGAGCCGTGTCAAGAGCTATATGCTCAAAATGTTCCATGTAGAAGTCAGCTACTGCGGGAGACAACGGGGACCCCATAGCCACGCCGTCTGTTTGCTCGTAGTATTTGCCCTGGTACACAAAGTACGTAGACGTGAGGGTGTGTCTGAATAACTCCACAAGTTTCGGATCAAAATGTTCACTAAGTAGTTCAACAGTTTCCCCCAAAGGCACATGCATAAACAACGACGTAATGTCCAGGCTGACCATAATATCGTTACGTTCTAACCTCATTTCTTTAACCAACTCAACAAAGGCAGCAGAATTTTTAACATGATGTGCATACTGACCAACCAACGGATTTAACAAATGCATGAGATATTTAGCCAACTTGTACGTTGGCGAACCTATAGCACTCACTATTGGACGCATTGGAACAAGCTCTTTATGTATTTTTGGAAGGCTATAACCATTGGCACGAAATACGCGTTCCAGGTATTGCAGTTCCTCCTTTAAATGTTCATTGTCGGACACCACCTTTGCCGTATGGACAAGAGTATTGAGCACTCCCAGTTTCTGAGAAGGATGGTGAAAACTTTGAGCATTAAGATAGCGATTGGTGTGTGTAGGTTTTATGTAAACGTTGTGCCTAACCAGATATTTTAAACTTGGACAAAAAGAAAATTCTGCCTTAGCCGAAGACGCCATTGACAACGGACACGAGCCGTGCTTTGACAAAACGACACGACTTTGTTACGCAAATAACTTTTGGGACAGTGTTGTGAAGGAGGCTATTGAGATTAGGCTTAGCAACAATGTTATTAATCGTGATCAAGGCCTCAATTTAAGCCAAGCTTGGAAGCCAGCATTTGGATTATTACAAACGAGATGGAATCGAGCCATATTAGGGCATACGAGTGACCCGATCGTGACGTCACCAAGCGAGCAGGGCCTAACTAGACCGCCCCCCCAGGCGCTTTCCCCTCTGTTCCTGGCTGCTGGCACTATATAATAGACTACCGTGCGGCAGACTTCAGTAATGTTAAGTGGGGGCTTGACAATGGAAGCAGTGCAAGCTTCCGAAACGTTGCCAGACGGCTCAATTCTGACGCGGCTTGAAACCCGAGAAGTTTTTATAAAGAAGAGAACTGTTTGACTAATATTAATGAGTCTAGTCTTAGCTTCTATTATCAGTTATGTAAATTTGCGAGTAGGTGTACTAGTAGTACTGTCGATTATACACATCCTTTTGTTATTAAGAATTGGGCAAAGCATAAGGTAAGTGAGCAATTTTTATATCAATATAGGTTGAAGAATTTACCAAAGAATCAACTACGTAAATCTTGGTTCCCTTACGAGTGTGGCAGCTGGGCGTACCGTGTAGTTGAGTGGTTCAACTATACGTATTCAAATACGCAGGTGAGGAAAAAACAGTTGTATTTGTGGGGAGATACAAATATTGGAAAATCAACTTTAATTGAAAAGTTGATAGGTAAGAGTAAAGTTTTGATGCCAAGTCCTTCTGAATTTGGATTTGCAGGATATCAGCCAGGTGTTACTCAAGTGATTTTATTTGAAGAGTTTGAATGGGGTCAATGGTGGAACTATTTGTATATTTTAAAAAGGATTTTGGAAGGTCGTAAAGTTTCTGTTAATGTTAAGGGCAAACCACCTTCGGAAATTGAGCATAGGGATTTGGTAATATTTGTTTCTAATGAAATGGAAGCTGGGGATGAAGCATTTTTGTCTAGAGTTAATGTAATACATGCAAATTGCCATATTGTACATTGTCGACAGGATGGTGTTGTCAAGGTGGAGGATGAGACTTCGGGGGATGGGTCGGAGGAATAAGAAGTTATATTGGTATCGTCGTCTGATGAGAATGAGGGCGAGACGGCAAAAGATTAGAACCAGGTGATTTAATTATGTTAATAAAAGGTTTAAAAAGATAACGTTAAAAAAGTTTGTTGACCTTGTAAAGGAGCCTAGCAAGCCTTGTTGTATTTTCCGTCACACATTTGATCATGATTTGTATGTTAGTTTTAGTTACGGTAATGGAAAGTCAGAGAAAACTTTTAAAAGGTTTCCATCTTTAACACCTACTGCTGTAGCAGATTGGTTCAAGTATATACGTTGTTATTACACTAAAGTTCTTCCAATGAAGGCTGTTGTTACTTTATATGGTTTTAACGTACGTTATGTATTGAGTGATGCTCCTCCAGAGTTACATACTACAGATGATGTTACTGCATTTGAAAAAAGAATGAGGGCTATTGAAAAGATTTTGATAAATACACATAGAACATCTATTGGTGATACAATGCAACAAACTATAGATTCTAATAAATATATATCTGTAAATTATATAAAGCCTGGTGTTAATTTGGGTGATTTATTTGTATGCCGTAGTGGTGGTATTAAGTGGAGAAGGGTATCTAATAAGTTGAAATATAAATTTTATCACTATTTTGAAGCCAAAAAGGCAACTGATTGTTCTGCTTTAATTGGTGAGGGTGTGGTTCCTTTACCAACTTTGGAACAAGATAGCGAGGTTGTTAGGCCTTTGTATAAAAATGGTTTAAATGATTATGCCTTAGGTTTAAGGCTTGATGGTTTTGAACCTGATGCAAAAGATCAATCTTACGTTTTGAATAAGTACGTAGATTGTAAGGTACATTTAAAATAGTATGTATACAGATGTAAAAAATATACAAATAATGCATGTTGGAATTAAATAAATTGTTAGAAAAATATTGTTATTTATTTCAGACTACCTATCCTCTTACTGGACATCTGCGGCGGGTGACGTCCCACCGCCTGCATGTTATTGTTTTAACGGTCTGATCAATTTAGGTTGGAAGGCGTTGCTCGTTAATGTGGGTGAAGATAAAAATTGGTAGAAATTTAAAGCTGAAAATATGATGATTTTATTGACATCTCGATTCTGAATTGTCTAATTGGAAATATTTCTCAAAATTATTTCTAAAAAAATTCAGAGACATATTGATTCTGGGTGGTGATTTTAACCTACCTTCGGTTAACTGGGGCACATAAACATTCAGGTTAGGTGGAAAAAAAATTGTTAATAACCGAAATGCTCCTCGGATCATTTGCAGAAAATTCTCTTGAGCATATATCCAAAGAGCCAATGCATCGCCGCAAAGATATCTTGTCAATTTTGGATCTTTTTCTAACAAGAAATCTGGATACAGCCGACAGAATTTGTATAAGTGATCACAAGACTTTTGAGGTAACTTTGAAATCTAGGCTGATGGTAAAACAGGATAAAGACAAACTCATATAATGCTTTGATCAGGCAAATGATACAGGTATGGATATTACCTTGTGAAAAATTTTGAAACATCTACTGTGGATACTAAGGTTGAGCCACTTTGGTATAATTTGAAAGCAATAATATGGTTGAGTATCAATCAGTTTTGTTCCTAAGAAGTTTATTAAGGTTAGTAAGAACTTTTCATGCTTCAATCGGGAAGGAAAATGTTTGCTCAAGAAACTAAGGTGTTTATATACTGTGGTAAAGAAGTCTGAGGACTCATCACATTAAATTAATGCAATTGTGGGGGAGAAGTGCTTATGGCAATGTGTGAAGCTTTTAAAGAATTTCAATTCACGAATTTATCTGAAAATCTACTAACCCAAAAAGGTTCAATTAATATGTCAAAGTAATAAGAGGCTCTCAGAAGGTTATGCCATTTGTGATTAATGAAAATGGCAAGCTATCGGAAACTAATATAGCGAAAGTAGAATTTTGAATACTACATTTAACAGAATGGATAACAGAAAACGTAGAGAAGATCCGTATATTTATTAGTCGTATAAACAAAATTATGAAAGATCTCAATTTTGATGTCGAGAGAATTAAAAATCTGCCTAGGAATGCAAAAAGCCATAAGGCTCCTGGAAGACATGGTATCCATACACGATTCTACTCTAGGTATGCAAAGGAAATTGCACTGTATTTGATGAAATTATCTACTGTCACCTTGGATCAAGGAAACATACCAGCTGAGTGTCCAGTATGCCCAGTGTCTGAGTGGGAATTTTAATGATTATCAAAATTATATACTCATTAACTTAAGTATTTTGTAAATTTTAAAACATATAACCTATTCCGAAATCATTCATGTTTTGAATGACGGGGAGTTATTAAACTCAAATCAACATGGATTTAGAAAAGGCCGATGGTGCAAGAGACAGCTTGCACTTGTGCCATATGGGTGCTCTGTTTGATCTGAGGTTGACTGTTTTATTAGATTTAAAAAAAAGCTTTTGACATTGTACATCATACTAGATTACTTACAACTAGCAATGGCTTATCTAGACAATTATGAAACTGGATTGCTTACTTACTGAAGGGTAGAACATAGTGTGTAGTTTCACACAACATATCAAGAAAGCAATCCATATGCTCAGATTTCTAGGTCATAATTTAAAACAGTGTACATTGGAAGTTAAATTGATTGCATACAAAGCACTAGTGCAGCCTCACTTAGAATCTTCTGAATGAGGCACTGGAGAAAGTCCAAAGAAGTGCTGTCTAATTCATGAAAGCTAGAGGGAAGGCATGAGAGCTATGTTGAAGGAGGTTGGGTTCAGAAGAACTGGAAAACTGTAGGCGCTGTTCTCGTCAGAAGTTAATTGAAAAGTTCATGACAGGTCTATTTCAGGATGACGGCAAACGGGATTTACTACGGCAGCATTCATCTCTAGGAATGACCGAAAGAATAAGATGAGAGAGATCATGGCCAAAATCAATTCTTTCCTGTACTCAGTTTTTTCCAAGAGCGATTAGGGAATGGAATATGAAGGATATATTGAATACTGGAATCTGATGGGCATGGTCTTGAGAAACCATTCTGGCTATCCTGATCCAGGTTTTCCTAGATCACTTGCGAGGTATCCTCTTTGTAAGTCAATAATAAAAGAAATGCTGGTTGGTCTTACCGATCCTTCCAGGTTCTTTTGCAATATGATCTGTAATCTATAGCACATTCGGGATGATATGTGTGGCCTAGGATATCGTCTCACACGTTTTTTTGCTATCACCTCGCAGGAAAAAATTTAATTATATTCTCTATAAAATCAACTGTTTATTGACACATCTTAATAAATTCAAATATTTACAGTTCTCGTTGATACAACATAAAATCTCACACATATCCAACATCTGCTTCTCCTTGGCTAAAACAAAACAACACAATTACAGCCTGCCAACTTCAACATAGCAAAAAGTATTATAAAAACTTAAATTTACTCATTTTCACATACTACTATACTGTACAGCCTTGTATTAAAATAAATACATTCATACATTCCGTAAATTATTACTATTGTTATTAATATTATTATTTAAATGTCTGATGAAGTGGGACCTCACACACTCCAGGCGAACACCGGGATGGTTCCTCTAAATAGCTGATGGGTGCCTCCTGCCGTACCCTGCAATTCTCTTCTGATCCATTAACGATTACACATGAGGATTGGTGCAACACACCCTCTGCCACACACTTTTAGTGAATCGTGGAGCAATAGTAATAGTAAGTCACTCATTGAAAATAAAGACACATCTATAAATTTTTAGCTTCCATCTAACGGGGTTATGATTTCTTTGCTTGTATGTTACTGTTCAACAATGCTATTATTGATATGTACACTTGAAACCTTAAACGCTGTTTAATATTTTGCAGATACAAATACTCATTCATCAAATCTTCAGTGAAACCACTTGCAGTGTCTCGTAAGGTCTCCATTAGGACAGATGACCGTGGATTGCTATGTCTGCAGTACATGGTACCAGCAGACAAGTATACCTGCTTCATTGAATATTTTGTGAGTTTTCTACTATAATATGTATTTATATTGTAAACATGAGTTCTTGGCATTTCCATCCTTGTGCATGGTGCTAATAGGTCCTAAACACACAGCAGAAATGTCTCCTATACACATTGCATTTATTTCTTGTTTATAATAAGTGGTCATTGTTCCTTGCAGATTATTTGTTCAACAATTGTAAAATTGGAAAAATAACAAGGAATGATATCAACAAATAGCAAATCAAGCTTGGTGGTTGAGTATTAGTGTTTAGCCAAGAATCCTTATACAGCTCCAATGTCCTAGTTGGTGTTTTGTCCTCACCACGCATCAGCTGTCTGCAAGGATGAATGACCATAGGCAAACTGTTTACACAAATAACCTACACTATTTAGTAGCTGGCCATGCCACTTTCCTCAACTACACTATGTCAGATGTCAGAAATCTTTCCAGAATATATTATACCCATGGAACTCTGTAGGTGAAACCTAGCTTACTAACATATCCTTGGATCCAGACATCTGCCTGGTCTCAATTTCCAGTAATACCTATGGACTCCATACAGAATCTGATATTTATACAGTACAGTCTAAAATTCAAGAGAATATGTAAGCACCACAGCTCAAGCAGATTTGGAGAAAGCAAACTTGATGAATATCACAAGGAAGAGAAATTTACAGACAATGTAGGTGTGAATTCAGGAAATAATCCTGAGAAAGACATACAAAGAAGTGAGAGGAATATCAAATATAGTAAATACAGTGCTGGTTATAAATCATTGGGCATAAGGAAAGCAGATGACTGAAATCTTGAATCACAGAAGAAATTTGGGTGAAGATGGATCACAGGAAAAGATATAAAAATGCTCAAGATGAAGCAGGAAAACATCAGTATAGATATTTAGAAATTGGTTAAACAGTAAATTCAATGAAGTCAAAAGTAGCTGCAAGAAAAGAATGAAGTGGTTCAGATGAAAGAGGTAAAGCAAATGTGGTTTACAGGAGTATCAAATAGAATTTTGGGTAAATGAAGAAAACCTGTATAAAGATTAAAAATGCTGATTTTAAATCTCTCAAGATCAGAAGAAAGATCTGATTGTAGAAATCCATAAATGAACTGCATGGTGGAATTACCTTGAGCAGACGTGTGCTGGAAAGAAAGAAATTACGTACCTTTGATGTAGGAGATCCTGTTTCAAGGACAGAATCTGACTGAGCTTTGAAACAATCAAACTCAAATAAAACAATAAGAATTTAAGAGTTAACCTGCAGAACTGCTAAAATCCCTTAAAAAAGATTGAAACAAAAAAAATATTCAAATTGATATTGAAATGTTATGAAACAGGAGAGAGTCCAAAGGATGTTAATTAAAGTATTATCCTTACACTTCCTTCAACTTTGGGCATTATTTTGTTTTCATGTTGCCTTAAAGCATTTTCATTATTATTATTATTATTATTTATTCGTTGAGGCCAACTAGGACCACGTTAAGCCTTTGTGCATTTGGCAGCGAGTTTCTTCTTCTTTTGGTCCCAGAACTCCTTCATTCGTTTTGAATGCGCCTGTTTGCGCTCCTCTGTCCATAGTGTACCGCGTCTTCTGTTGGAGTGTTCGTCTCGGCTTGTCCCACTTGTCATTAACTTCTTTTCATTTATTTTTTTTAAAATTTTTCTATTATAGTTCAGGTGAAAAACCAGAAATATCAGCATAGAAAGACTGTGTCTGTCTTAGGACACAAAATTTAAAAACAAGGCTCAAATTTTAAAGGAAAATTTCTTGTGACTTTAACCTCTGAGGGTCACACATTAGTCTGCTAATCTAGTAACATGATAGGAGGATTTATCTTACTCTTTGAAAATATGAATTTTGCCAGCATTCAACACAAATTTTGATATTGAGACTGTCATACTGTATGATGGGAAAAAAATCAGTCTTTTGTACATTAGAATATTGGATGTTTCTTTAGAATAGTGCAGTTTAGGATATCAAGAATCAAATTGCAAGTGCTCACAGAATTGAGTAGAGTTACCATAGACATAGCTCATTTGTCCTTCTGCCAGTTTGGGTCTGTAGGGAGCAGGTGCCAGTGTAATTGTAATGTGATGATACTGACTGGGTGGTCATGTCTGAAATTCGGCATTGATTTCTTTTGAAGGAACCCCATCACCCTTATTTGGTGGAGCAATGGCTAATGGGTTAGGTCGATAATGTGCTTGTTTTCATGCAATGGGAGCATTCTAATGTAAAGACAGTACTGCAAACACCATTTTCATCTGTCATTGACACAAACACATTTAAAGGTGTAATGGATAAGAAAATTTGAAGCTATAAAACAAAGGATGTAGCAGAGACTGCTATAGCTTTGACGTGGTCAGGAACAGAATCCCGCAGTTTATGAACAGATTGATTGAACACCGTATAACTAGTGTGGCAGTGAACAATATCAAGGTACGTGTGGACATGTTTTAGTAAGCTATCATATTATACTCCTGCACAGAAAACAGATGGAAGCACAAAGGGAAGTAAAACAGAAGAGCAATTTGTTGAGACACCACAAAGCTTTGCTAAAATGGTGGAGGAGCCTCAGTAAACTGTCAGCAGAGAATCGATAAACCCAATTCAGCTAAAACAAATATGATGTTCATGACTGCAATGGTTGTGGATACCTAACTGACCCATAAAAAATTACAAAGGTTACTAATCCTACAAAATGAAAGAGTTAAGGCAACACAACAAATTGTGATGACACTGGTTATAAGAACGATTCATTATAAACTGTAGATAAATTGCTGGAACATGAGGATCTAAGTGCAAAACTTAAGTGTGAATTACCTATAGAGAAGTTGCTATTAATAATTCTAAAGTGTTTCAAGTGTCGTCACAGGGAGAAATTGTGTATTTATTAAACCTGGATTACATGTTGGAAAACAGATGAATTTAACAAAGAAATTACACTAAAATTTATGAATTTGATAGAGAGATAATATCATGCAGAATATGAAATAAGAAAATTTGTATCTCTAAAAATAACTTTGGAGACCTCAATTTTGGGATAAGACTCGTATTTAAGAAAGGTGGGTGGATACAATAGTATACCATGCTGTGTAATATTATTTAAATTGAGACTGGAGACTTACTACATACTAGAGGACTGGAAAAGTGTGACAGCAGTATTAGTCCATAAATGAAGGATGAGAAGTATGGTTGAAAATTACAAGCTATTTAATTTAACATCAGTGGTAGGTATATTGAAGGAAAGATTGATATACAAACACATCAGAAAAGTCTGTGACAAAAGAAACTGACTTGCAAATTTCTTTTTTTCAGAAAATATTTATTTAATATTCAATGTTTATCCCATTACTTTCAAAGTAGTCCCCCTCTGATATTGTGCACTTATGCCAATGTGGTTTCCAGTTTGAGAACACTGTTGGAATGCATCTTTTGATATTGTCTTGAACTCTGTCTGCGATTTCACCTTTATCATGTCTATTATCGAAAAACATTGTCGGTGAGTGTTCTTTTAAGTCTGGGAAACAAAAAAATTACAAGTTGCCATGTATGGACAATAGGGTGTTTGTGGCATCACTGCAGTGTTGTGTTTCACCAAGACAAGTTGAACAAGCAAAGCAGTATGGTGGCACATAGTCATGTTGCAAAATCCATGAGTTCTCTCTCTGGATTGCCTCATGAAAATTGCGCAAATCTTGTAGGTAGTAATCCTGTTTCTTCAGCAACCTCTCTAATAGTAATTCTTCTACCAGCAAGCAAACTTCTATTTTTTCCATGTTTTCATCATTGCATCATCGCATCATCTTTGACCTTGCTTGTACAACCACATATTCGTGGTTGTGATATAGTATCATCACCAAAGGTTTCATCGCCATTGATTCTATTTTTAACACAGTCTTACACAAACACTCTGATCTGACATTTTGCAATAGAAAAAATCGCCAAATGCACTAAAGTACGTCTTACTCATTCATGTGCCAAACACAAACTAAGCATCACAGCTATCCAACAATTAACATGTATGTTGCTGCCAGTGCTATCAATGCACAAAAATAGAATCAACTTGATAAACAAGATACAAAGTGTGTAATTTTAAAATTCTCATTACTGTTAGATTGTTCTTGTACATGGAAAGGAAAAGTTGACGATGACCACAAGCTGCACTTTATTTAAGGCATGAAGGATAGTGTTCAACAAGTTACCAAAAATACTGAAAGAATTTAACATAAATATTGGAAAGGGTAAAAGTACACGGGTGTGAATTTTTTTCGCTCGTAACCTACTTTTTGACACATTGATTCCTTAGTACCCCCCTTAGGTGAAGTGTACAATATCGTATACTGAAAAACAAGGATAGATTTCTAAAATTACTCTATTAAAAGATGTTAACATTATTGGTGTATCGTTCACAGCTTGATTAAAAAACATATTTTGAAGAAATACTAATTAGAGAGCTGAAATCATTTAATAATACTAATGTGTAGGTATTTGGTGCCTTATTTGTCATCAGCACTGTCTAATCGGTGGGTTCCACTATTGATGATCTGTTTTCTCTTATCTAATAAATTGCTGATCACACTAAATTGCCTTTTGGCTACATATGACAATTGGAATTTAATTAAAACCTCTTTATGCAACACTTAAAGCCGAACATAATACCAGAAAGCAGGGGGAGGTGGTTAGTCCTGAATACCCCCTAAATTTGCCTCTGACCAGAAACACCCCCCAAACGATCTCTTCAGTGGGTGGTACTGTCCTGGTTAGGAACCCCACAGTTCAGAGGAGCAATATTGTAAGGGCCCTCAAACGTGCTTCCAACAGCAGTTGAAATCAAAGCAAAATGTGGAAATGTAAACCAATGAAGGATACGGGTTTTGATGTAAATTGTTAGATATCGAACAAAGACGGTGAGGAGAGAAAATCTGATGAATTGTTAGTCGATCCTTGCTCGGTTGAGTTCAGACACTCTAATAACCTTAACAGTTAATCTTATATGTGACAGGTTATGATGAGTCAGTAGCTGGACAGTGCTTGATATTAAGCAGCAGATTCCTCTCTATTGCTCTCTTAACACTATGCCACATTGTTGCTCATGCTAGTGCATATTTATAACTGTTATTTCAGGATGCAAAGTGCTTTGAATGGAGAGCACTTTCATTAAAATAGTATTAGTATATTGCAAAGTAACCTCAAAAAAACTTTTTCATCAGGATAAGAAACGCCAGTTACAATTGCTTTATCAAAACAGAAAGGCCCATAAACTTTCCATCAAGATATGGGGGGAAAAAAACAGTTTTGGGGAGTCCTGTTGGAACTGTACGACTTTGTGTGGATTTTCTGACCCACTGATACGCACATTGAGTGATCACATTTCAGCTTGAGTGAAATGACAATTCATCACTGAAAATGACACGATCAAGTAAATCTTCATCGTGCAGCAACATGTCATTTTTGAAGTTGCAACATAAATGGTAGTTCGTAGGCTTCAGAGCTTGTAACAGCTGTAAGTGATAAGGATGTACATGTAAACATTTCCTTAAAACTCTCCATACAGACGTCACTGGAATTGCTAAATCATGACTAGCCTTCCTAATAGATTTCTTGGGGATACACACAAAAGTTTCTCACTTGTTCAACACCTTCTTTAGTCGGTCTTGGTCATTCCTTACTCCTCCCTGTACAAAGACAGCCTGTGTATTCAAACTGATGATACCATCTATGGATCCTATTATCACTTGGAGGATTGCAATGGAACTGAAAAAGGAATCCTCATTGAGCTGTAACTGCGAATTCACACCTTGCAAATTATATATATATATTAATATATTTTTCTCGGGCAACCAGCCGTGTTAATGTATCATATTTGCGGGACGTTTCGAAGGCGTCCATCTCTGCCTCCATTCTCAACCAAATGTCAGTGGTTGAGAATGGAGGCAGAGATGGACGCCTTCGAAACGTCCCGCAAATATGATACATTAACACGGCTGGTTGCCCGAGAAAAATATATTACTATTCAACGCCGTGAAAAATTACGATCCTATATATATGTATATATATTTAAAAAAAAAGTTTTCTGTTCAGCAGTTGCTACCTTTACTACTTGAGATTTTGAGCAGAAGATAGAGGAAATACTGTATGCACAAGTGTACGTTGAAACTGTTTAATTTGTTTTCATTTGATGTATCATTTATAATTGTCAGTCAAATAATAAAAATTCTGCAAAGTCTCTAAACCCTAATATTCATTTTGAAACACCTTGTACATGTTTCAGATCTAAAAATTACTTGGTTTAAGAGCTAGAGATCTGACAGACAGGCAGACTGCAATAGTGAGAGCGTTTGTTTTCCGTTTGGTATGGAAACCTAAAAGGAAAAGTCACTGTTACATAAATCCTGTACAGAACATGTCCATTTCTTCCTAAAGCAGGTGCCTCCCGTTATTTCCTCATGACAGACCATACATGGATTTATTGTCTTGTGGGTTCTATTTTTGTTTGAATCCACCAAAAACAACATTGGAGGAAGCAATCAAAAATTAGCATTTTTTGGTACAGGGTATTAAACAGAAATTACTTAAACAGATGCCTTTTTATATTAGACGTAGATTGGGTATTACTGGAAAAAAACAACAAAAAAGTTTGACCTTAAATCGCTGCAAAGGGCTGGGAAAGGGCAAAAACAGTTTTTTGAGGCAATGCAAAAAAAATAATGTCAAATATATTCATTTAAAATTTTGTATAGTGCTTAAGCTTATAATTGATTAACTTTTCTATACACCACTTTGACTCAGATTTACCTCTAAACAAGGACAGAATGGCAATAACTGAAAATGTTTAACCAGATTGTATGGATTAAAAAAAAAATGGTCAGGAGGAACATCACAAAACGTGGTACAAAAGGCTTTGAGTAGATTCCAAGTTGGTGCAAAAATATATCTGTCACAAAATTGACATTATGAGTAGTAATTAACAAATTGTTTTAATGGTTGATGAAGACTATCATTTTTCTTATTGCTCAGTTGCTCAAATCAAGCGAGACACCCTGTCTTAGTTGTTTGTCACTCACCAACAAAGGCATAAGAAAAAACAAAATTTTGAAATTAAAATAAAACTAGTTTCCGAGCCTGCAATCTGGTAAAACAACTTACAATTTTTTAATTTTATTTTCAAGCTCGAGAGCTGAGAATAGATGTATCCAAGAAAATAATTATCAACAGTGAGGGCAAAGGCACGGTTGCGCTGCAGGTTGTGGTGAGCACGAAATTGATGAAAATCATTCAACTCTGATAGTAGTAAAGTATAAAAACTTTGCAAAAACTTATAAACACTCTCCAGAAATATCAGACTTTCTATGTTTCCATTTGACATCTTTATGGTATTCCTAATTTATTTAAGTGCTCTACACTTTTCACACAGTTTTAGAAATTTCCTTCTGATTTTTAGATCGTACTCAAGTATCAACGATTGGCCTTGCAAAAACTTATAAATGATATCAGCAAACACAGATTGAATTTAGGGATCACTTATGTAACTACTTCCAGGTCTTAAACATGGTAGGATTTGTTTCTGCTCAATGATCTGACTGGCACAGACTTGAGAAAAATAACCTCCTGGCCAATTTTGAGTGAGCACAAGTGATGGTTTTTGCATTCAATACAAGAGATATGCATACTCAAAATTCTTGTTGACTACCAAATTATTTTTCCATTTTTTTAGGATATATTTGTCATAACTGGCACTGGATTTCAGGCACAAGGGTATGGAAAGATTCTCTTATTTTAGGTAAGGGTGTCAGAGATTGGAATAAGTTACCAAGGGAAATGATGAATAATTTACCAAAAATGTTGAAAGAATTTAAAGTTAAAATTTGCAGAGGGCAAATGTAGGTGGGTGCAGGAAAAGGGGAAGATGGGTGTTTAGGGAAATTGCTACTGGTGTATGTCCTCCATTGCAATTTAATTTAATTAAATAATAATATTTTGAATTAATTTAAATAAATTAAATTGATCTTTTCAATAATTTTTTCAACAATAAACGTTTGGGGTGAAAAATCAAAGAAATATGTCTAGTATCGTGGAATTTTACACTTCAATAAATTGGCAGATATAAAAATTAAGAACATTGTTTTCAGCTAGTTTATGTAAGTTACTAATTGTTCTGAACTGGATTTCTAACTGCTGTACAGAATTAATGGAGGTAAGAAAGTACATTATTGTAATTAAGGAATCATTTTAAGAAGAATCTGTATTTTAATGCATTAAAGAACTGAAATTCCACTGAACTTTTGTAACATTCTCTCATTTTAATTTATTTTACAGTGTACACCTCTTACACCAATGGAGGATGATTAACCCAGTATTAGTACAAATAAAGTTGAAGGAGTAAGTTGCCATTTTAACTTTTGGTGATAGCATTTGTGATCCATAATTGTTCTCATCTGCTCAAAAAAGTGTTGACTGTTATTTTTTATAACTGTTTTCAATAAAAATCAAAAGGTTATTTTGTTTTTCATTTGTTAATATTCCATTTATGTTACAGCTTAATATTATTTCTCCATCTCAGTTTTCTCAATATGATACTGATTATCAAAAAATACATTAAATTAATTGAAGGCAAAAGTAACATGGGGTTTATATATATATATCTCAGCATTTTGACTTTACAATACTGTCTCGTTTAATTTAAAAAAAATACCCACACATATGAAGAGAAAGGTGTAACAAATATTATATAGTTAAGTTTGATATGGTTGCATGGTAAACAAGCCTTTCCTCTTAACTTTGTTTGACATTTATGCATGAATTTATTTAGTGCTGCTCACACACTGCCCTTCTAAGCAACATCAGTCGGCCGCACAGACAGTAGAATTGTCTTAAAATTTTTAGTCGCGATGATGCACCAGTTGTTTGTTAGGGTGCTAATTACTTAGAGCAGAGCAATAAAAAGGCTATTTCATTATTTGAGTTGTAGGAAAAGATGCATTACGAAAGGTACAATTTTTAAGTTCATTTCTTATTTTCTACTCTGTTTTAACAAATTTCTATTTTTGTAAATTATGTATAACAATTGCTGTTCTGTTCTTTAAAATTGAATGTGAAACCATCTGAATGTATAACCATCTGAATTGAGGAGAAAGCTACAAAAAAGCATAGGAGTCATAAAAAGAGCACACATTTCCTGGTATAGAACCACATCTTACTAATAAAAAATACTGTTTTCTGACATTTTAAGAATCTTTATTTCACCTGTTGTTAAAATTTTACATAGTAAATTTGTGCAACTTTTCTTACAGCTATATCAACAATTTCAGTTGAAAAGAAGTGTTGTATCCTAACAAACCCCATTAACCTTCCTTCTCTGAGGTTTTTATTTTCCCCATAATTATCAGTTTTCAAATGGAAATTCTTCTGATATGACACCATGAAACAGTAAAATATTTTATAAGGTGGGAACTATAATAAATGGTTGTATGGTACGCTGCAAAGTAAAATGTTCACGACAAGTATAGTACTCTTCGTCTTCACCATTGCTGCAATCTGCTTGTCCATCACACAGCCATGCCTGAGGTATACAGCGGTTGTTGTAACACTGCAAATTAGAATTAAAATAAAATAAATTGTAGGGTATACAGTGTGCGATCAGTAACCTGAAAAAAAGGATAAAAATTATAAAATTTTCACATCACTAATGAAAATGTTTGCATATAGCAAGTGTTGCAAGGAATATAGGTTTTAAGTGTAAATGTTGAGAGATATAGAAATATTCGCTTGTAAATGGCTACTGGAAGGGGAGAGTCAATAAGCAAGGAATAAATACTTCATAAACTAAATTGAATTGTAGATTGCAGAAAATACTCTCATCTCAATATGTTAAGTGATCTTCAAAATTCACAAGATATCTTTGCATCATGGCCATAATGTGTAACCTAAACTGTGGCTGCACAACACACAATAAACTTGCTAGCTCAGTGAGAGACCGCTTACAGTCATTATGAGCAGAGGTCTCGGGAGAAGCAGTTCTGACTGCGTGTTGTGTGCATTTGGCACATAATATCGGAGATGGGCCAGGAGTTGAAAGTCACCCTTAATGTTATTTCACAGTTGTGGACAAGATTTCACGAGGAAGGAAACATTCATCAGTAGTATGGGCAAGGTCAACGACATCCAATAAACCACCATCAGAATTGTTACCTTGTCTCAAGTGCCTGAAGACGTACAACCACCTGTACCAGCTAGAGACCTTGTGGCCTCTGCCTTACACATCTCACGTCAGACATTGTATCATTGGCTCAGAGAGGTTACTCCGTACACTCGGCAACTTCACAGATGCAATCCCTCACAGAAAGGCACTGATTGGTTCATCGAATATGATTTCTTGCTCACCCTGGTTGCACCTAGGAATAGTAGGGTAGAACCCTGTTCACAGATGAGATGTGGTTTAGCCTGGAGAATGACTTTCGCTGTCTGTTCATCTGGGCCACTTATAGTCCTGCCAATATTGTGGAAACGGAGCAATATGCTGGCGCCAGTGTACTTGTGTGGGGTGGCATTACATCCGTTGATGAGGAGTAAAGGCATAATAAAAAGAAACTGCAAAATTAAATTACCATTTTTGTTGTTTGTTTTTTCATTCATGGTAACTTAGATGACATAGATACAGCAGCTGGGAGTATTAATAACAGGGATTACTGCACATTGATGGCTTTTTACAGCATGACTGGTAGTGTCAATAGCTGCCAGAGAGTGACATGGTGTAAAAAGTACTCTAATATTCTTCAAAATGTGTGCGTTTTGTACAGTGAAATAGCATCAATTTCTGCCAAAAACTCAGGAAAAGTAAGTAGGGTTTTGTCAATACAGTGTGAAAAATAAAACTGTTTTCAGGATGTCAAAGTGGGATCACTGTTCTAGAAGGCAAACGACTAGTGAAATGATGATACTGACAGTGTGTGGCCCTTGTTTACGGAGGATCATCACTTGTGTTTGGGATCAGCATTGGATCTGCATACATAATTTTGACAGAAGTTTTTGACGTGGATAGAGTGGAGCTCTCACTAAACCAGTGACAGTTAGTTATATTTTACAATCTTATAAGACTGCCAGAGTGTTTCGAGAAAGTAACTGAAGCTTGTGGTTGCTGTTAAGAATGAAGACAAAGCTAACAGGGTATTATTTTCAGAACTGTGACAACTTAATACAAAAGTATGTGCCATACTAGAAGAAACTTTCAAGAACTGTTTCCAAGAATAGAAGGATGTTGAACTAAGTGGTTTGAATTTTTCTCCTAACCCAAGATGAGATACATTTTGAACAGACTGTGTACGAAAACCTCGTCATCACATTCACATCTTTCTTCTTTTTAAATTCAGAATAATGCAACTGATATAGAATTTCATATTTACCAATGTCTTATCTTCATTAAGGCAACTAGCATTGGTTTAAGCATAGTTAGAATGTTTTTCATATATTTGTATGGATTGACCTACAAAAGATTTTATTTGCCAATGGTTCTCTCAATGTGAAAACACTAGCTTCAAATCCTATGGGAGTTTTGATTTATTCCATGTTTCCCCACTATAATGAACTGCAACTTCTCATAAATATCAAACCAATTAGTTGCATTCAGTGGGAACAAAAAAGGAGACGCACAAAAATAATATTGCATATTGTAGTTAATGAAAGGATGACATCAATAAAATTATAAATAGCATATAGAGTTATTATCTAGGACAGTGAATCTCAACCTATGTTCCATGAAGATGAGAATTCTTGGCCTGAAGGCAGAATATTAAAAAGTGAAATTCTAAATATACAAAAATAAATTAACAGTGATGAAGAACATGATATTATTTAGTCTTTTTTTTCTGTAGTTTTTTTCCCTCCTGATAGAACCATCTATGGACCATGCAACACCAGTCCCTGCTTTTACACAGGTGGCCAGTGTCAAGAATGAGGTGGAGGGGGGAGGATCTGTCTCCTACCGGAATTAGAACTGAAGTTGTGAGACCCCATTTAACCTACAGGTAGAATGTTTGTTTTGTAAGTTTGTGTTTTATGTAATAAGTGTGTTTTTGCGAAATGTGCAGTTGATGAGGTGGAGATTGGAGAGTATCCCAGTGTTCACCTAGATCAGGGATAGTGAACCAATGGCGTGCGACCAGATAATTTGGGCACGGCATTAAATTAGTAGTTACCTAATCGATATAAGTGATTTATTTTTTCGTCTACATAATTTAGGATCATAGTAAACGAAACTACCAGTGTCGGAATTGCGCAAAAGAGGTAGATTTTGAGCAAATTTCTCACAATGAACTGGGTAAATGAAACGGAAAATTGTTGCGAATTAATATGGGTGAAGGTAAAAATTGGCAGAAGTTTAAAGTTCATAATAGGATCATTTTACCGACCTCCGGACTCTGGATTAGATAACGCGGAATATTTTAGACAGTCACTTAATAGAATTTCTCAGAAATTTCAGGGACATACATTGATCATGGGAGGTGATTTTAATATACCCTCTGTTAACTGGGACACATTTACGTTCAGGTCAGGCGGAAGAGATAGGTTAATAACCGAAAAGTTCCTGGAATCATTCGCGGAAAATTCTCTTGAATTATTTAAATTGCGTCTGGATACTTGCTGCTTACCACAGGACTGGAAAAGTGCAATAGTAGTACAGATATATAAAGGAGGGGTGAGAAATAGAGTTGAGAATTACAGGCCAATCAGTTTGACATCAGTGGTAGGTAAATTAATGGAAAGATTGATGTGCAACCACATCAGAAATATATGTGAGGAACGTAAGTGGTTTTCAAGCAGGCAACATGGGTTCAGGCAAGGATATTCATGCGAATCTCAGTTGGTAGGATATATGCAAGATATTTCAGATGAAATGGACAAGGGAGGCCAAATTGATAGTGTAGCACTAGATCTGTCAAAGGTGTTTGACAGAGTAAGCCATAAAATGGTAGTAAATAAGGTAAAAACTATTGGAGTGGATGAGAAAGTCATTTGCTGGGCAGAAGAATTTTTAAAAGGTAGGAAACAGAAAGTTAGGGTAGGAAATGTAGTATGAAAAGAAGTAGAAGTAAAAATGGGTGTGCCACAGGGTAGCGTATTGGGACAATTGATATTCGTTATTCTAATGAATAATTTTGTTGATTGTTTACTATCTGAAATTAGATTGTTTGCAGATGACATAATGCTGTATAAAAGAATCAAAATGATAGAGGATTGTAAACAGTTGCAGGGTGATCTGGACAGGATATCCAGTTGGGATGGTAAACATGCGATGAAAATAAATGCAAAGAAGAGTTAGCTAATTAGATACACGAATAAAAATCCAAAGGTTAATTATGAATATAAGGTGGGGGAAGAATTGCTTGCTGAAGACTTGAAATGTAAATATCTTGGCATTACATTTCATAACAAGCTTAACTGGGCTGGACACATTGGACAGGTGGTAGGAAAAGGTTACAAAATCCTGCACTTGTTGGAGAGAGTGATGAGGGGATGCATGAGAGAAGTAAAGGAATTGGGTTACATAACTTTGGTCAGACCATTGCTCGAATATGGTGGTATAGTATGGGACCCACATTTTGAGTATCAAATACAGGAGTTGGAGAAGGTGCAAAGAAGGGCTGCTAAGTTTGTTTCTGGAAATTATCGCAGAATGCAATCAGTGATAGATATGATAAAGGAGCTGGAATGGGATTCATTTACAAGACAGGAGGAGGATGAGGAGGGTAATGGGCGTGTACAGGGCGTATACTGGCGATGAGGCATGGAAAGATATTGCAGTAAGTATGAAATGTAGTTCATGGAAGGGAAAAGATGACCATGACCACAAGCTGGCACTCGATTTCAGGCACAAGGGTGTGGGAAGATTCTCTTTTTTAGGTAAGGGTGTCAGGGATTGGAATGAGTTACCAAGAGAAATGATGAATAATTTACCGAAAACTTTGAAAGTATTTAAAGATAAAATTTGTAGAGGGCAAATGTAGGTGGGTGAAGGGTAGGGGGAAGATGGGTGTGTAGGGAATTTGCCACCGGAGCGTTTGCTCCATTGCAATTAAATTAAATCCTAAATCCTAAAAATAGTATTCCAAAGCTGTTTTAACTAATGATCGTCACACTATATTGAAAGATTTTCGTGTATCTCTGTATAGTCACGATTAAATGTCAAGCGTCACTCACTTCACATTTAATGTGTTTGTTTTGGTTGAGGTTCATTTCCGAGTCACTCAATATTTTTTTTTAACAAAAAGAATAAGATCATTATACATTTTTATTTTAATGCAGACCTCAAAAATTCCATAAAATAATAATAATTTCATGTGATCTAAAAATTCCAGTCACGGAGTTACTTATCGGCTTATCTATCGTTGTCACCTAATTTGAAATGAAAACTACAGATTAACGTGAAATTTGAAACACAGAGTGTCGTAGCATTAACAAATCAAAGCTTTTCCAGAGGTGAATGTAAATTTTAAGGCTCATAAAAATTATAGCTGAGACAGGGATTTGAACCAGGTACTTTCATTTCCCCATTCGTACACCGTAACCTTCTGAGTCAAGAGACAAATCTGGTTATAATCAAAAATTATTATTCAAACCTAGTAAAATAAATGTACTTTTAATTTATGTTTGCCATGCCAAAACACAAATGTACTTTACTATATGATTGAATACATATGTTCCAGTACTTCTGGATTCAGATGCTTGCGGCGAGTGATTTGGGTACGGAAGGTCCCTGGTTCAAAATCCGGACCTCAGATGCAATTTTTACAGGCCTTAAAACCGACTTTCACCACTGGCAAAGATTTGATTTGTTTATGTGAACATGCAAGGACTCTAACTACATTTTACGAATATCTGATGAACCTGAATTGAGGTTGGAAAAAAAAGGACACACTTCTAAAGCAAACAGTAACATTAAAATAATATTTAGTCGTAAAGGACCGGAAATTTCCGAACTCTTTCTGTACAATTCTCCAAATCGACCAGCCCGACAGCAGAATGACACCGGCCTGCACTGTCAAAATATAAACAAAATTTATCCGCGCAACAAACGCCGAGTGTCGGCCGACACGCGGTATCATTTGAACTCACTTCAATCGAGTGAGCGACAACAATAAGAAAAGTGACGGTGCAGTGCAGTCTAATGTGGCCCAACCTTAACACGTGCAGTCACACTGTACACCCCTGATCTACTGTGGTGGCACCTCAACACGTGCACCGAGCGTGGTGGTGTAACGGATAGCGTTCTGGCCTTGCATTTGGGAGGACGGCGGTTCAAATCCCTGTCCGGGCATTCAGATTTGGGTTTTCCATGGTTTCCCGAATCACTCCAGGCAAATGCCAGGATGCTTCCTTAAAAATGCCATGGCCGAATTCCTTCCCACTCCTCGCCCTCATCCTTTCCCGTCTCTAAAGACCTCGCTGTTGAGAAACGTAAAGCAGTTATAAAAACAGCACATGCAGCCCCACTGTACACCCCTCATCTGGTGCGGTGGCACCTCAACATGTGCAGCCCCACTGTACACCCCTGATATTGTGTGGTGGCACCTCAACACGTGCAGCCACACTATACACCCAAGATCTCGTGCGGTGGCACCTCAACAAGTGCAGCCACACTGGACACCCCTGATGTTGTGGAGTGGCACCTCAACATGTGCAGCCTCACTGTACACCCCTGATATTGTGTGGATGTGCCTCAACACGTGCAGCCACACTATACACTCAAGATCTCGTGCGGTGGCACCTCAACATGTGCAGCCACACTGGACACCCCTGATGTTGTGGAGTGGCACCTCAACATGTGCAGCCCCACTGTACACCCCTGATATTGTGTGGTGGCACCTCAACACGTGCAGCCACACTATACATCCAGATCTCGTGCGGTGGCACCTCAACAAGTGCAGCCACACTGGACACCCCTGATGTTGTGGAGTGGCACCTCAACATGTGCAGCCTCACTGTATACCCCTGATCTTGTGCGGATGTGCCTTAACACGTGCAGTCACACTGTACACCCCTGATCTTGTGCGGTGGAATCTCAACATGAGCAGACCCACTGTACACCCCTGATCTTGTGCAGTGGTACCTTAACATATGCAGCTTCACTGTACACCCCTGATCTAGTACAGTGTCACCTTAACACGTGCAGCTGCACTGTACATCCCTGATCTTGTGGGGTAACACCTCAACGTGTGCAGCCCCACTGTGAACCCCTGATCTTGTGGAATGGCACCTCAACATGTGTAGGGTTTTTATTTTATTAATGAATATTGAGAGCTTCAATGTATAATTCTCATTTAATAGTTTACTTTCCCTTTCATAACTATGTTTCCATCGGAATTCAAATTTTATTTTAGATTTATTATGTAGTAATGTTGCAAATGATTAAGTCACAAATGTAAGGCGAAAAATAAAATTATTGTTTAGAAAACTAAAATACATGTTTTGTAACAAAAGATTAAAAATAATGTTTAAATATAAAAATTTTGATCAAAAGGGCCAGGATATCCCACAATTCATTATAACTTTTTTAAATAAGCTTAAAATAAGAATCAACTCACTGATTAAAAAATTAACTTTTATGTAAAAAACTACGGAGTGCTAGAAATCAGTAATCTTAAATTATTTTTATCACTAACTGTTCGTGAAGGTAGAGTTGTTATGTACAGGTAGAGAGCCCCCCTTGCTTTTTTTAGATGAAAGTTAACTTTTTAATCAGTTACTGTATTCTTCTTTCAAGCTTATTAAAAAAGGCATTATTGAATTGTGGTGTTGTTGAACAAAATTTTTATACTTGAAAGTTATTTTTAACCTTTTAGTTCTCTTTGCTACAAAAGTATGTATTTTTAGTTATTTTTTTTTTTTTTTTATTTTTAACCTATTATTTTATTTTTAACTTTTTAGTTCACAATGAGAATTTCGGGACATAGCCATGAAGTCATTGTGTTGTCATCAGTTTACACAATACAAGTGCAAAATTTCAAAGAATTTGGACATCAGGAAGTGGGTGAACATTGATTTGAAATACTCCATTGAACTCAAATGCTTTTCTATTGTAAACGTCAAAGTAATGAGCATATCAGGACATAGCTAATAAATTATTTTATTGTAATCAGTTCTTAATACGTGTGCCAAATTTCAAACATTTCTAATGTCTGGAAGTGGGTAAACATTGAAATGAAAGATTCCATTGGATTCAACAATTTTTCTATTGTTACTGTCAGAATAATGAGAATATTATGACATAGCTATGAAATTACTGTGCTGTCGGTTTTCAATACATTTGCAAAATTTTCAAACTATTTGGACGTCTGGAACGGAGTCAAAATTTAACAATGTTTCTACTGTCACTGTCAAAGTAAGTAGAATAGCCAGATGTTGCTGTGAGTGTTTCATTCACATATACAGGTCAAGCTAATATAAAGTGTGTAATTAGGCCCATATACGTTAGTGGTTTGTAGAATAATTTTTGACATTTTGCTGGTCCTTAGGTTGAAAAATGTTAAAATGCTGATTTAGAAGATACCTGAGAGTTATTCAACTGTTTAAGTGATGGAATTTCAATTTTTCATACTATCTGTTATGGCCACCTAACCCAATATTGTAGCTGGGTAAAGGAGACAATGTTAAGTGGAATCTGGAACATTTTACTGCACAACACAGAAATAGAAATACAGATGAACAAAGAAATGTGAAACTCGGTGTTGGCTCAAACAAGATATTAATGTACACTTAACCGCCCCCCCCCCCTGCCGATTTTATGTTCTTCACCGATGAAGGGCTTATACTACAAACATTGTATGTTTGTGTTCACCCGTGTGATGATAATAAAATTTCAAGATAAGATATAATATCGTATCCCACAATTGTAACACATCTTAGAATTTCGCATAACGAAATTAGTTACTGAGATAGCGAGTTCAGTTGAAGTATATGGTACCACCCTTTTAAAGTCATTTTTATAGTTAATTTTGCTAATATTTCCCAGTAATGTGTCCTATATAAGTATTTATTCAAGTACAAGCAGTAAATTCAATAGTTAAATTCATATAAACAGCTGTTAAGAAACTTAACCTCAGATTTGAATATGTAGTGTTTGACTTTCATTTAGTTTCACTAAATCAAGATATTTCTTTAGTTCAAAAAATGTTTAGGTAAATAGATAGCCGGAAGATGATTAATTTTGCTGTTAAAAGATCTTACTAAGAGTTTGAGTATGTTTAAAAGTGATTTGCCAGTTTAGAATTTTATCACGTAATTTTTCACTCTAAACTCGAAGTATTTAGGTATTAGAAAACAGTTAAGAAGTCAAGTGATAGATAGAAATCATAATTTCGATTTTAATAACATATTAAAATTTTAAAAAGATTCATGCAACCTAACGATCGTTTTTTAATATAATTTGATATAGCCAGACATGTGATTTAGGTAAAAGTTCGATATTTCAGTCTTTTTCGGGGATTTATGAAAAGAAATTATATTCAGAGTAAAGTTTGTTTAAATATAAAGATTTCTGGAAAAGTTCTACTGCAAAATATTAAAGCATTTAATTGTAATAAAATAAAATGGGTTTTGGCGCGAGTAGGCGCTTGGACGAAATGATGCAATTGCTCGGCATTCGTCAGGAGTGAACTTTAGAAAATTCGTAATAAATCAGGGAATAGACTTAGAGATTCCAAATTTTTACAGTAATAGTTTTTCATTAGGGAAATTTGTTTAGAGTTATTTTCAAGTTGATATTCGAAATATTTTAAGACATTAAATTTTATTTTCGGGTTTTAGACCACTTTCAAAAATACGTAAAATTCTTTATTTAACATCGGAGTATAGATGAGCAATAGGAGAGTAGAATCAAATTTGTTTCAGCTCAATAGGAGGAATATTTTGTAAGTTATGGCAATCACATCTTTACGACTCTTTTCTGTCTAAACTATTAAAGTTACAAAATTTTTTATAATAACTTAATTTGATGTTTGTAATAATATCTTGCTACTACCAAAATTTCAGAGAGCTAGGATTATTTTTTACTGTCATAATCAAATTAGATTCGTAACATTTGTCAGAAACTGATCAGATATCGTATCAAATCCCTGGGAAAGTCAAGATAAGGAAGTTCACACGATCCAAGAAGAGGCGATCCTATATATACCCCCCCCCATAGCCTAAGCTCGCCCATTCTAGAAGCAGCAGTTATTCAATGTAGACGCATTATGTAGTAAGGTGGCCAGCTCTGGGCTCGTGGCGCGGCAAACTGCTAGTTTGTTCAACATCGGTAGAAATTTTGTCAGCATGGGGAAGTTTTATTCTGAAAAATTCATGTAACTGAGAAATAGTGGTAGCATGGGGTTCGGTCGTGCTCGAATGGTCATTCGAATCTGTGAACTAAATTTGGAAAAGGTTGTCTGATTGCCTGTGCAGTACATTGACTTTGTAACATTTTGAAGAATATATTCATCTTAGCAGAAGTGAACTTTCATCATTGAACTATCACCTTTCCCTAGTTTCTTGTTAAAACTACGGTGGCGACTGTGTTAAGAGCTTAGTCAGTACTGCAATTCATTAGGTTTGCACGATCACAGTTAAGATGCAAGTTTGTGCACCAACCCCAGTGCACATTTTGTTCTTACACAATCTTTTATACATTTGTAGTAATATTATCTACGCTAGCTCTTTTGCGTTTTTTAGCACACTGAAGTTTACCTCATGACTGAGTCTTGGCTCTTTTTGTGTTCAACTCAGATGATTGACAGATCCTCTTCTCCTCATTATTCAGTTTGGCTGTTCCACAGGTACTGATGATAATGATCAAGCAAAGTTTAAAACAGAAAAATACTGTTGTGATGAAGTTTTAAGCTTAAAAGTTTTAAAATAAGGTTAACTTAGGTGGGGTAACAGTCATAATTCATCTAAATAGATACAAAGCTTTGTAGCACTAATATTAAATTTATTAAATATGTACTTTCTTCGGTTTCTAGTTTTATTTCTAATTTTCTACTTTCTGATCCACAATCCCAATCCAGAAAACAATGTGACAAAAATAAAGACATTAAAAAGTTTCCTTCAGATATAGAATATTTATGCTAATCTCACTGTCTCATTTGTTCGACTCATAGCTGTCACTGTTTTTTAATTACTATGAAGGTAATTGCTTCAAATAAATCCATCAAATTTAGTCGGTTGCTTTTAAGGTTTATTGATAGAGTTAGAGGTACCTGAAATTCATACGTGGAATGGCAGCGCTCGCATTCCCTCTCATCGGAGCCATCGCGGCAGTTCTTGTGGCCGTCGCACTGTTGGATTGCCGTTATGCAGCCGTATCCATCAGCACAGGGTATACGGCCATTGCCACTACATTGTCGAGTGGGACAGCCACCTGGCGGTCTCTCATCTGACCTGTACCATAAATTATTAAGTGAGAGCTGCTGCTGCTCTAAATGCCTTTATCTGTATGTGTCTATGTTTAATTAACACAGCTGTTAGATTATATTGGTCATAAGAATTAGAGGACAGGCTTTGAAAAATTGTCCCTTGACAACTTGGATGGAGTGTTGGAAGTGGGATTTGAATCTGTAAATAATAAATCAACCTTTTTTAACATATTCAAAACACTGTATCAGACACTGATGTGATTTCGAGGCTAATATTTATGAGACACAGATGTAATTATGTACTAATTCCTGTCCAGTTGTATTATAGTATGAGTTACATGATTAAGCTTCATGGTATATTATATCTTACAAAGTTACCCAGAAATTATGGAATGGTGTTTGGTAAAGTGTTTCCATCTCTTTAGTACTAAATTTCTTGTTTCTTTTAAGATTTCCTTTCAACCTGTTTTGGCCTCAGTTCGATCTTTCTAGTGGGCCACCTTCTCTTTTTGTTTATAAATTAAAGCAATTTTTGCTTCTTGCATTCTCTGAAGGTTTTAATTCTAGTTCTGTTTGTGTTGCTTTATTCTCTAATTGCATTATATTATATTACATTATATTAACTAATATAGTTATATTATATTCAATTCTTTTTTAATGCTTTCATTATAAACACGAGGGAACCAAACATGTTGGATATCTTTCTAATAAACCCTAATAAAAATCCTGTGGCTAGTCAAGTAACTGAAGGAATAAGTGATCACAATGCAGTGCCGATGGATATTATAGGATTCAGTAAACCAGTGGCCAAAATTGAAGGCGGAAGTAGGTATGATTAAAAAGGCACAGACTTTAGAATTGAAGAGATATTGGAGGCAAAGGTTCAGAAAATAGAAGGATGCCACACAAATACAATGGAGGAGAGAAGTGGGAAGATTTTAAGGAGATAATAAAAAAGTATGAGGAAATGATTATTCCAAAGCAGAATAAAAAGAGAAGTACAGAACCTACTTACTACAATGGGGAAATGAGAAGGTTAAAGAGGTTAGTGAGATGGGAACACAACAGAGTTAAGAGACAGGAAGGCAGTAGAGAATACTTAAAATAACTAAGCAAGTAATTAATAAGAACAAAGAGAAGAGTTACACACAGGTTTATGAAGAATGTTACCAGTGTAGGGGTACCACTGAACGATGCATGTAGAAATTTCTAAGGCTATAGGGTAAGGGAAGGTATTCACATAATTGTAGATATGAATGGAGTTGAAGTCGCTGAGTATTTTAGAATGGCAGAAATACTGAGTTACTGGTTCAATGAGACAACTAGGGACTATCATCCTATGATAGAGTGTCTGTGTATAAGTATAAATGAAGAAACTACAAAATTCCCAGGTATTCCAGTATTTCCTGGTCCAGGAGCCTTAAAGAGAGTCCATAAACTACGTGGTTCGGTCTAGGCGAGAGGGGAGTGGTTGGGTAGAATGCTATGCTGGGCTACACTGGGGGAGGGGGGTCCAAGCCAAGCCACGTAGCTTCCATTGGTATTATTTGTCACAGTTAAAATAAGGTACCGAACACACAACAGTGTGTGAAAATTTATTTCCGTCATTTAATTATCTCTGCATGTAATTTATGATAGTCTGACAAGAGAAAACAGTACAATATGTCTTCTGGAATCAATAGGGGAAAAAAGCTGAGTGCCAGGCAAGGGGTGTAGAGGCAAAGGCCACTTCAGGCCATGCGGGGGGAGGGGGATTCAGTGGAGGCCAAAATTGAGCTACGTAGTTTATGGATGCTCCCTTATTGGTTTTTTACGTTCCTAAGCAGTTTTGTTATTCCCTCGATGCTAAAAATGAGATCTTACAGAATTTTTTGCTACAACTGTTAAATATCTGCATCTCCTCTACAGTTTTTGATATGAAAGCTTTGTTAAAGATGATATTCAGAACTTCTGTTTTCTCTTTGCTAGTTTCCGACAATTCCCCGTTTTCCTTAATCAGTGATGGCAGAACATTACGGGAGCCGCCGATTACTCTGATATACGACCACCACTTTTTTGGATTAATAATCAGATCTTCAGATAAATTCCTGACTTCTATAAAAGGTTCACACATTCCCTTACACACTTCTGCTTGCAACTGGAATAATTTAACGAGATAAGATGAGTCCTCTGATTTCTTTATCTTTGCTTTCTGAGAAAATTTTTCACTTTCCTATTGAACCACTGAAAGTTCTTACTAACCTTAGTAAATTTCTCAGCAAGAAGCTGATTTTTACTGGTCCATATTATTATTTCCAAATGATGTCAAAGTTTCTCAACATAAGTATTTAAAGTACTGTCAGAACACTGAAACAACAGTACATATTCGGTTTAAATTGACAATTATTATTTGCTTAAGTTTATGTATCATTCGTTTGATATTTAGAAGTAGTCCATACATATATAACAGGGGTGGCCTAGCTTCTTGATAGTCCGAGCCATTTTTCAAAATTTGAAATTTTTCACAAGCCACAATTAAATACATATTTAAAAGGTGTGCAAAAAGGTATTTAAATTTTTTTTTACAGAAATTATATTTATTGAAAACATATGAATACAGTACAAAATATGTGTATTGAATTTAAATATTAAAAATTAAACACATTTATTTTACTTCTCTTGATAATTCTTTAAAATTTGGTTAATAATTGGTGACAGCACTTCTCAGTAATTCTTTGAGATGCTGGATAGTTAATACTGATCGGTGTTTGGATTTCACGAATTTTAAAGTGGAATACAATGACTCACATTGTTCCGAATATTGAAATAATTCGATAAGCAGCCTTTTTTAATTCAGGATACTTAGATTCTGGTACAAATTTACAAAATTCAGTAATCGGCATCGACTTGTATTTTAATTGTAGAGCTTGATCTTCTTGCATCTCTATTAATTCTAATTCTCCAGATGCTTTTTGGGTCATAATTACATTCAAAATGGAAAACTCACCTTGGATTATGTTAATTTCAAATGGATTTAAAAAGAAAACAAGAGACAATTTAAAATATTTCAAGTCTTGAAAACTATTTTGGAATTCCATCAATATTCCTTCTAGGTTTTTTATATACTCGTGGAGTTTTTCTTGTTTAATATTAAAACCAATTCTTGTGTTATTAAAACAACTAAATTACTGATAACAAATATGAAAGACTAAGTGCAACGTTGTTACAAATTTCATTTCCGTCCAAGTTAAGAATGATATGACTCATCGAAAACTGCGTGAATGAACATAAACAGTGGCATAATCGTCCATAATCAACCTACTCCAGACCGATTTTGAATTTGTAAACTTTCATTGCAACGGACAGTTGACATTGTGCTCTAGAGGAAACAATTTGTATCACTCTTGCTACGGGTATAATTTGTAATCTGGAATTTTTTGTAAGATAGCTATAATTTGTTTTGTAGTATGTAACATGTGTTACTTCTAAAAATCTTTTTAATTCAAGAAATATTTTTTCAAGTTTTGTATCAGTTTCTAAACATTTTGCAAACAACAATTCTTGTAAAATTTTTTTTTTCTTTTACAAATGTCACAGAAGCTAAAAGTAGAGTTTCTTTTCCTGGCAAAGTTGACTCGTCAAGCTGTATAAATAATTCAGATGTTTTTAAATATTGAAATAAAGAATTTTCTAAGCACTTAACCATTTTGTCAATGCAATATCACAGCTAGTACAGTAAATTCTTCACACAGTAATTCGGACTTAACAAATTTTTTTTTGCTCATGGCTTTACACCTCATCGAGGTCATTAGAGACGAGAAAGGACTGGGGTCAAGGAATGGGAAGGAACTCAGTAATGGCCTTTTGAAGCAACCATCCTGGCGTTCGCATGGAGTGATTTGGGGAAATCATCAAAAACCCAAATATGGATGCCCGGACAGGGATTCTAACCCACATTCACCTGAATGTGAGACCAAAGCATTAATTGTTCACCCAGCACGATTGGGGATCATTAAAGAAATGTTATAAGAAGCATGCAGTCCATCGCCATCTCACTCATATATTTTATTGCATTGAAAGCACATAGGTAAAGTTCTATTTCCTGGAAACAAAAGAAAGCCTTTTTTTAAATATTCAAAACTATATTATTGGCACTGTGTTGTTTCTTCGGTTCACTCATATTGTCAGGACAAAAATTTAAGATATAAGAAATATAACATATTTATTTTATTTCGAAAATGGAATGCCACAAAGTTATGCTCACACCAGTTAATTAAGATTTATGCATAAAATTATTATAAGTGTCGCATGTTGTACAGGTATACATTTCTTACTAATTTAATTATTTATTTTTCATAAAAAAATAGATAATTAAATTAAAATTTCCTCAGGTGGTCGTCGACATCTCACAACACATCATTGTTGACAGTGCTAATGGAATTAAGGATAATGTTGACTGAATTTTTACACTTGCTAAAGCCTGATATGAACTTTGAATCAAATCCTGCAGAGTTCTGGACGTTCCATTGGTCCATGTTGGATAGATTAATTGTTTCGTCTCGGCTCTGCAACAAAAAAAACTGTGTCCACACCAAAAATCATGTTACAATTCATTTCTTTGTGAAAGATGACGAAGGAAGTTGCCCTATTTGGAATTTCCCTAGTTCTTTTTTAAATTGTTAGCAATAGCAATAAGCACAGTAAAAAAAGACAAAAGAGATGGTAAGTTCTCATATTATTTCATGGTGATAATCAGTGTGGGAATAATGTTTTGAACACGTTCAAAATGAAAATGCATTATTGATGAACATGTATACTCCTCCTTGCTGTTTGGGTCCAGAAAATTCTGATGAGAATATAATAGCAGATCATGGAGATCAGAAATTTCGGACTGAGCATGGTGGGTGAATGGTAACACTCTGGGCTCACATTCCCGTCTGGCCATCCAGATATGGATTTCCCTAAATCATTCCAGGTGAATGTTGGTATGGTTCCTTTAAAAGGGCATGGCTGAATTCCTTCCCATTCCTAGCCCCAGTACCTTCCTGCCTCTCATGATGACAATGAGGCATAAATCAAAAAAAAAAAAAAATTGCCATAAGAAGCCCTTATTGCAGTTAAAAATATCCCATCGAAATAGGCAAAGCAAATTCAGAATAAATTCCCCTATTAATATGTATCTGATGAAGGTTTAATGTCTTGGAAAAATAGCTTCCTATGGAACTAAGTACTTACCAATTGTTTCTATTGCTAATTTTTTATGAATCCGATAGCTATACTTATGAAATTATGTACCTATACTTTTTTCTTGCTGATCAATAAAGTTTCATTGCAATATTTATAATGCATTTGATACGGGATAGCTGTAAATAATTTCGAAACTACATTCATATGGATTGCTTTTCATAGTAAGCTTATCTATTGCTAAGTTATTACCTTAGATGTAAAAGCATTATTTTACAGTTCATTTTAAATGTAGGTAATTAAAATGTAAATGTAGGTACTTAAAAGTAGGAACATACAAAATGTAGGTCTCTTGACACCACTTCCTTGTACACTGAGCTGTTGTTTCGGTCATCGATCTCAGCATATCTGTGCTGAATGCACCAGGAATGCCCAGTATGATGGCTGAAACAACAGCTTAGTACACAGCAGTGTCATCAGGAAAGTCAAGAAACTATTGACTCCAGCCACAGATGCGTTCAATTACATGTTGTTTTCCTTTAATTAAATTGTTTTACTTGATCTTGCTTTGCATTGTTTTTTTTAATCAGTGTTCCTGCTTCCTCTTATTTCCATCCCAGGCAGTAAAAACAACAAAGCTTTATAGATAACTATACTGCAAAGGTTCCAATTTTCATATTTTTCATCTTTCTGTTTCCACGCCAAAATTGTCATTTCAGTGTATGAATTTTTTTATTATTATTTTCCATGTACATATTGTATTTACTAGAAAAAGTATGATTTCTGAAGTCCATGAAGCACATATCCCACAAACAGTGACGGGCATATAAAGAAGAGAGTGCAAGGGGTACATTAGTGATGAGGCCTGGATAGATATTGGTCAAAGGTTTAGGACTAGTAAGTGGAAAGGAAGATATTACCATCACCACAAGCTGGCACTCTTGTGTCAGACATAAGAGAAGGGAAAAAATTCTTTTGTAGGCAATGGAGGCAGGGACTGTGATAAATTACCAAGCAAAGAGATATGTGGGAAAATTTAAATTAAATTAAACTGTATAGTAAAGCCATACTCCACATCAGAATTGCAAAAAGAAATTAAAAAACAATCCCCAAAATTAACCAAAATCAAGAAAGTAACTTTGGTTCGGATTCTTGTTCACATCGATCAATGTTTTTATTTGATGCGTCTGACTCGTGAGTATCCCATATCGGACAGGACACAAAAAAATGCAGAAAACGCTAGCCTGCAACACCATATTCACCAGCGACAATGAGTCGGGGCAGCCCACGCACAGGCGAAACACACGTGGGACTCAGCCCCAGATGCAAAGAGTCTACTCAAAGAGCCTTAGTGGGTACTAGGCTGCATAATGATTTGCATCTTGGAAATGGAAGCATTGAAACAAGTGATGATAGCGGAGCTCTTGCCCATAAAAAAAATCAAGAATAGAACTTAATCCAATTGCTAATGAATTTTTACATTGCACCATCACAAAGTATTTATTGTAATCTGGCAAACGTAATAACAAGCTGCAGTGATAAGGAAGATAACATAATGAAGCTTATCATGACATGGAAATCATTATTAAATGAATATAATAAAGAAAACCAGCTCCAGCTAAACCAGGACCTTCTACTGTGATGGAAAATGAATACCAAATTTCAAGTTCTTGTGCATATAGAACATACTTATATGTCTTCATCAGCTGGTTTAATTTATGATCTAATAAATCGATTAGATGGTGCTAAAGCAGCTAAGAATATAATTTGCCACTTACAGTCTATAATTATTACACGATTGTAGCTCCACTACCAAATAAATTTTATTAACTAAGTAAGTTTGAATATATTTTTTTTTAATCTAGAAGTATCTAATTTGTTTTCTTTTGAGTTTATTACCTAATGATGGTTTTTATGACAGCATAGTTTTTTGTCTAATTTTCTAATCGATTTGATTTCATAAAAAAATAGTTTGTAGTTCTTTTCTAACTTGTTTTCTTCCTTACCTAAAGACTGGTTATTAGGAGCAGACTTTTATGTTGATTAAAGTTTATTTAAAAAAATTAAATTACAAATAATAATAAATTTGTTTTTCCATCTTCCATTAAACCTCCATTTCCACAGTGGTAAACTACTAAATCTCTGCATTCGCATCCGCAAAGATAACCTCCGTTACTACCCCAGCACGTAACGGCAAGATTCCGATCCTGTTTGAAACTGCATACATTTATATACAAAGACAGATGGCAGTGGTTGACTCAACTCCCTCCATGCGACACTTGTCATTACTTGAATTTTATGTACTTATCTATACTCATATTTTATTCAGCACATAAAAGTCACTACCAATGTATTTATTGTTACATATTTTAACTTTCATAGTAATTAAAACAGGACACAGTTATTTTACTTTATATTAAACCTTTTGTGGACTCCAGACGTTCTCCACAAACCTTCAAATTAATACTGATATCAAATTAATACTAATTTTCCAAGGACCCCCTCAGCAGTCACATCATGGACCCCTGGGAGTCTGTAGGGACCACTGATCTAGATCCTTTATTGCTTCATGTATTTTTACTGACATATTTTTTCTAAAAATATATTTGTAACTTTTAAATTATTATTGGTTAATTAAGTTTCCATTTGTCTTCACTTTTCTCTCTTCAAACATCCTAACAACTCGTGTAATAGGGCTGTTACCTACTCTGGCATTCAAATCTCCACAAGTGTATGTCAGATCTGTCTTGTTTATTTGATTGTAAAGCTTTTTAAATGTTTCATAATGGTCTTAGCGCTTTGCCTCCACAGGACTATAGACTCCTATTACAGTTATGCATATTTAGAGACACACTCTCATTATATAAAGACATTACTCTTCCCTTCCATTTTGGATCTACCAATATTGTTATTCCTGCCATTCAATAACTGTATATAGCATAGTCCTGTAGATCAGTTGTTCCTTGCAGTTTCTTGGTTTTGGTATTGTAATGACATTCCTCTTTTTAATTCATTCCTTGTTATAAGACCTCTCACATTCCATATTGCGATATTTACAACGTGCGCTATTACTAACCTTCATCCTCGTGTTTGTGTGTGTTGTAACCATTAATTTAATTCATTTGTCCCCTTTGGGGCTGAAGAGTAATTAAATTTTAAATCTCTTATCCTGAAGGGTCAGTTTCTTACTAGATAAAATGTTTGAGGGGAAGTTAATACTTGCTTTCTTTTACCATCAATACATGCTCTGAAAAACTCTAAAAATCAAAATATATTTTATTCTGAAATCTTTAGAAGGTATTAGAAAGAAAGATGATTTTCTGTTATCTAGCAGAGTAACACCAGGGTAGTAAAGAAGTGTAAAAAATATGTCTTTCTTCAGGTCCTACAATCAGCTTTTGCACGTAAGGGGCCATCCATAAATGACATCACATAAATTTAATATTTTTTACATTAACTCCCAACCCGTCCTTGACATATGGATGTCCCCTGCCCCCCTTGTGGCACCACACATGTTGCAGAACTTGGTTAGAACAGCACTTGCAGTATGACTGTCCTGTACACCTTCCTCTGTTAATGTGTAGCATAAATTATGGATGGCTTCTAATTATATTTTATCCTTCATCATCTCCTGGAAAACATGAAACCTCTGGCTAAAACCGCAATTTATCCCTGATAACTGTAAAGATAACTTTATGCTTTTTACATTATACTGTTACTAGACAACCCATGCGAAAATTTTGCGAATAAAATGCAATGAATAATGAGGTTGAATGCTTGTAATGTAATGAAAAGTAGAAGAGCACTTTCATGGCAAATATTTTTGTTTAGTGTAATAGGTAGGCATCAAAATACTTACAACATATTACGAAACAGAAAAATTTAAAACACTCTGTATGTACGACAAACTGTCACTGATCTTAACAGAATACAACCAAAATGAACAAAATGCACACAGCATATCAACATCTCTGTGATATGTGTTGCTGTGAGAATAAAATGTTTACATTGTAATTGTATAGCGAAACAGAAATGTTTCCGTAATAGAAAAAAATATCCGAAAAGTTACTTATTGTATAAAAAAGTTTATTGACATCTCTGTGATGTCTGCTGCTGCAATCTAGGGACTTGGCTCTGAACTGTCTCATATGCGCGACCAATTTAAGCATCAAATTCCGAAAAAAAATTTCTTAGTATATGATTTTACCTAATTGGAGAAAATAACATGCTGTAGTAATAATATGATACTTTTGCCCTTTAAGGGTCGAATTCCAAAAAAAAACTTTCTTAATATATGATATCACCAAAGCTGAGACATTACTATTCATAATCCTACTTCATTTATCGATTTCAATTAGATATCCCGGGAAATAAATGGCTCGAGACACAAAAAACACATTTTAGAAATATTGACATTTTTGCCCTTTAAGGGTCAAATTACAAAAATTCATTTCTAATAATATAATGTGTCCACAGCGGAGACCTTTAATATGATACCTCCTTTATCTATGTTGGTTAGATATTAAGAGACATAAATGGCTCGTGACACAAAAATGCGTTGTAGAACCATTCATACTTTCTCCCTTTAAGGGCTAAATTAAAAAAATTCTTAATATACAATGTCACCAAACTTCAGACATTAATATTCATAGTCCTACTTCATTTATAGATTTCGGCTTGATATCCAAGGAGATAAATGGCTAATGACACAAAAAACGCATTTTAGATATGTTGAAATTTTTTCCCTTTAAGGGTCGAATTACGAGAGATTCCTTTCTAAAAATATAATGTTACCACGGTGGAGGCCTTAATCTCTAATTTGATACATCATTCCTCTATATCGGTTAGACTGAATGGAGATAAATGGCTCGTGACACAAAAACGCGTTGCAGAAATATTTATACTTTTGCCCTTTAAAGGTTGAGTTCCAAATTTTTTTTTATTACTATACAAGGTCACCAAAGCTACGATATAACTCTTCATAATCCTACTTGATTAATTGATTTTGGTTACATATCCTGGGAGATATATGCCTCGAGACACAAGAATCATATTTTAGAAAAATTTACATTTTTGCCCTTTAGGGTTGAATTACGAGAGATTCCTTTCTAAAAATATAATGTTACCATGGTGGAGACCTTAATCTCTAATTTGATATGTCATTCCTCTATATCGGTTAGATATGAAGGGAGATAAATGGGTCGTGACACAAAAACGCGTTGCAGAAATATTTATTCTTTTGCCCTTTAGAGGTTGAAATTCCTGTCTTAATAAAGATGTCACCAAAGCAGAGATCTTAATCTTTAAAATGACAATTCACAAAATGATTACAGATAAGTATCAATGGAGATAAATTACTCGTAACACAAAAAACTGCATTTTAGAAAAATTGACATTTTTGCCCTTTAAGGGTCGAAGTACGAAAAAATCCTTTCTGAAAATATGATGTGACCAAAGTGGAGACCATAAGCTTTAAAATAACACCTCGTTCATCGATTTCAGTTAAGTATGAAGAAAGATACAGGCTTGTGACAAAAAATACCTTATAGAAATAATGTATACGATGGTTTTTGTGGCAATATTGTGGTAATAATAGGACTGCTTTACCCATCCTGACAGTCGCGGCGTCCGTCACACAACTGTTGTTGTCTAATGCAGGCAATGGAACCTCTCACAGTACACTCAAACGTATCGCTCGGGCACCGCCTGTGTCCACATTGTCTCTCGTCGGCACCACCTGCAATCCATTTTTATTATTTGTATCTCCATTCCCAATATACACTTTTAGCCATAGCTGTTAACCTAAAGTAGGTCACAATAAAAAAATATAAGGCTGGGACATAACAAGAATTTACAACTATTCATGTATTTGAATTAATTAAAATAATAATAGAACTACCAAACGCTTGCTACATGTATTGTTAGTATCGCATAGAACCACATTATAATGTTTTCAGTCAAACTAGAATTATGAAAAGCGAAAATTGCATTAATTGTCAACCTCTTCTCATTATTTCTGTGTAGATGAAACAAAATATAGTAGAAACAAAATATTAGTAGAAATGATGTAGCCCACCATTGTACGAGTGTGCCACCACTACATTATATCGGGGGGGAGGGGGGGGTTACCCAGGACCAAGTTTGAGTGCAACCCATCCAGATTGCAGTTATATAGGCAAACACTGGGATGGTCCACAATCTCTGCCTCAAACGTTTTACAAATAAAAAATATGCTTGTCAGACAGAACCTAAGTTACATGTTTAGCAGACAGATGGCAACACAAACATTCCTCCCCTAGGATTACATGCTCCAGACCTAACAAAAGTATGGTTCCAGACACGGTGGGGCTCAGCCTCCCTCCCTCCCTCCCCCTCCCCCTCCCCCACCTGAGTAATCCTAATGAAGGGAAAAATGTGCTTTAAAGTTATTGTGAAAACAAACAAGGTTAGCAGGAAAAATCCAAATTAATTGGCTACTTAGTTTTGTGAGAAGAATTGGAGATTTATGTGGTAGAGTGTAGCCTGTTCACATCTGTTGACCTAGCAACAGTCAGGTTTCTTCCCCTACCCTTGTTTGAATTTCTGTGTTAGCTATAAATAGTGTACAGCATCTGTTCCAAGTGTCGTATGTTTTGCCATGAAGTAGTAAATATGACCACTTACAAATTTTAGGTGTTTATGTTTAACTAATCAAAGAAAAATAAACTGTTGTTTTCTTCATTGTTTGTGTGAATTTGTGTTGTACTGCTGTTATCCATGGCAAGCAATTACTCCTTTCTCAATCCTTTATCAAAATTTGCCAATCAACACCAAAACTCCTCATAAGATCTACCAACTATGTTTTTCTGTTTTCATATGACATGATACATAAACTTACTGTCACAATCTCTTTCACCATCACACACCCAGTCCAGAGGCACACAGTTCTCATGGTCACAAGGAAAACCTTCATATTGTTTTCCATTATTTCCAAAGCAAGTAACTGTCTTCACTGGTTTCATTGCTCCAGATCCTAGCAAGGAAAATTTATGACAGAACAGTTTGAATAAATATTTAACTCACAATAATTTTTATGATTTATAAGTTGAGTAGCACATAAATTCTTAATTGTAAGCTATACTAGGGAGTTTTGAACATAAAATTATAATATGATAGCAGTTACTTAAGTACCAGGATTCTAAACAGTAAAAGTGTAGTTCACCTAAAATATCCTACACTGAATGCACAAAACCAACTACAACTGCCTGCTGCGTGACACAGCACCTTTCTCAGTAATGTTGCCAACCTCCCAAACAAAAAATTCACTTCTGGCTAACATCTGCTCGACTGTACACAACAATTCTGGAAACTTTTGCCCCCACCTCATTGGTATATAAAAAAAGCTCGATTTCAAATCCTGCTATGATTTACCCGTTACTTTTCAGGAAGTTTTCTGTAATTAACAAGGAAAATACTCTTCAAAGCGGGTTAAACATTTTCACAAAACTTACAAAGTCAGCAGAGTAATCTGCTTCCCTCTCTTAGAATCAACCATTCTTAATGACTGATCTTTGTGAACTATTCACATGGTGTTAAGTGGAACCATAAATGGTGCTGCTATCTGCATACCTCAAAATGTAAGAGTTTGAAACAGTCATCAAACCCTGCAGGGGCGGATCCAGGGGGGCACCCCCGACATTGTAGTTTTGAGACCTTTTTTTATTTTTTTTAGCTCTACGGGTTTGAGGCCCGAGGAGGCTATAAATACTACCTTTTTCCCGACTCAAGCCCCCCCCCCCCCAAAACCCTCTCAACCAAAATTCACTCAAGCCAAGCCCCCCCCCCCCCCAAAACAAAATCCTGGATCCGCCCCTGAAACCCTGCCTTTTATGAATTATAATCGTAGGAATTAAGTATAAAGAGATTAGTTATAGATTTGTATGTGTGGTTTTTGTTTTTGAAAGGAGACAGTGTAAATGATGTGCAATATGATTACAAGTAGTATAATATGTGTAACATTAATTTAATGCTTGGAATTATAAATGTTTGTATAAACCATCTGTACTTATTCTAATTGTTTTTGTGTGATTTTGATTGTCAGTGGGATTGTTAATGCAAAACTTCTGGCAGCATCCTTTATTGTGTTCTGGGGGTTTCTCTAGTGCATATTTAAACTAGCAGCAATGATGAGCGGAAACAGTCATCATTAGCATTTCTTAACAGCAGTCATTGTGAGTTGTCAAGCAGGAATGTCCACTGAAGTTTAATTGCTGCAGATATTTTGTGATGTGCTTTAATATCTTTGGACTAGTCTAGAGCCTTGTCTGTGTATAATATTGTTATGAGGATTTCAATGCAATAAAACCAGCTAGATGAAAAGTATGTCATTGGTCTTGTTATTTCATTGAACTATTTCATTAATTCAGAAGCTGTGTTAATCATTATCTTTTTGTGAAAGTAAAATCACCTGGCGGCCATACTACAGTAAACTGTTAATTGAAGAACTAATTAATTGAGATGCAATCAGGATTATCTAAAAAGGACCATCCAGCGAGTTGCTTGTCACTGGACAGCAAGCAATAGTAAACACTGAGTTGCTTATGAAATTCATGAAAACCAGTAGTCTTTGTAAACAATTTACTCTGATATGAGTTCTGCAAATTCATTTACCGTTAACAGGGCCCACTCTAGAAGTTATGTCAGTCCAAACAAAAGACAAATTGCCACCCCTTAAAAATATGTATGTATTTTTTAAACATAGATACATATTTTTAATAAAAATAAAACATTTAGTTTAAATTTTAATAAAAGCATTTATTTATAAAGAAACATATAACATTTATTATCAAGCAGTACAAAACAGTAAATATTAATTAAGAAATATCAGTACCTAGTCACAAACTGTTAACCATATAATTTTTTACATTTTTAAATGTTAGAAATGTGTATTATTGCACAAACATTATAAAAAAGCCATTATTTTGATAATAATGTATAGATAAAGATTTATCCTTGTTCTACTGTAAATTTTTTTCAATCAACAAAAAAGATTTATGCACTACACCAAATATTTTTCATATCTTGTGAACATAAAAAATATTAATATTAGATATGTATTTTATAACAACATATATGTCAACAAATCATAAAGTCATTAAAAACAATTTCATAATTCTTAATTTTGAGATTTTATTCAGTTCAGTTATTCAAATATATAAAATGTGTTTTATTAAAGCAATGAAACTAATTAAAAACAGTTGAATTATAAATGTACGTACCTTTAATAACTAAGAAATCACACTGAAGTAAATTTTATGAACCTCCACTTGTTATCTACACTGATATAATATCAAAAATAATGTTATTACGTAATGAAACTTCTCTTTAATAATTAGAAGTAATAAGCAAGTCTAAGCATGTTCAAACCCAAGTGGAAGCAGTGCTTTTCTTGCATGTAATACTGTTCTGTTCAGAAAAGGGTGTGCATGTTCAAGCAGCAGCAGCACACTATTTTTGGCACTCACTCAATTAAAATTACTTCAAAGAACACTGCACGATGCTAACAATACTTTACTTTTTGGTGGTATACATTTTCATAGCCATTATTTACAAGGAAATACAAGTACTTTTATTTCTGGTCCCAGCATCCTTTACAAATTCTGCATTGGTGTAAATATTTTTAGCTTTGAGACATAAACAATATGAATATGCTATGCACTGTAAATTGTGAATAAATGAAAAAGCTATTTGTGAAATTTTCAATTAATTAGGTAGTATTTATCACATAAATATTTTTCTGACACTTACATCCAAAATGGCGCCCTAGACAAATGTCTGGGTTGCCCCCCCCCCAGGGTGGGCCTCGTCATTAAAATAAAGAGTAATTGATGTCACCATCTAAGTGATGAATATTTGAGAACTCTCCCATGATAATTTGATAAGGGAAAATATCTACAAAACAATATACATATACTGATAAATGCTTACCTAGCAATTTAACAGTGGCAGTGTCCATTTTCCCTGCAGTTCCATTCTTTATCATGATCTTGTTTTGAAATGGTAGAATTAGCCAGTCAGTATAAAACAATGTTGGTGCCACTGCAAATAAAGAATGATGCTGAGAATTCCATAAGTAAATAGGTCAACATATATTCAGCACCCTGGACAGTAGCTAATGAATTTGAAAGATGATGTAGTAAGTGAATGCAAACAGCCCTTTCCCCATGCACTTTCTGCACTTCGTGGTATTGCCTACTCATCCCACTTGCTTGGAGTTGGCACTAACCTTTCTGCCCACCAATGGAACAGGCATAGAATGAGAGGGGAAGGTGCATGCCAATGTAGTACGTATGTAACAAAGAAAAACCTCCATGCCAGCCCACGATGAAATTGTGAAAGAATGCCGTGACTAGTCCATAGAGAACATTGGTGAGTCAATAAGACTGTATTAAAATGTAAAGAAGTACAAAATGTGGGGCAGAATGAAGAGATATTTAAGAATGTAGTAGCAGAACAAAGAATTACACAAAATTAAATTTGAATACCTTTAAAAACGAATAAAATTTTCTCGGGTAACTAGCCGAGTTAGTCCATCGTTTGACCACGACCTTTAAAAACATCTAGCAATTTTGGCATACCTCTGAATGATGTGATATTATTCCACTGAAAAGATGAGGCTTTGGGGAAGGTATGGACAGTCATATATCACAGCAAACAGTCCCATATGGCAGTAGTACATGTGTGATATGAAAATTTGCTCAGAAAGCAATGGAGGATATACACATACACTGCAATTGAACAGAGAACAATAGTGACACTGAAAGCTGAATTGAGTTGAGGGGAAAATGTTATGTTTGCAGCATTTAACACTTTCTGTTGTAACACGCTTTCTGAAAGTCCCATAGAAAAATAAAAGAAAATTTGTTTGTGTATGAGAGAAGTCAGTTAACTCATCACATATAAAGCCAGGAGGGCTGTAACAAAAACAGAAACATGAACACACTTTACTATATTTTGGTAAAGTCCTTGATCATATGAGAAGTGAAAAATACAGAAAGTGGATCAGATGCTTACATAAAAAATCCCATTTCTACATGTCTTACCAGTAACATATCAATTGCAAGGAAAGGGAAAATGACTCATCACTGACCAAAGTTGAAGGCAGTGACGGGAGAAAAACATATATCACAAACACACAAATATACACAATATTTCGATTATTAAACCTTATTCATGTTGGAGAAAATGAGTCATGAGGCTCGGGAGGTGTGCACACGCCGACGGTTGCTACATAACATATCAAAGGTTTTTACCACAATATTGTAGACTATGTTTGTGTGTGTGTGTTTTTTTTTTAATTTATTTTGCAGCCCTCCTGTTGTGAATGCCAGGCTTACTCTCACTGTTCTTCCTAATAGCAGTTTAACTGTCACTATTATCAGAAAAGTCAGTAGCATAATAATAGCATATCAGCATTAACATGAAATGGGTATGAGAGTCTTGAAACCTGCAGAATGGTAGATATACTAAATATTGAATTAAAAATTAATTAACTAATCTTATATATAAAAATGAATTGCTGTTCGTTAGTCTCGCTAAAACTCGGGAACGGCTGGGCCGATTTGGCTAATTTTGATCTTGAACTATTTGTGGAAGTTCAGGGAAGGTTTAAACGGTGAGAAAAAATGGAAAAATTGCGAGGAAAATACTAAAAATGACAATTTAATCTTGTATATAAAAATCAATGTGAGTTTTGTTTACGCTCTATGCACTGCTAAACCGTTCATCTGACTACGGTGAAACTTTGGTGAGTTGTCTATAGCGTTTGAGCGATTGTTCCTAAGAAATAAAATTTCAAAAAAACCACCCCCTCCTCCCCATAACACCCCATAATTTAAACAACCCAACAGATTTTGTCAGATTTCCACCAAAATTTGCACACGTTGTAATACTCCTCCCAATTATTATTTCGTATTACTAATTAAAGTCCACAGGTTTGTTGACGATTTGGCCCTTAAATACCGTCATTTCACCCAAGCACGCGGACTGAGGAGCTACTTATCTTCTTTTAAAAGGTTCTTATTATACTAATAATAAGGCGTTTAACTTCGTACCATCAATAAGTTTCTATTTTATTGATCAAAGTCCATTTGCTACTCTTAACAACTTTATAAAACCACAAATGAAAACACACTCTTTCGTATATTAAGAACAATCATGGACTCAGCAGGCTCAATACAAAATTGCTAGACCGCCGCCACAATCTTGGCGCGCAACAACCCGCGCCCGCTCGCGGCCAGACACACACTCTTCAAAAAAAACCAAAGATATTAATGTCACTTATATTACCCCTGTTTACAAACTTGGTACCGTCTGTGGTCTCCATGAGTTAAATACACTTGCTTACAATTCATATTATACATTCATTTCAATACTACAAAATATACTTATAAATACATATATATTTTCGTGGCTAGTGGATATGCTACAACGTATACTTAAAAACAAATTGAAAAATATTGTCTATATATGTTATCCAAAAAAGAAACCCCTCAACCCCTTTCACATGCCCATAATTTACACAAACCCACAGATTTTGTCCGATTTCGATGGAAAATGGCACACTTATACAATTAAATATACAGAAAAATACTGCCTCTATATAAAGCATTTATAAAGCATCGTGTGTATGGGCAAGTCCATTGTTGGATGTACTCTGTTGAGTGGCAAAAGCGTGGTCTTCCACATGCACACATATTAGTTTGGTTAGTTGACAAAATAAGGCCAGATGAAATTGATTTCATAATTTCAGCTGAGATTCCCGATGAAATAGTTGACCCAAAATTGCATGCTGTAGTGACTAAACACATGATACAGGGACCTTGCGGAGTTTTCAACAACAACTCACCCTGTATGGTCGACGGCAAATGCTCCAAGCGATACCCGAGAGACGTGATTGCTGAAACCATCACGGGATATGACGGTTACCCATTGTATCGTTGACCTTGACGATCAGTTGCGGATGGTGGGTGATCGGTAGTTGTGACGGTAAAAGGACAAGATTTTGAAGTAGACTATCGTTGGATTGTGCCGTACTCGCCAACGTTGTTAAAAGCTTTTGAAGCTCACATCAATGAGGACTATTGTAATTCCGTCAAGTCGATAAAGAACATATGTAAATATGCAGGGCGGATCCGGGGGTGGGGAAGCCACCTGGCTGCTCAAGCCCCCCCCCCCCCCCCCACACACACAAAAAAGTAGGTAGGTCCACCTCCGACATTGTGATTTTTGAGACATTTTTTTTAGCTCTACGGATTCAACGCCCGAGGAGACTATAAATACTACCCTTTGCCCGACTCAAGCCACCCCCTGAAGGCAAGCCCCCCTAACCAAAATTCACTCAAACCAAGCCCACCCCCATACCAAAGTCCGCTCAAGCCCCTCCCAAACTAAAATCCTGGATCCGCCGCTGTAAATATATTAACAAAGGTAGCGACATGGCCATCTTCGCTGTAACAAATGCAAATGATGAAGTATCTCAGTATCAGATGGGTCGCTATATAAGAAGCAACGAAGCTATTTGGCGCATATTTTCATTTGCGATCCACGAAAGACACTCTACAGTGGTCCATTTGGAAGTTCATCTAGAAAATGGACAACGAGTGTATTTCAATCATGCGAACGCGGCGGATAGGGCGGCACGTCCACCATCAACCACATTAACAAGTTTCTTCTCAGTTTGTTAAACAGATGTTTTCGCTCGCACTTTGCTGATATGTCACGCTATTACACTTGGAACGCATCATCGAAATCATTTCAGCGTCGGAAACAAGGAACACCAGTTGAAGGACACCCAAATGTATTTGCCTCAGATGCTCTTTATGTCGCATCTACACAGTTCATCCAATTAACGATGAATGTTATTATCTTCAATTGTTGTTGGTGAATGTTCATGGTCCGACATCGTTTCAACAACTGAGAACGGTTGATGGACATCTGTGTGCGACGTACCGTGAGGCATGTTAACTACTACAATTGCTCGAGAACGATTCGCATTGGGATAATACGCTCAAGGAATCCGTCATATCCTCATCACTTCATCAAATTCGCCCGTTGTTTGCGATTATAATGTCGGCATGTTTCCCCTCGAATCCGAAAGATTTGTGGATGAAATCTAGGGATGACATGTCTGAGGATGTTTTGCATCATGTGCGTTGTCAAACTTTGAATCCTATATTACAGAAATTTACAATGAGACATTAATCATGATAGAAGATATGTGTTTATTGGTGGCAAATAAAGTATTGTCGTGTTTGGGCATGACATCACCCAATCGTCCTATGCGCGATGCATTTAACCACGAGTTACAAAGAGAACAACAGTACGATACTGAAGTATTGACCGAAACAGTTCGTTCAAATGTTCCGCAATTGAATGACCAACAACGAATTGTGTACGATAATTTTGATTCAGGCTGTGAACAGTGGATTTGGGGGAATTTACTTCCTTGACGCTCCCGGGGGACTGGGAGAACGTTCCTAATTTCATTGCTGTTGCCAAAGATCAGATCGCAAAATGAAGTAGCCCTAGCGTTGGCTTCATCTGGAATAGCTGCAACATTGTTAGAAGGTGGACGAACTGCACATTTTGCCTTGAAATTACTATTAAACATGCAAATCAATGAAGCACCAGTTTGCAACATCACCAAAAACAGCGCAATGGCGAATATTCTACAGATATGCAAATTGATCGTTTGGGATGAATGTACGATGCCCCATAATAGGTCACTGGAGGCATTGGACGGAATGTTAAAAGATCTTCGTGACAACCAAAATATTTTTGGTGTCAGGTGATTTACGTCAGACTCTTCCAATTATTCCCCGATCAACTGACGAACTAAAGGCATGCCTAAAATCATCTAATTTGTGGCGGAATGTAAAGACACTCCAATAAATAACTAACACGCGAGTGTTTTTGCGACAAGATCAAATTGCGTTTGTGTTTTCGAAGCAGTTATAAGATATTGCAAATGGTAAAGTCGCAGTTGACACCTCGACCGGATTAACTACACTACCCACGCATTTCTGTCACTTCACCGACTCAAAAGAGGAGCTTATTCAGCGTAATTTTACGGACATAGAACAACAGTTCAGTAACCATAATTGGCTGAGTGAATGAGCAATACTGGCCGCCAAAAACAAAGATGTCAATGATCTCAATGCGACCCAGGAGAGTTGTTTTCTTACAAATCAGTTGATACAGTTACAAACCAGGATGATGTAGTTAACTATCCCACAGAGTTTTTAAATTCACTTGAATTGCTTGGACTACCACCTCACAATTTACAATTAAAAGTAGGATCAGTTGTGATTATACTGCGTTACATTAATCAACCTCGACTATGGAATGGAACGAGACTGGCTTTGAAAAAGCTAATGAATAACGTGATCGAGACCAAGATCATCAAGGGAAAATACAAAAGAAAGGATGTCTTGATCCCGTGTATACCGATGATTCCAACGGATTTGCCATTTGATTTTAAGCGTCTACAATTTCCCGTGCATCTGGCCTTTGCGATGACCATAAATAAATCGCAAGGTCAGTCGTTGCAAGTTTTCGGAATTAACTTGGAGCTTCCCTGTTTCGCGCATGGACACTTATACGTCGCGTGCTAGCGTGTCGGAAAGCCATCATCTGTATATATTTACGCACCGCAAAAAGTATAGGTCATCAGAAAGCTTTAAATTGATTAAGTGTATAACTGTGTTGTATTTAATGTAGATAAAAAATTTATATTCATTTGAATTGTTAGCAAATTTCGTTTAGAGACCGATCGAAATTAAAAAAGTGTAAGATATAGTATCCTGAATGTGTGTGAGGGTGTGCGTGTGGGTGTATGTGATGTTGTTACTAAAACATATTCGTCAGAATTAAAATTATTATTGTTTTACATTCGTCAAAACGTAACAAAATGTTATAACAACTAGGAAATAAACATCGGTTGTCCTGCCGCTGAATCCACTTTTTTCAAAGCGGGCAATGCATATTATATTAGAAACAAAAAACATTGTAGACACCTTAGTAGTTGACATAAGTGTCTGTAGTAGAACAACTGCATAAACCGTGACGTGCACAAAAGAGACACTATTGTTCAGTCACGAAAATAAAGAGTTTCTGATAGGTGTTGCCATCTCAATACATTATACATATATGGTGTAGGTGAAACGAAGTTCACTGGGTCATCTAGTGAAAATATAATATCATATTCATTTTCTCACATTGTGTGGAGATGGATTTGTTACAAACAGATAATACAGATATTGCAAAGCAACTAAACTCTCTGATTAGAGAGAAAGCAAAAGCCTATATGGTAAATCAGTTAGAATGTTCTCAGAGTGTTACCAAAATCAAACCATTTCTGACTAACTAATACCATAAATTGTAAAGAGAAAAAAAGTACCTTCTGATTGGAAAATGAATATTAACACCCATTTTCAAGAAAGAAAGGAGACCATCTTTTGCCTACCAGTCTCTAAATGATCTTTGTAGTAGAGTTCTAAAGCATGTTATAAACATCTAAAGGCACCACTAATATGGCATTTGCTGCTTGTCGGCTTCAAGAGAAATGCAGAGAATAAAATGTTCCGCTTTATATTGCTTTTATTGATCTCACCAAGGCATTTGATTCAGTGAGTCATGAAGCACATTGGAAAATGTTTCTCTGTGTGGTTTTCCACCAAAACTCATTACCTTCTTGAAACTGCTCTACACTAATATGACATCTGCATTCATTAATAATGGTTTTGTTGGAGAGCCACTCCATATTAATTCCTGTGCTAAGCAGGGCTGTGTGATTTCTCCCATACTGTTCTCCCTTAATGCAGCCACTGTCATGCAGTTTGCCAAAGACGATCTCACTCTTGGAATACAGATTAACTTCAGAATGGGAAACTTTTTAATCTGAGCAGACTGAAAGCAAGAACTTGAACATATTCTGAAGCTGTAATTGAGCTACAGTATGTAGATGATAACATAGTTGTAGAACAAACAGGGGAAGTACTTGTAACCATCTTCTTGCTACTGCATACAAAAAGATAGGTCTTGGATTGAATACCAGTAAAACTAAGATTCTGCACCAACCAAATGCTGGAGAGGGCAAAGAATGATCAGTATCACCTTCGATAGGGCAAGCCTACAAGTTGTAAACACCTTCCTCTATCAGGCAGTGCTCCCTCATCCACTGTAATTATTGATGCAGAAATTCAATACAGAATCAACCATGCTGGTACATCCTTTGTCAGTTTAAAATCATTAGTCTTTGACAATCATGACATCAATACCGCAACTAAGATCCTTGTATACAAATCTGTTGTTATTCCCACCTTCCTTTTGGAACCTGAATGTTGGACATGCTACAGATGACATCTTAAGATACGAGAAAAATTCCGTCAAAGATGCTTGAGAAGACTTTTTAAAATATCGTGGCAAGAGATACGTCATTATCAATGTCGAGTCTATATACTCAGACATTATAAAATTCTTGGATAAAAGCAAATTACTTTTTCTGAACCAACACAGAATTTGCAGGAATAGATTGTGCGTTTGTCTAGTGACTTAATTGATGGGATTGATGCAAGTTTGCAAATTTTTTCAAATCTTTTTGACTTTCAGAAAGCTTACAATATTGTGCCCTACAACTGCCTCTAAATGAAAATTCAATATTACAACACATTTGACAATGGTTACCTGACTTTATACATGACTGGTCATGTTGTTGTAGTAGGTGAAGAAATCTCAAAATTATTATTTCACCTTGGTAAGATAAATGACTACTGAAACTAAATTGCAAAAAGTGCAAAGTAATGAAGATAACAATAGTAAAAAAAAAATACTTAGCCATAAGTACAAAGTAAACAGTTCAGTCCTTGTAAGGTTAAGTTGCCGAAATATTGTGTATTTTGTGTGTGTTCTCTCATTGCAGCCATCAACTTTGATATGTGGTGGATTAATTTCCCTTTCCTTCATTATTTATATCACCTAGAAGCCACTTCCATTTTCCTTAGTTTCATCTTAATTGAATATGATATAGCATTATGGCAGATGAATTATATCACAATCAAGTGGAGATGTAAATTATATATATATCTCAGTAAGACACATTAAAATAAAATGCAAAAGATTGTCTCAGAAGCTCTTCACACTAGGGCAGAGGAACAACTGTATCCACAATTGGAAAAATATGAGGGAGAATTTAAGAACATATGCTCATGTTCTGAAGATATTATGAATTTTAATTCTATCTTTTCATATTTGAAGCTCACAAATAAGAAATTTGTGTTGGTATTTTTTAACTTACTAAGACTTATCACTCCATTGATTGTATTGCCATGATTCAAATGTACAAGGACTAGCAACAGAAAATAATATTACAACAATCATCAGAAATACAAAGAATACAATCAACTTTTCAATTGTTATTTGCTAATGACACAAAATATTCACTAATGAAGTGATCAATAATAGTGTCAGACTGGGCTGCAAAAATGTGAAACTGAAAATTGACCATCTAGCTTTTGTAGATGATCTCCAAATTTCTCTATTCCATAGCTGTAGGCAAAGCAAATCACAAGTGGTAATGGCTGAGACCTGCACATCTCTCTTGAGAAAACCAAAGATCATAACAAATATCAAACTAAAAGTGGGGCAAGGAAAAAAAAAAAATGCGTGGAAAAATTCATATCCAAGAAAGAGACCTTCAATTCAGACACAAATAGAATGGAAATGACATACCAACTAACCAAAGGCATCTAGAACAAAAGTTCAATATCCATCAATTTATTTATTTATCGTATGATTAACAAGATACACAATAGGAAATGTACATATCACAAGCTTGTACAATTTCATATCTCGAGATCTAATGTTTTAATCCAGTCAACTGCACTGATCGATGCATCATGTAATTCTGCCATTGTTCCCTTGTAGGCCCGAAGAGGACAGTCAGAAACGATGTGATTGATTGTCTGTAAGGTGGCTCCACAGTCACAATTTGCAGAATCTACCCAGCCCCATTTGTATAATAAGTAGGCGCATCTGCCTTGTCCTGTTCGAATTCGATTGATGATTCTCCACTGCCGCCTGGGGAGATCGAAACCTTGTAACCTTACTGAGGGATGCTCAACTATATTTTTATTGGCTACTGATGAGTTGTCCACAGCTTGTTGATGTTAAAAGAGGACTCTGTAAGGTTGATTGCTGTGCGCCATGGTGGTTTTCTTGATTTCAAGCGCTGATGTTTTGCTTGAATCGTGTCTTGTTATATAGGCAGCTGAGGGTTTTTCAGGATATTTTTCCAGATTTTTAAGAGAGCTTCTGATCATCTTAGTGATGGGGGTGAGATGTTGCATAGCACTGGAAGCCATATGGTGTTCGTGCTATGAATACATCCCGTAATTATTCTAATTGCCTAATTGAGTTGCACATCTATCTTCTTTGTATGGGCACTATTGATCCAGGATGGGCAGCAGTATTCAGCAACAGAGTATGATAGAGCTAAGGCTGTGGATCTTAGAATGTGAGCACTGCCTCCCCATGAAGTACCTGCAAGCTTTTTGAGAATATTATTTCTTATTTTTACTTTGGCAGCCACCTTTGAGAGATGCTGTTTGAAACTTAGAGTTCTGTCCAGTGTTATACCCAGATTTTTTGGTGTGCTGCAATACGGCAAGACTTGGCCTTTGAATTTAGCTTCTGGTTTATAGTGTGCTTGTCTGTTGCGTAAATGAAATGTTGAAATAACTGTTTTCTGAGGATTTAGATAGAGGCACCATTTCTTGAAGTAGTCATCTAACTTTTCCAGATCAGCTGATAAAGTTGTTTCTGCATCAGAAAAGTTGAGGTTCTGGTTCACCAAACAAATATCATCAGCATAAGTAAATTTTCTTGAAGATGTTTCCGGTAAATCATGAGTATACAAATTGAATAGGAGGGGCACTAAACAGATCATTGGGGTAAACCATCATTTAGTATAAATATTCTGCTTCTGTCATTATCAGAGTACACCTGAAAGTATCTATTGCTCAACATGTTGTTAAGTAGTTCTGTAAGTTTTCGACATGGGATAATACTCACAAATTTCAGAAGAAGTCCTTCTCGCCAAACAGTGTCATAGGCAGCTGACAGATCCAAACGGCAGCCACACTTACTGATTTCTTCTCAAACCCATTTTCAATATGAGAGGTGAGAGTGAAATCCTGGTCATTACAACTTCTCCCTGGCCTAAATCCTGCTTGTTATATGACCACCTCAGATACCATCATTCATACAGTGGCAATACACAGAACAGTGTATATCACAATGAATAGTTGTAGGTGCGACTGAAAACATGAGTTTTGGCCAATGCTTATGTTCAAAGAATGTTTAGCTACTTGCAACATAGTCTCGTAGTGAGTAGGGTCTGCCAATCCAAAGTACTCAGGTTGAGTCCATCCATACTGAACTGCGGTGCAGCTGACCTGCCCACTGCCCGTGTTCACGGTAGTGTTTATGTAGTAGTTGGATTTAGCCAGTAAAGAGTTAGGTGGAACGGTTTGGGAGTGTTTATATATATGGTAGCTGTTATAAGTGTCGCTATCTGAAGCACGTATCGGTGGCCGAGTTCCTCTTCATATTCGAACATCGGTACGATACCTCCCACTCAGCATATTGTGTCATTATTTAAGTTCATTGCAGTCATATTGCTTGTTTTTGTAGGATGTTTTAACTGCTTTCATCTCATCTTGTGAAAGGAAAAAGGGAGGTCGGCTGAAATAAGATATTTGGCAACCCATCTGCCAAAGGCAGTCAAGTGTTTCTCATGCAATTTCTGTTCTGGCATGCACTGCCTTTTAGAAACCATAGTTTGTGTCTTGTCTGCACGCAGTATTGTTAGCCAATAGGAACACAACTACTTGAGAATGACTTCTTCTCCTCCTTCTATCAATAACTTGCCCATGACCTGGTGTGGGGGGTTACCATGGTCGATGAACTGGGGTGGTTTCCCAGTGCGACAGCATTCATAAGTGGTGTCGTAAGTGTGTACGACAGTGATAGTTTGCATGTTACGTGTAGTGTGCTGTGGATAAGAGACAAAAGAAGCGGAGAGGCTTTAACCCCACACCAGCCAATCAGGCCTACTCTTCCGAAAGACACCTAGCGGCCACAAAGCTTCACGTCCTCATCTGACAAGACGACCCACCACTGACGGTGTCGTGTGCCCTCACTCCGTACACACTGTGGAGAGATTTGGGATTTTCCCCAAGACTTGGTGCACAGTATGGTGATAAGGAGCTGTGCAGCGCCACCTCTCCTAACCTGACAGTGAACATTTGTTCTACCACCGGACCTCAAATTAGCTAACCCCTTATCATTGCCAATGGGGTCGGCACAAGTGGTAATTACTCACTTAAACCTTTCATTCGACAAACCAATGTAGTAATGTTCTTCCCCGTGATCTTTAGTTTAATTACCTCCTATTTCCACTTAAAGATTTGTACTAAAGAAATATATTTTCAATTTTGCAACATTACTTTACTCATTTATTTTAAAGCTCTCATATTTGGTCTTTTGAAATAATTAAACTATCATATTAACTATTTCCCTTTTTTAATATTAAACTTTGTCTTTAGTAATCTGAAATTAAGTCTAAAGGCTGTTTTTAACCTATGATGTTACATCTCTGTGTGGGAACTCTTTGTCAAATTTATAAAGTTGAATAACTTATATAATAAAATTTCATCTTTTACCAAACTTAATTGAAAATGTTTATTTCTCTTTGTAGAAGCTCTGAAAATATTATTAAGACTTTCTTTTAGGTTTTGGCATTATGTGACCAACTGATACAGACAATTATTACAGTGCTATTTTTAGCATCCATTACAATGTTACAAACCATTCAAAATTAGTACAGGAATCTGACAATATGAAGGGCTCTTATTAATCTTCTTCAATTTAATGCTCGTCAAGATCAGAAGAGAATGGGAGAAAAAACTACATGAAGAGAACATCAAAGGAATCTATCTGGTACAAGGACAACTATCTCCAAAGACAAAACGGGTGTTAAAAAAAAACAGAAACTCTCCACAAAAGTACGGTTAAAGCTGAATTAAAAAGCTCATATCAGGCACAACAGAGGAATATGTGTACTGTAAAAACATTATGTGGTAAGACAGGCAAGTCAATAAATTTTTAAAAAATGTTTGGGGGAATGGATACAATCTACACGACTGGATAGTGCAACCATGGGTGACCCTAGGGCGGCGCGACTGCACCGGGTGCTGTCATATGGGGGGGGGGGGGGGGGGCAAAAATGATGCGATAGATCATCTGCGCAAAAATAAATTCTACAATAAAACAGATTGTTGATCACATATTATTTTAACACATTAATCATCCAGAAGAGTTTATAAACGTAAGACCTTCACCTCAATGCATAATTGTATGTCGTCATAGAATCGAGTCAACCGAGTTCTTCAAATCAAGAAAATCACAATTCGTCCCATAATTAGCTCTCTCTGGGGCCGTGCCACACCTTCTGCATCTGTTTCCTGCATTACGTCTGTAGTCTTGCAGTTCATTCACATGCGGGTGCATGTGCATGAAGCGAGATTCAACCTACTTATCTATTTCTACGATGTTAGACCTTAGATGATTGCAATTGTTTCCAAATTGCTTGCAAAATGCTTTAGAGTTGTCTGAATCATCATCACCAGAACTAGTTCAACAGAAGATGGAAGAAAACTTATTTAATAGTTCGTCAGATGAGGTTCTTGATGATAAAGAGTATCATGTACTAGAGGATTTAGCTATGTCTGGAATGTAGTCTGCAATTCAAAATATTACAGAAAGGGGTATACCACCCCTGTCAGTTGCTATTTCAAAATGGTTGCTTATTAACTCTGCAAGGAGAGATAAAATAATTATTCAAGTAATAAAAAAAAAAACAAGAAAAAATCATGGACGTCATTTTTCAAATATGCATTTTGAAAGAGTAATGCCAAATGGAGAAACTTATAAAAAAACATTGTTACTCTAAACTTGCAGATAAAGTATATTGATTTTACTGTTGTTTATTCATCAGAAGGTCTCATTCTTATTTGGGAAAGAAAGGATTTGATAACTGCAGCTACTTATCAGAATGTTTCAAAACTCGTGAAACTTCTTAAAATCACTATCACACTATGCTCAGTTGGATAGAATAGTTGATTTGATTAAAGAACTTCAATGTATTAGAGAAGCATTTGTAAATACAGATTGAAGACGAAAAATCATGGTGGGTTGTTTGTCAAAAGTATTCTTTTTAAGATGCAATAATTTCTTGTTCAGAGAGCTTTGGACAAGAAACACTAAATAATTCTAATAACGGTAACTTCCTAATTATATTGAACCTGCAAGGAAAATATTACCCTGTGATGATGGAGCATCTCCATCTTATTAATAATAAGGAGACAGATATCTATTATGTTGACTACTATATTAAAGCGAATGGAGTGCGTAATAAAATTTTGGCTATGGTTAAGTCATCTAAATACTTTTCTATCATACTGAATTGAATTCCTGATGTCAGTCATGTTGAATAATAATCTTTAATAGTGCTTTTGTTGACACTAATGAATAGTGCATGAGGGTTTCGTTGCATACAAGCCGGTAAGTGACACTTCGGGACCTGTCAGCTGGATCCACTGGCCTGTTTATCGACAGTGCTTTGCAAACATTCTTTCAGGATATGAATGATTGTTGAGGCCAAATATACGACAGTGAATCCAATATAATAGGAGCAGAATTCTGGACCAATATCTTCGAGCATTTTAATCAATGTATCTGTCATTAAATTTAGTAATAGCAGGTGCCCGCAAAACATCAGTTAAATTGGTTTCCTTGTCCGTATTTCATTAAAGAATATCCTTATTCTTATTTTATTCTCTTGATCAACAAAGAGATGTAATGTGGAATCCAAGCACTTAGGACTATTGCCAAAAAAATTGTGAAACTCGTTTGGAGAATAGAGTTTCCAGCCTCGCTGCAGTTAGTTAGGGAGTGTTCATAAACCTCATAGCTCCATTTTTGCCTCCTGTGAGCCCCCCCCCCCTCCCTGCATGTAGCCCGACGTGGCTTTTGCATCAAAGCAAACAAACTTTTACATTTATAAATCAATAGGATGTAAAAAACGTATGTTATCTTCAGTCTGTCTATTTGGACACCTTAAACACCAATAAGCGATTGCACATTGGGGGTGCCACCAGTGGCGTAGCTGGGGGGGGGGGGGGGCGGTGGGGGCGGTCCGCCCCGGGTGTCACCCGTTTGGGGGTGACACCCGCATTTCGAAAATAGTAATCGAAATTAGTGTGACACAAAAAAAAAACTTCTTTTATCCTTTGGTGCCGAAACAAAATATTTGTTTTTAGGTTGATCTAGCGCTTTTTCAAATGCGATCCAGAGAGCTGTGCTTATTCGCTTTAGTGGAGTATAATTGTTGGCAATACCGAGCGCTTAAACAAAGACAGTATCGCTCTGTAGCTCCAATAATCACAAGAAATCGTTGATTGTTGTGCTTGCCATAGGTCACTGTTGTTTGGTTTGTTAGAAGCGGCGGTGGATATAATGTAAGTTTTCTTGTATAAAAAGAGGAAGTTTTAAAATTAAAGTTTATATATAATTGCTAAAATCATAGTAATTAGACAGTTAAATTGTAAATCCTCGAAAATATTTAGAGAAAAATGTTAGATTTTCCTTTGGAAATGAAAACCAAGCGTATGTCGGAATACGCGTAGTCTGGGTTTCAAAATTGTTTTGCTTATTTAGAATTCCATTAGCTTTCAAGCTAAGATTTACAAGTGCTTTGAAGTTTTTTCTAGTAATTTTTGAATTTATTATCTGACAGATTCGTGATGTACAAACTGACTAAAATTTCGCGTTATCCGATTTACACTCTGCGTACCTGCCTATTATTGACAGTGCACCTATTCGACATGAAATCGTATCATGTTCGAATTTATGCTAATAAAAACTGTGCATTAAACTAGCAATACTGTCAGGTTTCAAATCAATCTGAATGGGTCCAAGTGTTCGTTGATGGTATAGTCCGTCGTTGGTAATCTGTTTTTGTAGAGCATGTGCTTAAAACAATCGGAACCGTAACTCAGAGCTGCCGATTCTACGGATTTACCCGTAGATCTACGGATTTTTATTAAAAGTTAGGATTTTCGGATTTTGTTAAAATATCTACGGATTTTTGCTACTTTTTATTATTTGTTGATTTTTCCTTATATTCGTGTTTTGTTAAACTTTGAGGGTATAGTGTTAAAGTTTTACGGAATTGTCAATAATTGTGAATCCTTTCTTTGCAACAGCTCGTGTGAACCAACAATTGACATGAAATAAAGCTCATATTTTGTTTGATTATACATTTTATAGATCTTAAAATACCGAAGTACAGAATTATCGGCGCACTCTTTATGCACGGTGACACGCTCGTTGCCACGGCTTTTTAACATTTAATGTTACAGAGCATAAGCTAAAATTAATGTCATCAATGAAAATGTATGGTCACTTTTCTTAAAAGAGTAGGCACAGAAGCAGCAGTGATGAAATTGAGGGTGTATAAGACATTTCTTACTTTCAATGTAAAATACTATTTTGTATTTCCAATTTTTAAGACCTGGAAATAAAAAGAATTCTTAATTTTGTCTCTCTCTTCAATAATTTTTATTTCAGTCTTTTAATTACCGAGTCTCCGGATTTTTGTACCCAATCTACCAGTGGCGGATCAGGGGGGGGGGGGGCCTAGGGGGTTAAAGCCGCCCTCCCAAAAGCACCAAGGTCACCCCGGACGTAATGAGAAAATGAAATGTAAATTGTTAAACTATGTAAATAGAACTGTAAAGTAATGAAATGTGAATTGTCATAAAACGCAAAGAACTTGGCTGTGTGGCTGATAAGACCGAAAGCCATTTAAATAAATAAATAAAAAAAAAGTCGGAACCACGTATCTTGCTAACGAAATCGTAACATTAGTAAGCACTTAAATTCTAGGTTCATGTAAGTTTGCTATGCTTTCTGCAGATCGAGAATATGCAAATATGATCGCGATGAAATAAATAAGCGTATGATTCTCTAAAAATTTCCCATAATAAATTTAGAGAAGAAGAAAATATGTATTATGGGTAACCTCTCTGTCGAATACAGGTCTATTCCTTAAATCGACAAGGATGTCGAATTTTTGTTCCTGATCAAACTGAACGAACATTCAAGCCGTTTACATTTTTATTTATACGCTACAGAGTGGCGCTAGAAATGTAAAATTTACACGTGAAGACGGTCTTCAGTACCTTCAATGTCATATTTAGAAGTCTGTAGCTACGTGTATCTTAGGCGGATAGTAAAATACTTCACTTGTGAAGTACTTCATGTAAAGACGGCAGATATCGCAAAGGCATGTTCTTATATTACCTAAGCCTTTTTTTAAAAAAATTGCGTTGTTTTTATATTGCATTTATTGTTCTGTTTTTATGAAGGAACTTAATGTAGAGTTGCTTCTCTGACTATACAGTCTCTCCCAGGGTCTCTCGACTTGTGGGACCCGGATTCTGGGTTTGCACAGATGGAACCCCATCTGGGTCTGGAATTGCTTCTACTTGGATCAAGCCACTTCTGTTAACTTTCCTCTCGATACCCCTTGCGAAGTCATTTAAATACAACCCATGATAACATTTCAACAACAAATGATTGGGTAGTTTTCGATTTTTTTAATTTTATAGCGAAATATTATGGTCCCCCTATAGTTACACTGGCAAAAATTAGAATCTCAACATGCATACAGGAATGGTAGAATTTGAGGAAACTTTGAAGATATATCCAGGGCTATACCTAGAAGAAATGATAACAAATGGAAATGGATCAGGCTAAGTTATTACCTTTAGATACAGTTTTCAGTAAGAAATGCGTCCAACTTGAGCACCAATACATTCGTGGATCATTGCCGACATTGAATCAACAAGTGTTTTGAATGTCTTCTTGGGGTATTTCTCTTTACGCCTGCATATCTTTTGCAGTCAGTTGTTGCGTAGTTTGTGCTGGGTCACCATGTGATCAAATGTGTCTACTCCTTGTATCCCAGACATGCTTTATTGGGAACAAATCTGGGGACTGTGCTGTTCAAATTGTGATCGAAACTCCTTGCAAGGCTTGTGTAACGATGGCCGCAATATGAGGACGGACATTATCTTGTTGTAAGATGCGATTTGAATGGTGAACACAATAACATGCAGTACCCCGTAAACATAGTGGTGGGCTGTCATTGTGCCATCAACAACAGCCGACGCAGTCATGCATTCGAAATTGATTGCTGCCAAAAAATTGACACCGGCGACTGCACTTGTGTGATGTTCTGAAATCACAGCAGGTAAGCCGTTTTCCAATACGCCTGCGAACATGTCGTGAATTATCACTTTGCCACAGACAGAATCGAGAGTCGTCTCTAAACACAAATGTACGCCATTCACCCGTCCTTTTGTGTTTTGCATTACGCCAGGTTAGATGATGCTGGCAATGAAATCAGATTAATGGGACACATAGCATAGGGGTCCGAGAGTGTACTCCAGCTTCAAGCAATTGGTTTTCAATCGTCCGAGTAGGGGGGTGACTCTCTCTGTAACCACTGCTTGGATCTGGCCTGCAGTCAACCATTTACCAGCAGCAGCCACCCACACAATTTGGCGGTCTTCACGTGCTGTTATCCATCTGTATAGATCTGTAGAGCTTTCTTTTATCATTGCGTAACAAGTCTGTATACTGACAATGCTCTACGGCCAATCCTTTGGGAGATTGCACGATATGTTGCACCTTTTTAAAACATGTCAATTCTCCGACCTCTCTCACAGTTAGAAATTTGGGTGTAGAGAGTTGTCACTCTTTGCCTGAGCATACTTAGCCAACAAGAACTTGTGGACAACAAAGTGTCATGTTACACCACACTGTACGCCACTAGTACGTTAAAAAATATAATTTTTTTTTAGTAATTTACATAATAGATTGCACCGTAATTCTCATACTATTACATGTAAAACTTACAATTTTAAATAATGTGGGCATACTTGGGGCCAAATTTCATTCATTTATCACAACACCGTCTGGGTGTTGGGATTTTAATTTGCGCCAGTGTGTGTATCATTTGCTAGGTGTAAAGGTTGAGCTCTACTTAGCCAATACTGGTCTGTACCGTCACCGCAACTACAGCCGGCTGATTGGCAGCTCGCCCCCTCGCGTCCACAATTTTCTATAGCTCGACCTTGTTCCTACCCGGTCTTTAGTCTCCTTTAAAGTTTTCAAGTGAAAAATAGTATCCCAACGCAGTATTAACAAATCATTACCACACTGTACCGGAATGAAAGATTCTCGAATATTTCAACGCAATCGCAATGAAATGTCAAGCACTTCGCACTTGACGTGTTTGTTTTGTCTGAGGTTCTTTTCGATTCATTCAGTATTTTTTTTTAGTAAAGAACGAGGTTATAACATATTTAAATTTAAATTTAGGTCGTAAAGATTTTGTATAACAAATATAATAATTTCATGTTATCTCAAAGTTCTAGTAACAGGGTTTCTTATTAGGAAACTCGCAGTGCACCTGTATCGTAGTCACCTAACTTCGAAAGGAGACCTACAGATTAACGTGAAATTCGAACACGGAGCATCCCAGAATCCTCGTATTAACAGATAAAAGCATTGCCAGAGGTAAATGTTAATTTTTAGGCCCGCAAAAATTACAGTCGAGTCCGAGATTTGAACCGGGACCTTCAGTACCCAAATCGCACGCAGTCATTTGAGTCACCAGTCAGAATGTAGGTGTAATGAAAAATTAGTTTGCAAACATGATACAATGAACATACTTTCTTTCTACACCATCTATTTTTGCTATAAAAAAACACGAATCAACTTATATGTGTTTGAATACATATTTTTCAGTACTTCTAGATTAGTCTGGCGTATGGTTACAGCGTGCGATTCGGGTGTGGAAGGTCCCCGTTAAAAATGCAGATCTCGGCTGCAATTTTTGTGGGTCTTAAAATTGATCTTCAACTCTGGCAACGTTTTGATTTTTTAATGCGAAGATGCTAGAACAATTCCTACATGTTAAGAACATCTTATGAACATGGATGAAAAAAAGACACTTGTTTTAAGACCAACAATAACATGAAAACAACATTTGGTCGTAAGGGAAGGGAAATTTCCGAACTCTCTTTATGCGCTTCTCCACATCCAGCAGACCGACTCTGGTCCACACCGTCAAAACATAAACCATTCCACTGATGGCCGGGTGTCGGCCGAGTGTCGGACGACATGCCGTGTCCTTTGGGCAAACTTCGACCGAGTGAGCGCCAATAGTAAGAAACGTGTCGGTGCGGAACTGTATCAGGCAAGTGAGGCCCGATCTTCAGAGGAGATAAAATTAATCTAAAACCACTTTCGATCACCAGTGATCAACACGTGGCTAAAATCTTGCCATATTGATTATTGAACATGAAGGAAATCAAATTTTTAATTTTGAAAATGTGGTTTATGGTTTTGCAGCTGTTAAAGCTAGAAAGAGAGGATTGTGAAAGCAATTGTTTTTATTTTAGTTTTATATCTGTTAAATGTTGTTAATCTTACAATTTTATTAACTATTTTTAAATAACAATAAATTATTATTAAATTATGTTTTATTAATATCATATTTTACAGTTACAAGATGATATATTATACTCAATTTTGGATTTAAGTTTTCAAGGGGTGACACCATCGATATCCGCCCCGGGTGTCACCCACGCTAGCTACGCCACTGGGTGCCACATTGAGTTCTCGCACCACCTGAAAAACTTGCTAGCCCCCCCTCCCTCCCCCCGAGTACAACAGTAATCTCACAAAAAATCAGCACCTTTCCAAGCAGAAATCAGATGCTTTGTAGCAGGTATTAAATCAGAGGCAATGAATAGATAAAAAAAAGATGAGTAACTTGAGTAATTAGGGAATGAAAAGAAAAATATTTGTTAAAATTTTAGACCGAAAAAACAACAAAAATGATATTTAGACGAGTAAGAATGAAGGTTTATGTAAGAACACAGAAAAAAATGTATGGACATTTAAACACAAGTTGACAAAGAAATACTCAACTTAATTTCTAAATTTAAAAATATATATATAAGTAAACACCGTATGGCCAAAAGAAACAATAAGATATGTGGGATGCTTCATTATTACAAAAGACATTGTTAACATTGTGACAAGAGAGCTGGGAGTGTACAAGGTGTATATTGGTTAAGAGGGATGGATAGATATTGTTATTATTTTGTAGGTAAGGGAGTCACAAACTGAAATAAGTTGTCTAGGGAAGTGATTAATAATATACTAAAAACACCAAAGAAATTTATAATTCATGGAGGCGAAAAGTAGGAGAGTACAAGAAAGGTTAATAATTGGTCTGTAGGGAAATTGAAACCAGACTGCAATTACATTGAAGTATCTGGATGACCGATCTGCACTCGGCATTTTTGGATTTCTGTTAATGGTGCAAGATTAGTGGTAATACACTTATCCAAGCACATCATCAGTGCTGAATTCATCCGCTCCAATAAAAATATGCTCATACCATACATTAATTTAATTTTAATTGATCGCACATGCCGGCGGCAATTTCCCTACGCACCCATTTTCCCCCTTTCCTGCACCCACCTACATTTGCCCTGTACAAATTTCAGCTTTAAATTCTTTCAACGTTTTTGGTAAATTATTCATAATTTCTTTTGGTAACTTATTCCAATCCCTGATAACCATACCTAAAAAGAGAATCTTCCTACACCCTTGTGCCTGAAATCGAGTGCCAGCTTGTCATGGTCATCTTTTCCCTTCCATGCACTACTTAGCCTCCCACCTTTTGAACTAACCATTCCTTTCCAAATGATAAGAAAACAATTCCCGATAAAATCAACCTTTGCTATGACCATCATTAAAGCACAAGGTCGGATATGCTTCAAAAAGCAGGAGTGTATTTACCAGAACCTGTTTCTTCATATGGACACCTGCAAGTGTTTTTTTGCGAGTTCGTAGATTCAGGAATATTTAAGTTTTGTTAAAGACACATATGGGTCAAAAAGTAAACGATGATCACATTATAACTGCTAATATTGTTTTCAAAGAAGTTTGAAAAAATCGCATCTGACAAAGCTATATCTTTTAATTATGTACATTTTAAGTTAAATGTTTTCAAATTAAACAGTTAATCATTGACATTTGGTTGAGAATGAAGGCAGAGAAGAACGCCTTCGAAATATCCCACAAATGTAACATCTTAACACGGCTGGAAGCCCGAGAGAAATTTATTAAAAGTGATATTTATTACTACTCTTCAAAATACAATACCTTTCATTAATAAATATACTTGCATTTAGTTATTTCCACATTATTATATTAACATTCGGTGACTGACCACAAAACTGTGTGAAATATTTGCATGGGCCAGCTAGTAAACAAGAATTTTTTTTTAAAGATATAAGAGTTCCTTGCTGTAACCAAAGAGAAACTTAACTAACATCAGTAGGCTTCCTGGTACCTGGAACTTCTACAAGATGGCATTAGAGCTGTTTCTGAGATACCAAATACAAGAATTGCTATTTTTTTTTTTTTTTTTTTTTTGTAAAATTTCAGTTTTGCAGAAAATACATATATTTAGATAAACTTGAAAAGCAAAATGTAATCTAACTATGAAATTTCATCAAAATCATTAGAACCATTTCCGAGATACCAAATATATATTCACAAGAATTGCTCGTTTGAAGATATAAGATTAAAGATAACTTGCACTTCAAAATTTCCTGTCCTCCAAAGCAACCACAACTCTTAAAAATGTTACCAGATAAACAGAGGCAGGTCACTAGCATAGAATGATTCTGGCAGAAAAAGGACTGTAATATAGTCTAAAATTCCAAAAACTCTCTTAAGTGACAAATAAGTTTTTCCCAGCGTATAGATGAAATGAATAATTCTCAGCTTTTCTGCCGGTTAATTTCTTTATTTAACTCTATGCACAACATTTTGGCAACTACCTTTGAGTGTGGGGCATTCATAGTCTTGTAAATTTATATAACAGCTAACGCGATGAAGACAAAGAAGGTAGTTGCCGAAATGTTGTGTATAGAGTTAAATAAAGAAACTAACCAGCAGAAAACTGAGAATCATTCATTTCAACTCTCTTAAGTGGCCAAATTTTGGTAAAAATATACCTTAAATTTCAGTCACTTTACTTAAGAATGTTTAAATATATTCATATCCTAATTGATTCTATTCTAATAGGTTCTGAAAACAGACGGCACCAAACAAAGTTAAAAATAGATTGAACTTATTTGATTATCTGAATTTATTTAACTGCAGCTAATTATTAGTGAAACTTACAGTTGCCAAGTAATATACCATCTGATGACATTAGGCACCAGACTATGAAGAGAGCTGCACCCAGGCCTGACATCATGATATTAACTGACAACCTTCCCAGCCCCAGTAGCTGGTGTTGAGTGGCCACACCTTCTATTGTAAGATGGAGCAATTAATGACTGATCTTCCTTTTGCCTTCTGGGCACCTTTCATGCAAGGTCGATTGCATTCCACAGCAAAGCAGGCTGTTATATCAGCTACCACAATAAGGCAGTGTATGCTTATAATAAGATGCCACGGTGAATGGAATCCAATTACCAGCTTCTATTGTGCTGAAACTTCTTATTTGTGATTTGTCCCATCGTCCAAGCAGAGGAAGCATCTCTAGACCTGTTGTGGAGCTCTGATAAGTAACATTGATAGATTTTTTAAAAGAACATGGCAACACACAACATTGACTAAAAATATTAATTATAATTTTTTAGTAAATTAAATTTAGTTCAGTTTCTGTGAAAAATTCCGTATACACTACCTCTTTATCCTAGCTGATGAAGTAAATAGACTCCACAGTGCATTTAACCCTCCACCTTCTTCTCCCCTGTATTATTTCCTTTGTAACTATTCATATGCTCTGCAGAATTATTATCAATAGTGAAAGATTTCCTGTTTTTAATGGATGATTAAAGAAAATGTATTTACAGTTAAATAACAAGACACTGCAAAATTTAGAAGAAATTGTGAACACCACATTTCTAAAGAAGATATTAACACTTAAACAACAATGTGTGGTAAATTTTATAGACGAAATTGAGAACATCACATTTTTCCTTATAACCAATGCTTTCTATTAGTACATGCATCATTGTCGTAATCAGCTGTAAATTGTTGACCATGTAATCAAAAGTACCTGGGTGACCGATCTACGCTCGGTATCTTTCGATTTCTGTTCAATATCCAAGATTTCGAGTTAAGTTTGATTAAAGTAAAAGGCTTGAGGGCTTCCTAGGCGTGTTGAGGTGCACAGTTCACCAAAGAGAAGCTTAACTAACATCAGTAGGCGTACTGGTACCTGAAACTTCTACGTAATGAGGTTAGAGCCGTTTTCGAGAAAACAAATACAAATGTGCTCCTTTCTTTTTTTTTTTTTTTTAAAAAAAATCGTGTTAAAAACTTGAAAAGCAAAACGTTATCTACATGTGAAATTTCATCCACATCGCTAGATCCATTTGCGAGACCGCCTCACATATTACTTTTAAAAAAATGCTATTATTATGTAAAATAGAAATCTTAATGCCAGTTTGATAGGCCCTATTAATTAATGGTGCGAGATTTGTGGTATTTCAGAGGATTCTACGATAACCCTTGATGATGGATTCTTATGTAACTCGACGAGAAAAATTGAAAGTAAAAAATATTTTTATATATATATCTCGCTTAGTTCTCGAGATATCGTATCTCAAAATTTACGCGGTTGGTTGAAATGCGACCTGAACCAGAAGACATATTTCGCCATAGCCAAGTTTGATGGTGAATTCGTATGAAACTCGTCGAGACAAATCAAAAAAAAGGAATTTTTCTGATATCTCGCTTAGTTCTCGGGATATTATATCTCAAAAGTGAAGAGGTTAGGATTAGCTCCAGCCTGGACCAGAAAAAAAATCCTCCAAAATGACCATGTCTATATGGTGGAAATGTAATTTCAATGTTTTATTTTGTACCTAGTGGTTGTTGTTAGGTTGAAATACAGCCTGGACCAGAAGAAACGTCGCCAAAAGCACAAGGAACTATACCTATAAATGATTTTTGACATGCTATATCTCGAAAACCAAGAACATTTATTCTTTATTTTCGATATGTTTCATCGAGTTCTATAAGAATTCATCATCGGGTTGTGACGTTAATAGAACATCATCTGTGCTAAATTTATTCACTCTGATAAAACTATGCTCATACATGGCAGTAATCTCACATCTTCTGATCAGCATTTCAAAATGCTAATAAAACAATTCCCATAAGAAGTAACCTTCGTTATAAACATTAATAAAGCACAAGGTCAGACGATTCAAAAGGCAAGATTCTATTTATCAGAACCCTTTTCTTCGTATGTGCACTCGCACGCGGCTTTTTACTTTACTATCAAACTCTACATCGAAAGATGTTTTATAATTAAGGAGGTAGTATTTAATGACTAACTAACAACCACTTTTTACGGTCAAAAAGTAAACGATGATTACTTTATAAAGAAGTTTCTGATAAAACCATTGATAAATTTTTAATTATCTTCGTTTTTAAATGTTTTACAATGAAACTTGCAGTGTTAATATTTCCACGGATCAGCCAGTATACAAGAACTGTTCGTTTAATTATTCTTTGAAATCAAAGAAAATCAATTTGTAGGCTTTCTGGTACCTGAATTGTCTACAAGATGGCGCTAGTGCCGTTTTCGATATACGGAGTGACAAAATTGTTCGTATTTTGTAAACTCGCTTTTTTGTAGGGAAGACAACTATTTAGGTAATCTTAAAAGTCAAAACGTTATCTAAATACCAAATTTCATCCAAATCATCACAGCCGTTTCCGAGATCCGAAATATATATATATATACAAGAATTGCTCGTTTAAAGATATAAGATATAGTGTTAAGAATTAGTATCAGTCATTTTTGGATATTTCTGTTTTTATATACTTCCACAGTCTCTGCAAATTGTATAACTGTCGCCTTTGCAATTAAAGTTTTTTATGTTGCATTGTGGAAATTTTGCTCAAACGAGTATATAAAATATTTTAAAACAGTGATAGTGATACCTCCCAGTATGCTTTACACTGTATAGGGGAGCTACAACAGGATTGGCCCCCACATATCAGCTATGGTGACTGTGGTTTTTAGGCAGTTTTCTGTAGCCATCAAGGCTAATGCAGGGACAGTTCCTAATCTCTCCATCACAAACAGAGGGTAACACTTTATTCTCTCCATTAGCATGTGGTAAGTTAAGACCTGGCAGGTAGATATAAAATGCTTGGCCATCAGCAAGGGCAAGTGTTTGTAAAACAAAAGCTCCAAATTTTTTTTTTTTTCTGTCATCAGTCTCTCGACTGGTTTGATGCAATCATTTATCCCTTCCTATCCTGTGCTAACCTTTTCATCTCAACATACCCCTTACAATCCACGTCCTCAATTTTCTGCTTCATATATTCTAATCTCTGTCTTCCTCTGCAGTTCTTACCATTCACTGTTCACTCCACTAACAAATAAGACCGACATCACTCTCTCTTCTTTCTGTAAGACTCTACCACAAATTTCTCTCCTCGCCCATAATTTCTAAAACTTGTTCATTTCATACTCTATCCATCCACTTAATTTTTAGTATCCTTCTATAGCACCATATTTCAAATTCTTCAATTTTCCTTCTGTCTAGTATTCCTAAAGTCCATGCTTCGCTGTCATAAAGTGCGGTGCTCCACAAGTAGGGTTTTAAAAAGTTCTTTCTGAGTACTAGATAATTATATGAAACTAAAAGATTTCTCCTTTTCATGAAGGCCCTTTTTGCTACTGCTATTCTGCTTTTAACATCATTCTTGCTTCGGCCATCAGTTGTAATTTTACTTTCTAAGTAGCAAAATTCACTAACTTCTTCTATCACATCTGACCCTATTTTTATATTTAATCTACTATTGTTGGTATCATATCTGCTACATTTCATCACTTTTGTCTTGCTTTGGTTTATATTTGGTCAAAAATCTTCCTTCGGTATTTTGTTCATGATATTCAATAACTTCTCAATGTACTCAACCTATTTTGCAAACAAGACAATGAGCAAATCACAGCATACTGATTTTTTTCTCCTTGAACCAGTAAATATTCTTTGGTGGAGAAACAAAATCATCTTTGCAGGTGAAAAATAAACAGTGAATAAAGTGTTCAAGTTTATCAAAAAAGGACCAGGTGGCTAGATAGAGAAAGCCCTGACGAAGGCTCCAGGTAGGTGCTAAGACGTTGGCGATATATATATGTATATATAAAAGATGCAGTGCAAACCGTGAAAAAAAAAAGTATTTTTTCAATAATGATGCTTGCGAAATGTTTGAAATTTTATAATATTTGTATTCCTTTTTCTCCTAGGAATTTCAGAAGTTCTGGTGGAATCTCATCAATTCCAACTACCTTATTTGATTTCAAATCATCCAAAGCTCTATCAAATTCTGTCCTCAAAACAGGATCACCTAAGTCATCAATGTCGACGTCAACTTCTTTTTCTAATGCACTGTTGTTCATGTCATCTCCATTATACAGTTTCTCTATGTATTGCTTCCATCAGTTAGCTCTATCTACTGAACTTAGAAGAGGTTTCCCATTGGCAGCTTTAATGTTCATACCTCTTTTCTTCATTTCTCCAAAATTCTGTTTGATCCTCCTATATACCACACCTACTTTACCTACGACCATTTCCTTATCTACTTCTTCACACTTTTCTTGCAGCCATCTTTCTTTTGTTTCTTTGCATTTCCTGTTTATTTGATTTCTAAATTGTATGTATTGCTCTCTTCCTGCTTCATCCTGAGCATTTTCGTACCTTCCCCTTTGATCCAAGGTTTTCGGATGGCTTGTCCCCTAAAGCCTAATGTCTCTTTATCATCTTTCATTATTTCGATGCATTCCATTCATCCTCAGTTGAGCTCTTTTCAGAGTTACTAACAGACCCACGTCTACCATTTCTACAAACTTTCCTCTCATGTTTGATTGTTTCAGTTTCTTTATTCTCCAGCCTGCACTTCATAACTATCAGAGTCTATGTCTGCGCCTGGGTATGTTCCACAGTCTAGAACTTGCTCCATATTAGACCATGAGTAAAACTCAGCAAAAGGCAACTGGCCTCAAAATGTTGGGAAAACATGGTGAAGAATAAGAAAATAGTGAGAAGAGTTGGATAACACATAATGCTAGTAGTGGTTAGTTGGGAAATTTTTGCATACTGTTTTTGTTCTTTTTCCATCAATTTTTTTTACTATTGCTTGAGTATGGTTAAAAGTGGAGAAGCCAGTTAACAAGATATATGGTCCTTTATGTCACCCTAAGCAGCATGGATCAATGAAAAATTCCCTAAGACGCTAAACTTTTGAGCTTCTGTGTGTGTGTGTGTGTGTTTCTTTCTTTCTTTTTTTTTTTAAAAAAAAAAAAAAAAAAAAAAAAAAAAAGCAAATTTTTTTTCTGAGCTTAAAAATTAATTTAAATATGATAGTGACAGTAAATTTTCTAATTTCGATGCTAAATTTTCTGAATTGAAAAATAATAGTAATAATTTTACAAGTCTTAATGATAGTTTGCTAAATTTTTATGAAAACTTGTCTAGTTTAAAAGAAAAAAGTTTCTGAATTTATAAATGATTTGGAACAAGACAGTGATGCTAAATTTTCTTAACTGATAAACAACTCTGATGGTAAATTTAGGCAATCTGATTATAAATTATGTGATGATATTTGACAAGAGGGTTAGTTAACAATTTCAGATCTTTAGTTTTTAACACTGAAGATAATATAAACCAGTTAATCACATTCGATATGAAATAACAGAGCAAGTAAATAAATATCTACTTTTAACAGTGTGTTGTCCTGTTAAAAAGAAGATATAAACATAAATCTAAGCAGCTGAAATAGAATGATCTGTTGGCTGCAACTTTTTGTTTGGACTGTTAATGTACAGATCACTCTCTTAACTTTCGAATGAGAAAACTTACCTTTAAATGAATATTAGTCTGTATACACTTTTATCCTAATTTCTCCATTTCTCAGTGTCTCATATCTTATTCCACTCATCATGTCAGAGCTGCACATTGTTTGAAAATGCATCAAAATACCGGTACTACTAATAGTTTTTGTGTAAATCAGAATCAAAAAAAAAAAAAAACAGATATTAATTTGTTGATTCTTTCCAACTTTACAGCAAAATTAAGGCTAAAGGATTGTGGGTTGTACATTTTTCGAAACGCCATCAAAACCCAACCAGTAATTTTTGCTTGAATCTTGTCCATTCAAAGAGACAGATACACATTTTAAAAACAGTAGATACCTTCTGTATGTGATTTACAATTCACTAAAGACATCTTCTTTTCCAAATCATTTCATATGTACAGCCCTTCTTGTAGTTATTATCTTCTTCATTTATAGACTAGTTTAAATGGCTGTCAAAAATTAAAGGTAACATCTATGGTGGTAGTAGACAATAAGGGCAAATGAATAACGATTAATCATTTTTTTTTATTGTGTGGAACATTCAGATGTGTATACATCTTTACACCTACATGAATAAGAAATATTGTGGAGAGTTTTTATTTGCTGTTTGTGTGGCCCTCCTGCCTTCATCTGTGGTAAGTGACAGGTTATTTTCCCTATCATTTCTTATTTTCAGTGTTTAATGACAGTTGCTTTGTCACCATTGTTCCAGCAATGTTTTTTTGTGATGCGAGTACACTTTGCCTGATTAGATTCTTGGAGTATTTGACTAGGATGCTCGTAATAATTGCATTTTATTTTGAATGATGGAAATTTTTATTACTATGAAATAGTTTTTAAGTAGATTATAATTTAAAAAAACAAATAACTATTATTTATTTGATTGATATAGTTTGTGATTGTCTATGTTATATGTAAACTTTCCTGTTTGTGAACATCACGTTATATATATATGTTTTATATCTCTGCCTTACATTATAATTTTTATCTGGCATCACAGTTACACCTTCTTTGAACAATTCAAGTGCAAATAAAATCAAATTTGATTATGTAATTGATATTTATACTTCCTGTTAATATAGGCAATGCAGTGCTGTGGTGGAGTATTACTGTGAGCCACACAGAGCGATGATGACTCAAGACTAAGTAATTGCAGATCACATTATTTATGTGGATAATTTTTAAATGTACTTAGATGGAAAAGAAAGGGAAAATACACCCAACACTCAACAAAGTTGAAGGGAGGAGGGCAGCACCAACACAAAACAACACACAAACAAATAAAAAACAATATTTCAGGTGAAAATCCTCTTTTTCAAGTTAACAGAGAGGTGGCTGGTCTTGTGCAAGGCAGGCTTCATCACTACCTAATACTGCAGAAATAGAAGAAGTTTTTGAAACAATAATTGGGGGGGGGGGGCAGTCTCGGAAGGCAAATGTTAATGCTTAAAATATCACAAAGCCAGCGATAAGAGTGTTACTGGTAAACTGTTGAAGTATAATGAACAAAGTAGTGGAGTTTGCAAACCTAATAGAGATACGTGAACCTCAAGTATTCAGTTTTACAGAGAGATTCATCCAGTTAGTTTTTCAAGTTGAGTTCACAGAGATTTTATTTGCGACGGCTCACAAGTGCATCTCGGTATTGTATCTATACTTGTGAATATCGCTGACTTCGTTTTGACCAAATAAACAAATCTTCAACATAACCTTCTGGTGGACTTTTTAATTAATCAATACATATAAATTAAACCACCAAAGAACCTAATACCCTCCTATTTAGGGGTACCCCATGCCTAGTGAAACCCCACAACAGAACTAATGCTGTTCCCAGGCAACACCTCCATTTCCACATTTACCCACCTAACAGCATGGTTCAATTGCGGCTGGCCATGGTGACTAGAGTTCCACTCTAGTGTGTTGTGCCTCCTTCAACACTTTCTTCAGGTCACTCTCTATACTGTAATTTGCATGTCTATCAATACTGCTTCCTGCACCTCCCAATATCACTACCTTATAATTCTTAGTGAAACCCCTACGTCCTCTTATATCCTCTATTACCTGACCTAAAATTACATTAGGTTTGAAAATACTTGTGACCTGTGCCCAGCTGATCCTGCAAAAGAGGACCCATACCTCTTCTTTGACTACTACCTAGTAGCAGAGCCCTTTTCTTCATATTCTTTCCTTGCATGCCCGTATTCCTAAAGGTCTGCTGCACTTACATCTACACGAGGCTCCACCCCTCCTCATTCGGGTAACAGGTCAAACTTATTTCACTCAACAATTTTCATTATATTTATTGTTCTCCACCTACAACTGTTATCAGCTCCCAACCATCCTTATCATCCTCTTCTCCATATCCACCACCTCTACTTTCTGCCACAATAGGCTAAGCCTCTACAGGCATAGCCTCCACAGGCAAGGCTTCAAGGGCCCTGACTCTTTCCTACAGCTCTGATTTTTTTCGTGTATCTCCCTGATTCTTATGCCCAGCTCCCTGACCCTTTAATCCCTAATGCAAAGTGGACAAAACCATGGGAAAGCCTAATTTATTTCCCACGTTACCACTCCACTGTAGGTCCAATGAAACTTCTTTTTACACCCACTGTATCCCACACCATTCTTCATGTTCCTCCTACAGGTGCTACACTTTCCAGACATGATTTTTCCCGAATACTTCAAGTACCTTCCAGACAAATTTTAAAGTAGCAAGAACAGATTAAAATATGGTATTATTGATGGTAGATTATTATTGAATTGAGTAGCTTTTTAAACTACCCGATTCTTAATTTAGCACAATTAAACCAGACTACCCACACAACAGCTACTGTATTCCTGATAACTGTAACTACACTAGTATACCGCTAAGCTGGAATAGTACCCCTAAACTCTGCAACATATGAGTTAATCAAAAATTAATTGAAAAATTTCCCTACTCTCTGCCCAAGCCTACAGACAGACAATTTATTTAAGATCCAATAGCTTTCTCAATCACTAGGAACTACTGTACTGAGCCATTGCAAGACCCTATACACACTTGTACTGCTACAGAACTCTAAATCCACTAAATATCGATGTGCACTTTACTTTACAGTCAGCTCTGGCAGGAGAGGTAGGAGACGCTGTCTGTCTGATGGTTTCCAGCTGGAGACATCCAATGTGTTTCGGCAATTGGAGGATCTAGACGGTGACTCTGAGGACCGTCAAGTTGGACTGAATGATCTGGGATCATGTAAAGTAAAAGGGAGAACTTTTCAGGGGGTATCTAAACATAGGAAGGTACTGCTACTTGGAAGTCATGGGAGGGGAATCAGTCAGATGGTTCAGTCTGACTTGAGGCCAGATTATGAAGTCTGTAGTATTTTCAAACCAAATGCAGATCATGGAAGCGTTGTAGCAAATGTGGAAGACTTAAGGAAAGATTTCTCGAAGGAGGATTGTATTGTAATTGTAGGGGGACCTGGGAATAGTATTGATAAGGACCTCAATTATTCAATTGAGGAAGTCACATTTCCAGGGACACGCGTCGGACGAATGTGGGTTTGCTTGAGCGTTATGATAAACCCTGAAATGTGGCATAACACTAGCCACACAAATGCATCGTTGGAAAGGGTTCTCTGGCAGCCAGCAAATTCCCACATTGGTTTGATAGATGTGGCATGCATTGGTAGGGACAGTTATACTCGCTATGGACTACATATTTCGCTTCTTATTGCTCATGAGATCAGGGGATGCCAGGTGAGTGAAAGAGGTATTCCTGTTATAAGTGGTGTTAAGTCGTGGCCTTTTTTAGGGTAAATAAAATAAATGTATTAAGATGTCTAAAAGAAATTAACGTCTCTCCTGATCAAAACGTATTGAAATTTGACATTCCATCTGACATACCAGTATGTACTAATAATGTAAACAATTTAAATTAATTGAATCAAAATGTTCAGACCACTATTCTCCATCAAAAGATAAGGGGAATATTTAGTAAAACTGATGACATTACCTTATGCCTAGAAGAGATTAAAAATTCCAGAAATTGCAATGTAGATGTTTTGTGCATATCTGAGCATCATTTGACTGACACAGGAATATCTCAGCTGTCCATCCCAAATTATAAACTAAGTTCTCATTTCTGTAGATGTAAAATGGAGAAAGGGGGAGTTGCCATTTTTGTTAAAAAATAATATTCAATGCAACAGTGTAGATGTAAGTAAGTATTGTATAGAACAGGGGTGACCAACCTGTGGCTCGCGAGCCACATGCGACTCTTTGAACGATTATTTGTGGCTCTCGAATAATGTACCCGAGTCCCCTTTTCATTTTTGTGTTATTATATTTTAAAAAAATATTGTTGTTCCGTATGTATTTCAAAATGTCTTTTAAATTACTGATAACAAATATGAAATACTAAGTGCAACGTTGTAACAAATTTCATTTCCGTCCAAGTTAAGAATGATATGACTCGTCGAAAACTGTGTGAACGAACATAAACAGTGGCATATTCGTCCGTAATCGACCTACTCCAGACCGATTTTGAATTTGTAAATTTTCATTGAAACGGAGAGTTGACATTGTGCTCTGGAGGAAACAATTTGTATCACTCTTGCTACAGGTATAATTTGTAATCTGGAATTTTTGGTAAGTTAACTATAATTTGTTTCGTATGTAACACGTGTTGTTATTGTTTTTTCTAAATTTCTTTATTTATTTCCAGTTCTTTTAAAAATATGACGACAGAGAACGAAAATAAAAGAAGAAAATAGAAGTTTTAATAATGAGTGGGAGGAGAATTTCTTTTTTACTGACAATAATGGAAAAGCATTATGTGTTATTTCTAATTCTACGGTCAAAAATTATAAAGCCTGCAATTTACGTCGACATTATGAAACCAATCATCCATGGTTTTCTAATCAGTATTCACCAAATTAAAATTAGATAAACTTGCTTCTTTAACATCAAATTTAAATAAACAACAGTCAATTTTGATGACCTTTAGCTGAAGCCAGTTTTGCTATTGCTTGGAATATCGCTCGTGCAAAACGACCGTATGGAGAGGGTAAGTGTATTAAAATAAAACTTGGAAGATGTACTTAAAGTTTTAGATCCAAATAATGCAGCATTGCACAAAGTTGTTTCGCAAATTCCCATCTCGAGAGACACAACCGAACGACACATAACCGCAATTAATACATCTCTTGGATATAATTTAAAAAATTATTTGAAGAACTGTATTGCATTCAGCTTATCCCTTGATGAATCGACAGATATCACAGATCTTCCGCAGTTGGCAGTTTTCATCATGGGTAGGGTAATATGGTGTCCCCCCCCCCTCTCCCCACCTCTCTTGACCCGGTGTCACTTCAGTGCTTGGTAAAGGTCCCTTGCGTCGCCTCCATATATTCCTTCCCCCATGGTTTTCATACGTTTTGTTTCACCTGACTTCGTTGTTAAAGAAGAATTATTAGATCTAGTAGCACTTCAAGAGTCAACCCGCGGTGTCAATATTAAAAATGCATTAGATTCCATAACGAAAACTTTTGATATGTCTCTTAATAAACTTGTAAGCATTGCAACTGATGGAGCTCCGGCAATGCTGGGTAAAAAAATCGGTCTTATTGGGCTTTTAAGAGATGATTCTCAAATTCCACAATTCATACCGATTCACTGCATAATTCACCAAGAATATCTCATTACAAAATATTTAAAATATCCTGATGTTATGAAAACAATGTTACACATTGTAAATAACATTCCCACCAATGCAAAAAATCATCGGCAATTCAAAAATTTCCTTGAAGAATTACAGGACGAAAACTTACAAATGACATTAATTTCTTTTGCATTGTTAGATAGTTATCTAGCTACAGTGTATTAAATCGATTTGTAGATTTGTTTGATCCGATAACTGCATTTCTAAAAGAAAAAGAAATAACCTATTCAAAATTAGACGATGACGAGTGGTTGCAAGACTTAATGTTTTTGACTGATATTATGGAACATTTGCTAACACTGAATTTACAATTGCAGGGGAAAGATAGAATAATATCTGACCTCTCACAGTGCATATTTAGTTTTCAAACTACATCACAACTTTTTCAAAGGACATTAAAAATAAAACATTTTGTCATTTTACTCGAATTAAAACAATTTGTTCCAATATTAAACGAGAAAAACTCAACGAGTATTTAAATAACCTAGAAGGAATATTGACAGCATTCCAAAATAGATTTCAAGACTTGAAATATTTTAAATCGTCTCTTGATTTTTTGATTAATTTGAAATTAACATAATTTAAGGTGAGTTTTCCATTTCCAATATAATTATGACCCAAAAAGCATCTGGAGAATTAAAATTAATAGAGATGCAAGAAGATCAAACTCTACAATTAAAATATAAGTCGACGCCAATTACTGAATTTTGGAAACTTGAATCAGAATCAAAGTATCCTGAATTAAAAAATGCTTGTGGAATTATTTCAATATTCTGAACAACGTACTTATGTGAATCATTTTATTCCACTTAAAAAATCGTGAAATCCAAACACCAATCAGTATTTTTAACTAACCAGCATCTCAAACAATTACTGAGAAGTGCTGTCACAAATTATTCACCAAATTTTAAAGAATTATCAGGAGAAGTAAAATAAATGTGTTTAATTTTTAATATTTAAATTCAATACACATATTTTGTACTTTAATTCATATGTTTTCATTTAATATAATTTCTGTAAAAAAAAATATCTTTTTTGCATACCTTTTAAATACGTATTTAATTGCGGCTCACGAAAAATTTCAAATTTTGAAAAATGCCTCGCACTATCAAGTAGCTTGGCCACCCCTGGTATAGAACAACACTCTGAATGCTGTTTACTAAACTAGAATACGGTAAGGAAGAGCTCATTGTAATAGCAATTTACAGGGCCCCCTCAGGAAATTTTAGACTGTTTTTATCTCAGTTAGAGTCTTTGCCACTATGTTCCAAATATAACAAACAAATAGTTTTATGTGCAGATTTTAATGTAGACTTTCCCAATCACAGCAATGATAGACTAGATATGGAAGCCTTCATATTGTCTTTTAACTTAACAGCACTTGTAAATTTCCCTACTAGAATACAAAATAATAGCAGGACTACAATTGATAATTTTTTATGGGTATTTCTCAGTACAGTAATCACAACATACTTCCAGTAATAAATGGTATCTCAGATCATGATGCCCAGCAGTTATGTATCAAGTCCAGAAACACTATTAAACAGATAAAGAAAAGTTGGTTATATACAAGAAATATTAATGAAAACAATATAAAACATTTAATAGATTCCTGTTAATGAAAAATTTGATTCCTTTATCAATATATTTTTAACACTTTTCGAAGGAAGTTAAAAAAAGGAAAGTTGTCAATACTCCAAACAATGAACTGGGTAAGGGATGGATAACAAAGGGTATTAGAGTATCTTGTAAAACAAAAAGGGACCTGTACTTAAAAGTAAGAGAATCAGACAACTATACACTGAAAGCTCATTACAAACTTTATTCTAAAATGCTAAGAAATGTAATAAGAAAGACCAAGAACATGTATATATCAGAGAAAATAGAGAATTCAGGCAATAAGATGAAAACTATATGGAATATAATAAAAACTGAAACAGGAAAATCTGTAAATCACTCTAAAGGCATAAAAATAGAACAAAATGGGTCTGTTCATAGTGAAGTAGGGGAAGTTTGTGAAATATTTAACAAACATTTTACTTCAGTTGTAGAGAAATTAGGCATAGAAAAGCAATCCCCACATAGTGCCCTAAGGTTTCTTCATACTGCTATCCCAAATAAATTTGTAGAAATGCAATTGCCACCAGTAACAGTCTCAGAAATAAATAAACACATGAAACAATTAAAACCTAAAAATTCTTCCAGCTATGACAATATTTCAAACAAATTACTGAAAAGATGTTCAGATTGTATCAGTCGTGTACTTGCCCACATTTGTAATGAATCCTTAATGCAAGGCGTGTTTCCAAATAGACTAAATTATGCAGTTGTAAAACCGTTGTTTAAAAAAGGAGAAGCAACATGTGTAGATAACTATCGTCCCATTTCATTACTTTCAGGATTCTCAAAGATTTTTGAAAAAGTCATGTACTGTAGAGTAATAAAATATGTTAAACCAAATAATATCCTCAGTAAATCACAATTTGGGTTCTAAAAAGGATCATCTATAGAAATGGCTATATATTCATTTTTAAATAACACATTTGAGGAACTGAATAATAAAATGAGCCCTGTAGGAATATTTTGTGATCTTGCAAAAGCATTTGACTGTGTAAATCTTGAATTACTTTTGAAGAAAATGGAATACTATGATATTTATGGAACTGCAGGTAAATCATACATGGAAAGTCGTATGTAAAAAGTTGCCATTTTTGATCCTAAAATAAGTAAAGATGCTTCATCGGACTGGGAGAAAATAAAACATGTAATTCCACAAGGTTCTGTCCTAGGACCCCTCCTCTTCTTGTTGTACATCAATGACCTTCCTAGAAACTTATCTGACTAAGTTAAGAGTGTTTTATTTGCAGATGACACTAACCTGACTGTGAGAAAAACAACAAACAGCAATCTAGAATTTAATGTAAGTTAAGTACTTAGTGAAGTAGCAAATTGGTTTAAAACAAAAAAATTATGCACAGCCAGATTTACAAGTAAGCTGTAAAAGTAACACAATATTAGAAACAAAGAGTATAAAATTGAAATAGATGAGAAACCCTGTTGGCACGAACATAATATCACTTCACTACTGAAGAAGTTAGGTAGTGCTATCTTTGCAATACGAACACTTTCGCTAACAGCAGATCTAGAATTAGTGAAACAGGTGTACTCCTCATATTTTCATTCAGTGATATCATATGGCATAATCTTTTGGGTAAACTCTTCACAAAGTAAAAAAGTTTTCATAGCACAGAAAAGAGCTATTAGGATGTTGTGAAGGGTACAACCAAGAACTTCTTGCAGACAACTTTTTAAAAAACTCAATATTCTTACAATGACTTTTCAGTGCTTTGTCATAGATCATTTTAACCTGTTTACTTCTAATTCACAGGTACACAATTTCAATACAAGAAACAGAAATAACTTGCATAAAACACAAACATCTCTGTCATTAGTACAAAGATGAGTTAATTATTCTGGTATACATCTGTTTAATGAACTTCCCAAGAGTATAAAACAGTCTGCAGATAATAAAGATATATTTAAAGAAAAACTGAGAGATTATCTAATTGGCAACTCCTTCTACAACATTCAAGAATTTGAACAAACTAATTAATTGTATTCAATATGTCTTTTGCAAAATTCAGTTATAAAAATAAATGTTTATTGTTATTCTCTTTATTTGTCTTTGGAACATATACTTGTTTTTACTATGATTATGACTCATATTGTATGTATGTGTATTAACCACGACATGTTTCACATCCCAGAGGTCTTTCCTCAGCAGGGATCCATGAAATGAGATTGATAAATAAATAAAAATTAAGCAAGTGAGTTATCACAATGTCCACTTCCCTCAGTTTTCATTATTTTGTTTGTTTGTTTGTTAAAGCTGATAGTTACACCTGCTCGTAAACTTTCCCAAACTCCTTTCCTATGTCATTTAAACCAATACCTTCACTACACAACATGGGCACCCATATGATAGTTTGTAGGGGGGGGGGGGGGGGCAAGACCTGATCGATTGGGGTATTTTTAATGTCATACCTGTACTGAAATTTTTTTCCTGGTTCCCGCCCCCCTCGCCGCCCCTCCCCTGAAAAAAATGAAATGAAAAAAAAAATTTATTGCTTACTAAATTTTCGCTGTTTATGCGGTCAAACTTCAGCATATGCCATGACGTTTTAGCTTATTACTTTTTAACTATTGACACACTGCAGAGAGTATCTATATATACTACTGAATGCTTCAACAAAATTACATCACCCCGCGACACATAGTGTAGGAATTTGGACGTGATAGATATATATACGCTTCAAAAACTACCTTCTGTTTACGTTGGAATGCAGTAAACACAACATTATGTCTGACATTTTAATTTATCACTTTTTTGATACTAAAAGATATTCACAACTTATTTAACATATGGCATATGTCAATGTATAGGTACATGCACCTGCACAATTATATCGCTGTACAGCAAATAGCTGAGGATAGATGATGTCATAAAATCATAAGTAATGATATGCGCCAAAGACGTGCTTTTCCTAAAAATGGAGGGAAAATTACCCCTCAAATATTCATCCAGTGTTTCATTATGAGAGCACTTCCAACAAACTTTAAGCACAATTACAGTAATTTTTCAAACATTTTTTCACTTACATGTTTATTGTCAAGAATAATGGAATTAGAGGGCGCTGCGCTACCCTATGTCTCTTCCCCCCTCTCTCTCTCTGAATTGGGAAGGCAATTTAGTTAGAGCCTATACGTGAAACCTAATTTAAAAAAAACCATGACTGTGCTTCAGGTGAAGTATTGCTCAAAAGTGCTCCTTTATGCCAACCAGGAGCAAATTGAGAAGTTACAGAACAGGGCAATGTGAACTATATTGCATTGCGATATATATACACCAACGCGGGATATGTATATATTTATCTATTGACGAGCGAATAAAGCGAAATATTTTAATATTTATTTTTAAAATGGTACGCGGAATAATAATTCCAGAAATGTGCGATCGGGTGGAATACGTAGGAAATCAGACAGGGAGAGCTACACAACAGAGCAATCATATTGCTCTGTCATTTAAACGCACTTTGTCCAAAACAAAAATTTTTGTACAAATTTTACTAGTTGAGAAAGCTAAATAAAATGATTTCTTTCTCTCTCCCTTTTGTTTCTACCATTTTGTTGAATGGGGAGACCACGTGACCAACCTCGGCCGCGGCTTTATACTGGCCCTTTGTAACAAAACAATAACACGTTAAGTACTATACTGAAACCATTTAATATTTAGCAACATAAATGCAGAAGACAACTTTCAGAATGCAACTCAAAATACACACCTCAGAAGATTTTACACTAGTAGTGATATAAAAAGCAAACTGTGAAATAAATTATTATACATTGGTTGGTTTATGGATTTAACACTAATATTTATACAATAAAGCAAACTGTAAATTTATTTTCTTCTTGCCGAACAAGTCAATCACTTTGTCCTGGAAACCAGGGTTTCCGCTCTTTTCCTGTGAACACTAAGAAGGCACAAGCTGGACAGGCGGTCCTCGCCAGTAGTACTTCTCAGCCACGTCTTCACTCTACGCAGTATGCTGAAAGAACGCTCTATGGTGCAAGTTGTGGGGGGTATGGTCTGGTAGAATACAAGCAATCTCCTTACAGCTGGGTAAAACATAGTTTCTGCAAGTATATCATTGAGCTTTGATTTTTCCAAACACTCCTTATTTGTCCAAACGTCATACCATAATCTGGCTTCTGCTTCCAAGTTTTCTGTTTGGTAAAACCTTTGCAAACTTTTTATACTCTCATGAAATCATCTTTATTCTCCTTTTTCATTAAATGTGGGTGAAGAATCCCACCTTTGAATGGTATGTCTTTGTCTTTTTCAAATCTTGTGACTTGTGATAAGTGACTTGATTATGGAATCCATGTATGGCTTGTAAATTGCCACCTTGAAATAGTCTTGGAATGATGAGTAATGGACATTCACATTGCATCTGAGGGTCTGCCTTCCAGTCAGTCTTGGGAGTTTTACATATATGTCAAGTTCCTTACAATCTTCTTTCACTGCCTCAAAAATGTTTCTGAATTCGTCATCGCTTTCTCTCTGCTTTTGAAAATTGGCTATCAAGACGGTGTTGACGAATCTGTAAACTGAGTGGAGATCCATATCAGTACCCTAGTTGTGGATATGAAGAATACCTTGATATAATGTGTAGACAAACGATAAAATGTAGTTGATGATGTTGCACAATCAAGTTGGCTGGCACGTGATCGAGTGTCTTGATTGTATTCACTATTATATGCCAGGTGATTCAGACTATCCTTTATTACCAAGAAGTTTTCTTTGAATATCCTGATTGATTTATATTTATGGGACCATCTAGTTTCACAAAACAGTGGAATGTTAGATATTGTTTTCCTACGCAATATACTTTCTCTATAGAACCTACTAACTTCTTTTATCGTTCCGATTGTGTTACGAATTTCCTGGACACTGTTAAGATCATTGACAACTAAGTTCTGTCTGTGCGATGCACAATGAAAATAGACAGCTGAAGGATACTTCCCTCTGATCCTGGCCTGTACTCCAGTTTTATGGTGTGCCATTGTCGAACATCCATCAGAATCAAGGCCAATCAGCTTATTCATATTAAGCCCTAATTTTTCAACAAAATTTAAAATAGATGAAGAAATTCCTTCAGCATCCAATGTAATAAGCTCCGTAAACCCTAAAAATTCTTCTTTTACTGTAAAGTTCTCTTACTCGTCTACAAATCGTACTCCCACAGACAGTTGCTCTTTTCCACTAATGTCAGCCGTTTCATCTGCCAGTAATGAAAACGCTGATGATCTGTTTACATCATCAATAATCTCGTTTTGTATCACGGAGCCACATGTACTTATTAAATCGTTTTGCTCTCTGTGTGATGTATATTTCGCTTTCCACAATAGTTTTGCATACGATCCGCCAACACTTTGTCCCCCGCACTTACTCTAAACAAAAGTAAATCCTGAAAGTTTCCTTCGCTTGAATTCTTTCCTCTGATGGATATGTCTTGAGTGCCACAGAAAATTAAAGTAGCAAGAATTGATTTCAGTTTTTTTCTGTTGGTATTTACAAGCTCCGTGATCCCACTATCTAACTGTTCAATCACGTTTTTCTTTCTCATTTCTAAGGACTCACAAAAACTTTTAGCCTTACTCGTAGATTATAGATGCCAACTGCTCTTTTCATAGCCTCGAACATCTTCATGAAAATGTTTGTAATCTTGATGTGCTTTTATCACCAAAGCACCAAATATTCCTATTTTTAAAACAGGTTTGAAGAGACTGTAAAACTTACAAAGGCCCCCCCTTCAACTTGGGCGAGTACTTTTATAGTCAAGTTTTTTGAAAAGGCCTTTTGATAAATTTTTTTTGAAATCATAAGACATATTTAGAGCACGTATGTTTGTTATTAATTGATACTTGACTTTGTCTGACATTGAGTCATTTATGTATTAACCTAAATCAAACCTGTGAATAACTGCTAAAGGACTACTAACGAACTCTGGCTTGTTAACGGTGGAAACCGAAGCGGGCGGGTTGACGTCACCCAAGTCAGTAGCATCAGGAGTAATGATATCAGCAGACTCAGGGCTAATGGTGGAAGGAGTTGGTGTTGAGAATTTAGAAGTAGTTGTGGGACGCACTTTCGAAGGTATTGGATCTGGAACTTTTAATGAGTCATTGAGGTTCCTTTTCTGTGTAGCAGTATCACCTTTTTTTTCCAAAGAAATTCCTGATATCCATCTCTGAAATAAATATTTCTGACTCGATTAGATCAGAACGAGTGAGCCACTATTTTACGAGATCAATGTGACAGTATACTCACCAAATATTGAGAGAAAAGATGATGCCTGATACTGGCAATGAATAAACACGGTGGTATTGCCGGTTGAGGGTCGACAGGGGTAAGATCAAGGATGTGACGATGTCTTTTCCTTTCTTCAAACCACTGAAGAACGATTTTTGGGATACATAGCAATTTTTTTTTCCATGTGAAGCCCAGGAGGCTGGCTGTTGGAGGGCCGGATGGGCCCTTTTCAGCCAATTGGTTTACATATATATAGATTGATTTATTTAATTTTAACATTGTAACATGACAAAATTTTTTACATGGATACTTAAGATAAAACATATTACATAGATAGATGCAAGGAATGAAATATTCTATGAACAGGCTGGAAATAGATGAATTAATAAATTTTCGGTAGATGATACATAGGATTGTAATTGGTTATAAATTAATACTAACAGTAGACTTATATTCTAATTGTTGTAGGTGATGTGATGGATGTATAATGCTTCATGAGATGATGATTATTTACATTAGTTTGGTGTTTTATTGTTTGGGACGCGAGGGAAAAAGGGGGAGGGGATATGGGTATGGCGCTCCAGGGGGTTGGGAGAATGAATAATTGTTGTTTTTTAATATTATTGAGCGGTGTCGTTGGCAATATTAGCAGGGTAGCAGTGTGCGGGGGGACGTATTGTATTGATGATGGACAGTAATTCTCGCGTTTCCGGGTCTATTGTGTCGTCCGTTGAAAGGGTCATAGCAAGTATCAGTGGGCGCATGAACATTTTGTAAGTGTGGATCAGGCGCTGTTGGGAAGTTTTGGGCGGAGGACTTTTAATAAATTTAGACGGGATAAGAGTTTTTGTTTGAGGTGAGTAATGTGTTTTGCCGAAATTGAGGGTACGATCAAGGTGGACACCAAGGTATTTAGCGCTAGGGCAGAAGTTAATGGGCGTGTTCCAAATTTGGATCTGAATGTGATTTTGGTCTTGGGAAGGGATAGCGGTTATGTGTTTGTGTTGGAAGAGCACTGCCTCTGTTTTTGTGGGGTTCGGCCAGATGCGCCACTTTTGCAGGTAGGCTTGGCATGGGAGTTGATTGTTGAGGTTGTGTGATATGACAGCCAGTAGGCAATATCGTCCGCGCAGAGGGTAAGGAAGCCGGCAAGGGGACTGGGGATGGGGATGTCGGTGGTGTATAGGCTGTACAGCAAGGGGGAGAGGACTGAGCATTGGGGTACACCTGCTTGGGGGGAGAAGGGAGGGGAGAGGGAGTCCCCGACCTTAAAATAGCAAGTGCGATTTAGTAAGAAGTTTTGAATGAGTTTTAGAAAGCGGGGAGGGATGCCGAAGGAGTGTAATTTGAATAATATTCCATTATGCCAAACAGAATCGAAAGCTCTATTTATGTCGAAAAATATGGCTAGGGTACAGGCGCCGGAGTTGAAGAATTTTGTGATGGATGAGGTGAGATGGAGAAGTGGGACCGTGGTGGAGTGGTGAGGGCGGAAGCCGGATTGTATGGGGGGGGGGGGATGATATTAAGGAGCTGGCAAATTTTTTGGAGGCGAAGTTGAATGATTTTCTCGAATGTTTTCCCTATGACGAGTAGCAGTGAAATGGGCCTATAGGTGAGGGGGTCGTGGGCGGGTTTGTTGGGCTTGTGGATCATGATGACCTCTGCTCGCTTCCAGGAGGATGAGAAGTGTGATAGGTGGAGAATGGCATTGAAAAGGAGATAGAAGAGAGGTAGCATGGGGGAGGAGCGAAGGAGAAATGGAGTGAATTTATCGTGTGCAGGTGTGGAGTTCCGACCCGAAAGGATTGAGGTTTCTATTTCCTCCTCCTAGTAGCTCGGCTTGAAGGTCCGTGGGTGCTGAGGGGGAATCAAGAAGTGAAGGAATAGAGGAGTCGACAGTGTGTTTAAAGGATTCGTCAAAAAGTGTGTCCGTGGGCAATGAATAGATTTCCTGCAGGGACTCAGCAAACATGGCGGCCTTTTCTTCGTCGTCGGAGGAGGAGGTGAGATTATTGACGGTTAGTGGGTGTGAGGGGCGGGAGTACTGTCCTGTTAGAATTTTGAATCTCTTCCAGAACAGCCCTCCCTGTATGTAGTCGAGTCTGTCACAGGTTTGTTGCCATTGTCGTTGTCTATGTAGGGAGATTGTCTTGTGGATTTTGGCGTTAAGTCGATTCCATTCTGTCCGAAGCAAGGGGTTGGAATCACGTTTTAGTTGCTTGTATAGTCGTCTCTTGGTCTTAATGAGCGATAGAGCCTCTGGCGGAAGAGTAGGTTTGTAGAGGTGGATTAGTTTGGAGGGAATTGCTTCCTTGGTGGCGGTAGAAAAGGTGGAGTCTATGTCTTGCGCGACATAGTCTATGTCATCCTGAGTTAGAATGTGGAAGGGACGGTGAAGCCTGGAGAGGATAATGCAGTTGGAAGCTTGCCAATTGGCGTTTTGGTAATCTTTTATAATTCGGGAGGAACTGGAGGCGTTGGTTCTGAAAAGTGAGGTTGTGAATGAGAAGGGAATGTGGTCGCTCGTGATGGTCTCAGCGAGGACCACAGGGGATAGGGAGTTGTGGAGAGAAGGGCTATATAGGATGTGTTCGGGATTGGAGGAGCCTAGTGGAGAGATGAAGGTGGGGGAATGGATAGGATGGTGAGAGATGTGAAGAGAGTGGAGGCAGTCAACTAGCGCGCGGTTGGCGTTAGTGTGATGGTCGCCAAGGAATGTGTGCCGCGCGTTGAAGTCCCCTAGTACAATGTAGTGCTGGAAGGTGGTGAAGTATTCTAATAAGGGGACAGGGATAGGGTCTGAAGTTCGAACATAGAGTGAGGCAATTATCAGAGGGGGTGAGTTTTTCTTAAATATTTTGACAGCAACACATTCTATGTCGGAAAAGCAGGAGGGGAGGGGGAAGGGGACTGCTGAGAGGGATTTTAGGGTTAGTATGGCAACATCTCCGCGGGCCTCACCTGGCCTTTCACGGCGAAAGGTGTTGAAGCCGGAAATTTGGAGATTAGGCTTCGGAGTTGCGTAGGTTCCTGCCAGGGCTGCAATATGGACGTTGTTGGCAACAAGTGAGTGATGGAGCAAGGTCTTTTTGTGTCGGAAGCCGCCAATGTTTACGAAGAATAGCCGCAAGTAACTACTCATCATTGTCTGGTCCATTATGTCTCATGGGAAAGGTTGGAGGGGGTCTGGTGATTGTGAGGTGAATCGGGTAGTTGTCCTGTGTGATTTTAACAGTCCTATTGAGGAATTGTCTACATTGTTGTGTCAGGTGCTTCGTGCTGTCCGGTTTTCTGTCTTGGAAGAGGTTAACGAGGATAGAGTAACGTAATCTGATAACGTCATCTTTTAGTGCTACTTCCTCAATAGAGTCGGAGTCGATAGATTCTGGAGGGGGGGAGATTCATCTGAACACTTGATTTTAGCGGCCATGCCAGGGGCTATGGCTTCTTTTGGTTTGCTGGGGCATTTCCTGGCTGTGGTGTTGTGGGGACCTTGGCAATTCACACATTGAGGTTTGTCTTCTTTTTTTGGACATTTGGTTTTTGGGTAGACCCCTCCGCAATGAGCGCATTTGGGGGTGCGCTTAGAGCAGGAGGAGGAGTGTTGCTACGAGAGGCAGTGCGAGCACTGGGCAGGGAGGGCAGGGGGGGGGGGGATTGGACGGCTCAGTTCGGTATCTGAACATTTGGTAGTAGAACCCCTCTTCAAGAAGATAGTCTACAGCGTATTTCGAGAAGGTGATTATCCTCATCATCATGGTTGGGGAGTTAGTGGCACTTGAGCGGATCCTAAAGACTTTATGAAATTCTAGGCCTTGTTGACTTAGTGCCTGACCGATTTCTTCCTCCGTGATATCGTAGTCCACACCTTTGACCATGAGGGAGAAGGATGGTGGGTGAGCAGGTTGGCTGGTTTGGAAGCGAGGTGGAGAGTTGTTAAGGTTCTTTTAGGTGATTTAAGAACTGCATTAATTAATTACAGAAATCACCAAAGAAAATTAGATATGAAGATGCATGTTTATTTATGATCAAAACAAGTCAGCGACATTCACAATCACAGGTACAATCCAAAGATGCACTTCTGAATACTGTCAACTAACTGAATAACTGAATAACGGAACAACTGAATGACAACTCAATGCCAACTCAATACTTAATGAATGTCTCTGTCCAGGTGATCTGTTTATATAGAGTCTATCGAAATTACGAGAATTCTTCAAAGGCATCCGCCCGATATTTCTCGATCATTAACAATCACTCAAACAATCAAACATATTAAAAACAATCGGAATTGATACAAAATTAATTAATAACATTACAAAATGATTAGAAATGGTAATTAGAGATACTTAAATACAAAATTATTTACAGAAATCCTTTCAAATGGTGGAAAATTGTCCTGTAGACATCGTCACTTACATTAATACATGTAATTACAAACATTTAAGAATTTCTCTTGCACCATTCGGTTCTTAAACATATTAAATGGTCTTTAAAAAATTTTCTTACCTAAAATAAAGTCTATATACACTTATTTACAAGAATTTACAAAATAAACATATCAAATCACTTTCAAGCAAACTTTAGCTCACTACAAATATTTTCTACAGTACAATGCTATTCAAAATTCAGGTATTAGGGCTGTTACAACCCCTCCCCAGGATTCACTTAATTTTACACAGTTAAAATTGATTGAATCCGTCATGAATCTAAGCAGGTTGAATGTACACATAATGCAGACACGAACAGATTACAATCAATCAACCATAATGACTTTTACAATGAACAAATACAATTCTTCATTACATACAACTGCACATGAACATGACACTGATTTTGTTTACAATAATTGTCTTTTCTCAGATCCAATCATTTTTTTTTTTTTTCATTTACTGTTTTGAACAACAAACGTTCAATGCCATCATTTTAAGTTACAATTATTTTCACTCCAAATTACACACTTGATGTCTGCTTGTTCATGACAACAGTCTATTTACATTTTACAGCTGATAATTTGTCATCACAATGTAGTAAGTCACAACATCATGAAAACATCAAAAGTTTCTACACAAAACTGTCACAAATTGCTTTATACCGTGAAATGTTTACATTTTAAACATTCAGTATTATTACATCTGCATCTTAACTTAAGTACTCACACAAACTATTTACATACCGGTACATCAATTGATAAATTTATTTACAAAATTAGATATTTACAGGTTGTTGACCCCTCCCCAAACCATGCATTTCAATTAATTCTCATAAGTGGGTTTCAGGATTTCCCTGTAAACCCAGAACCATGTAAGTTACTTTTTCCTAACCTTCCAGTTTTCTTCAACTTTTGTATACACATTTAATATTACATTTCTATTTTCACAAAGCTTGAATATATATATACAGAAACACAAACTTCCAATCATCTCAGACAACAGACTTTGGTACAACCACGCAACAGCTGAGACATACAATGGTTCTGTTTTAGCAAATTGATTGTCACTTAAAAGCAATGCTGTTGACTCTACTGGTAATACAAATTTATTATTCTCACTACTACAGTTTAGTCCATCATTACTCCCAACCCCACTCTTCATCATCTGATTACTACTTAAACTTACCAACTTATCTGAATCAGTTCCTAAAACTGTTTTAACATCTGGCTTACTGACTTCCTCCACAAAATAATTATTTTTCTCAGCAACTACTACTTCACTATTAGCTTCCACATCAAAGAGGGTACAAAACATAGAGTCATCTAAGTCACATTCTGTACAATTTTCCAAATAAGAAACTGGTTCAGATAAATCCTTACTCCCACCCATTTCTTCAATGTCATCATCTACACCAAATAAAGAGCTAAATAACGTATCAGCTAGGTCAAAATTAGGACATTTTTCCAACTTAGGGATTGGTACATAAGGTTTTCAACCACTCTCTCTTCAGAAGACAAATACTTTGACTTACCATTCTCCTCCTCATCTGGGTCTCCTATCCACACCACTGTATCACCTTCATCTTCAAGATATTTGAGAAACTCCTCGATTTCAGCACTTCTACAAACTTCATTACCACCTATCCTAGCACACATAGTCCCAACTATGCCATTCTGGATCTTACAAGTTTCCGATAGCCACACTGTAGTATGCACTATAAATTCTGCACCCCTTTTTGTAATTAGGCAGTGACCATTTCGAAAATCTTCTACATGAAAATTATTACTTTCGCACACTGATTCTAGTGATAAGGTACTATGGTGGTCCCCTTCCCGCTTTTTCTTATTATCAACCTTTACATCATCAACATCATTAATTACATCTGTCATAACCTTATCCTGAAATTCACTTGCTGCTACCCCCACCTCTTCCAATAAATCTTCTCGGGGATAATTCATAAAAATGGTAATAACGCTATAGCAGTTGGTACCTGGACCCACATTTTTGTCCACCACTGCGGGGCCCATAACAGGGGTGGTCTTTAGTTTGTCTGCCCCCCATTCTGCCTTTCCCTTTCAGATTGAGGGTTCTGTTCTCTCACTTCCCCATTATCATTCCTTCTTGCGTAATTATCACGATCCCATCCCCTAGATCTATTATCCCTTGACCCATTACCCCTTCTAGGGGGACTCCTGCTGCCCCTCCTATGGTGTTGATGGTGGTAATGTTGTTCATTGAATGACTCCTGGGCATCCAAGCGTCTCAACAATTCCGAAACTCTATCCACATTTACTACATCCAAAGTGGCAATTAAATTTCTTGTTTGCTGAGGTAGCCTAGCTCCTATCAAATCAATGAATTCCTCCTCTCCATAAGGATGGTCTAAGTACTTACAACGGATCCAACATTTATGAAAAAAATCATGTTGAGTTTCCCGACCAGGTTTATAGGGCCTGCCCGTCATCAACTCTCTCTTTTCTTGAATCTGCCTGCTTGTCGACCAAAAATGTTTCAAAAAGTTTTCTTTAAACAGCTTGTAGTCAGTCACTTCCCTAGCTTGCCTATCACCCCATGTCCTAGCATAAGACTTAAGATGTTTACCCACAAGTGCAATTTTCTTATTGTCGGGCAACAAATTAAAATAGTCTGATCTTTCAAAATTATCTATAAATTCAATAGGGTGAAGCCTCCCACTATCATCATAGAATTCAAATTCTTCTTTTACATCGACACTGAAATTTGGATTACCTGTTAAGGGAACCTGACTCAACTGAATCTGCAACCCAGTAACCCTTTTCTCTAACTGATTAACATTAGATTGGGTTGTCTCCAATCCCTGGGTAAGTTGTTCCTGATGATTTACCAATGTATTAATATTTTTCCCTAAACCAACCACTTCCTGTCTCAACTCAGTAGCTTTAACATCATTAGCTTGGAATAAAGCAACATATTCCTCCCTCATCTTATCACAATTTTCACTGACTTCTTTATAAATTAAATTTTCACATTCAGCCTTATTCTGTTCACAAAATTTTGTAACCTTTTCAAATTTCTCTTTACATTCTGTTACTACCTTCCCCAATTTAGAATCTAAATTGTTAATATCTTCCTTGAATTGAGAGCTAAAACCCTGAAATTGCTCTGCGATTTTAACATCAAAACATTTAGTCAAATCAGAGAATGTTTTATCATTGTTTTGTTGCAGTTGAGAAAACTTATCATTAATTTCAGAAAATTTGCTGTCAAGATTTAACTCAGTTTTAAATTCTGAAAATTTGTTATCCAATTCAGAAAATTTGCTGTCAAGATTTAACTCAGTTTTAAATTCTGAAAATTTGTTATCGAATTTACCATTGATTTCTGCAAACTGAGAATTAATTTCAGAAAATTTGCTATCATTATCACTTATTAATTCACTTCTGAATTCCAAAAACTTGCTGTCAAGTTTACCATCAAGTTCAGAAAATTTTGCATTAAAATTGGCTACAAATGACTCTAGAAAAGCTTGCAGGTTCTGATTATCAGCCATTTTTAGTAATTAGCAAAATCAACATAAAAAACAAAATTAAGGGAAATTAAAATCTTTCCAATCTGCCACACATTTACATGCAAAATAAATCACTTGAATATTCAATGCCTCAATTCCTCACTTTTGTATCACATTAAATTTCACTTAGAAGCACTTAATTAATCATTAAACACCACACTGACTTCAAACACTTAACCACACTTTTCACAATTCACTGTAGGAAGACGATTTTGAGGCCAAAGGAAATCCACTCGTCGTCGGAAGATTACAACCGATTCCCGATGGAAAAATCTCCGCCTTAAGCCGAAGAAGGTCCGCTTGCCGTCAGATCCGTGTCGCCTGTATAAGCTCTACGTGTGACGTAGCCGGTCGAAATTTTCTCGCAGGTTATGTTCGCTTATCGCCGATAATCCGTCGCAATTTTCTGCAGATTCTTTTTAGAAGATAAACATCCCACAGATGTTTAAGAACTTCTCGTCCTGTCACGGTCGCCATGTTAAGGTTCTTTTAGGTGATTTAAGAACTGCATTAATTAATTACAGAAATCACCAAAGAAAATTAGATATGAAGATGCATGTTTATTTATGATCAAAACAAGTCAGCGACATTCACAATCACAGGTACAATCCAAAGATGCACTTCTGAATACTGTCAACTAACTGAATAACTGAATAACGGAACAACTGAATGACAACTCAATGCCAACTCAATACTTAATGAATGTCTCTGTCCAGGTGATCTGTTTATATAGAGTCTATCGAAATTACGAGAATTCTTCAAAGGCATCCGCCCGATATTTCTCGATCATTAACAATCACTCAAACAATCAAACATATTAAAAACAATCGGAATTGATACAAAATTAATTAATAACATTACAAAATGATTAGAAATGGTAATTAGAGATACTTAAATACAAAATTATTTACAGAAATCCTTTCAAATGGTGGAAAATTGTCCTGTAGACATCGTCACTTACATTAATACATATAATTACAAACATTTAAGAATTTCTCTTGCACCATTCGGTTCTTAAACATATTAAATGGTCTTTAAATAATTTTCTTACCTAAAATAAAGTCTATATACACTTATTTACAAGAATTTACAAAATAAACATATCAAATCACTTTCAAGCAAACTTTAGCTCACTACAAATATTTTATACAGTACAATGCTATTCAAAATTCAGGTATTAGGGCTGTTACAGTAAGTGATGGAAATTGGGGCTCTGAAGGCAGTGTAGAGTTGTTTTTGAAAGTTGGAGGTAAGCTCAGGGGCTATGGTTTTGACAATGAGACTACTTCTGGTGGCTTTAAGATATTCTATGGGCTTTTAAATTGTTTGTTGGAAGATTTGAGCAATTGCTTTTTGGTTGTAGTTCTGGGGGATGTTGAAAACAAAGTAGTTATGCAGAGGTCGGGGAGGGTGGGGAGAATAGGGACGGAAGGGAGGGGAGGGGAGGGATGTTAGGTCACAGAGGAACTGTGGGTAGGAGAAGTGGCGACATCCATGAGAGAAGGTGTGGGCAAGGCGGGGGAGTGGGGTACAGAGTCGGAGGGTTTCGGTTTTTTAGCTGGATGGGTGACGGGGTTTGTCAGAGTGCCGGGGATTCTAACTTTACTGCAGGCAGGAGGGGTGCTAGAGCGTCTGGGTGAGCTAGGGTTGGATTTGTTTTGCAATGCATGGGAGTAGTTGGAGGGTTTGGGGGGGTGGGGGTGGCATCATGACAGTGTTGTTTGTACCGCGAATCACCAGGCTTGGAATTGTCTTCGTAAGGTTGCGACAACCCCGGTGACTTCCTGCTCCGAGCAGCCCGCGGGAGTGCCGCCAAAGACGGGTCCCTGGAGCGCAATAGTCCCTAACGACCATCGATAGATGATGGTCAGTGTTAATGGTGGAGCTCGGCGTTTATTGGATATATGCACTCGGTGCCTCACGTCGACTGCGAGCGCGACGCACAACCTAAAATGTGCGTCTCCTAGCGTAGCGCGAAGGTATATAGTATTGCTTAATAGGCGGTTGATTTGAACCAGCATTATACGGCAGTTATGCTAAACTAGCAAGTAAATACTACATTATTATATATCAGATTGACCAAAAGAATAAATAAAAGATAGTCGCTTGTATAAAACAAAATAAATAAAGCAGTTAATGTTGTAACCGTGAACACTACATATATTCCCCGAGAACTAGGGTGGGGCCGCCCCCCCCCCCGTGCCCCCGGGCATGGGCGCCCCTGCTACACAATATTATTTCAGGATTTACATGCGTCTCTCAACCACCACTGCAGCGATTTCCACTTTAATTTTCTACGATTGTATATTTAATCTATGTCTTACCCTACTTTGTGGTTAGTAACGAACAGCACTTTGTTGTATTTATTCCACTTGATACTAATATTCTGCAGTATTAGCATTCTTAACTACAACAATCTAAACCATCGAAACTACAATTTCAAAGCGTAATTTAATATAGCGCGTTCGAGCGACTCTCGATATTTCGCGTAGGATAATTTGCACAGAATACATTTTTTACCATTTACCAGACAAACAAAGCCACTTCAAACTCTAAACCCATTAGTAGTGAGTTTTTTTTTTCATCATTGATAAAGGATTTCATCCCTTAAAGTGTTGCTATTAAAATGTAAACAAACACAAGTGCTTCGGGTTTATTTGAACCAACACCTTTCCAAACTATATAAACTATGAAACATATTACATGGCGTTTATTAAACTTAATTACACTGAACAAACCACCAAGCAAATATTTCTACGCGTTATTTAATGTTTAAAAGTATTTTGAATGATCGTGTTGCTTCACAACGTTCCCTTGCGTAACCAGAGATGTCCTCAATCTCAATTTATGGTATGCAGCTGGCATCTTCGTTTTATTAACTAAAGCATGTTCTGCTTGCATCATATTTACAAATTTGTAAAACTGGTAATTTCTCGTTAATCGGCCGTCTGTTGTGGCCATCTGGTTTGTTTATGTCGTGTGTCGTGGTGCGCTTTCTCGCCATTCGGCTGTCTGATATTGTTTATATCGTGACTCGTGCTGACAGCGCCAGTTTTGAATGTGCGTGATGATTCTGGAAGTCTGTTTTATATTTGTTTTATTAGTTTTTTGTGTATATTTTGTTTTTTTCCGTCAAGTTTGTGTATATTAGCTTTAATAACTTTTGATTTGTGACGTTTACCTGGTCCTATAGTACCTACCTCTTTGCCTTCGTTTTTTGCTTTCTGAATTTAGTAGTTTTCCTGTATAAGGAGTGTGTTGTGTCAGTAGTTGTTGATAGCAGAGCCGGCGGATAATGTGGGTATGGTGGCTAGCAGTACCCACCCGGGAAATTCCGGGTGGATATTTTACCCATCCGGAATTTGAGAGAGCATACAGCAAAGAACTGAAAGAAAGAGAGAGCAGACCAGCTAAGCATGTTTGTTTCGTCCTTCAAAATGTGTGTACTCACAACACCATTAGCGACAACCTAAATCCCTTTGATGTTTCAATATAGACCGCCACCACAGCTGTCGCCAAATGAGCAAACAATCGTTGTGAGTGAAAGGAAGAATCCTACGGTAATAGTGTACGTCCAAAGCAGTCGTGTGTGAAAGCTGCATTAGTGTATTTCGAAGGCGTTTCGGCTAATTCTCAAAAAAAAAAAAAAAAAAAAAAAAAAAAAAAAAAAAAAAAAAATGCATAAATTCGTAGTGAAGTTGAAAAGGAGAAACGAACTGAGTGTAGATAATGCTAGAAGACAGCAGAACGTGGAGGATAAATTTGCATCGCCCTTAGACGAGGGATCCACTGGAACCTTAAAAGATGCCCTCGTTCAGTCAGCTGACAGTCAAAATCGAGAAAGTAACATTCTTACCGAGCGTGGTGGTGTAACGGATAGCGTTCTGGCTTCGCATTCGGGAGGACGGCGGTTCGAATCCCCGTCCGGGCATCCAGATTTGGGTTTTCCATGGTTTCCCCAAATCACTCCAGGTGAATGCCGGGATGCTTCCTTCAAAAAGGCCATGGCCGATTTCCTTCCCATTCCTTGCCCCCATCCTTTCCCGTCTCTAAAGACCACGTTGTTAAAAAGGGACGTTAAACTGTTAAAAAAAAAAGTAACATTCTTATTCTTGTTCTTCACTATATTATACAGAAATACGTGCGCATGTAATGATTATTCACGTGTATGTACTAGAGATGTAACTGAAGTGACGTTATGGAAGCGGAAACAGAAGCCGAAGTTATATGAAAATGTGATTTAGTGCACAGAATCTTAATTTAGTGTCTAGTTACATCTATTTAATAAAAATGACAAATAATGTTTATTTTAATAATCAAATCAAACAGTGATAGTAACTGACTTTGAAGTAGTAGTTTTCTAATTACTATAATTAATATTCGAAAGTTAAAACTGACAAGTTATATTTTAAAAACAAACGCTTAGCAGCCTTTGTAATTTTTTCTTCCCCCCCCCCCCAAACACAAATTAAATCTTCTTTCGCTGAACAATTTTTCGCTAGTAACACTACTAGGCGGGATCGACAAAAACCTGTCGACTATTGGAGACAACATAGAATATTTGAATCGTTCATTTGCCATCACTTAAAGAGGATCTACTTTTAATAGAAGTCCTTTTTGCTTTTACTACTTGACTAGATTGATATTGTTTTTTTTTTTTTCTTACCTTAAGATCTACATTTAATTTTTCAGACGTTTTAAATTATTCTGGATGGATGGATTTCAAATTCCTTCTTAAAGCAATGGTGAAATGCTCATTCAGAGAATATTCTGTTTTACCTAATGTACATTTTGCCACAGATTCAGTTTTTTGTACACAACTATCTAAATAGGACTTTAGTTTCTTTTTAAGACGCTACTATCATACAATAAAACACATACCTAAGGGGCCCACAGACGACCAACTTGATTGCCAATTTTGTTGTACCGCGGTCCGAGTACGTGTCATTAGGTTTATTTGCTGAATGTTTTCTCTTGCTGCTTTCTGTTATTTTGTTTGGCAGTTTTAAGCATTTTGGTTATAATGGAGCGTAGTAAGTGAAAAATGAGTGACTGAGAATTACAGTTTTTAGTTTTAAGAGAGTTGTGTGAACAAGAGATGCATCCTGCTGGTCTCAAAGGGGTGGCATCAAAACTGCTCAGATTTCTCCGTTCAATTTTTAGTGACGGAGATACACGTCACTAAAGCTGACTATTTTCGAAACTTTTTAAGACTGGGAAATAAAACCTACTATGAATTATAGGACAAATCGCGAAAATTTATTTAAAAGGACACTAGCATGAGGATTTTATTGCTGTGAACGAATGGTCGTTCGCAACCCCGATACTTTTAGCTAGTGGTCAGAGCGTCGAGTATTTAAAAAATTTCGCCGCTATATCGCCACAAATTGTTGGAAGAAACAGCAATTTTTTCACGCATTCTTCTTTTTGTTGCGATCCTTGAAAATTTCAGATTTGACGTTCCACAGCTTAGGTAGTTCTCCTAGCTTATCAAAAAATTCACCAAGATTTGAATGTCTGGTATACTTGCCATTTTCGAAAAGCAATATTTGACCTCAAACAGTAGTAATGCAAATAACAACTGATCAAATGAAAACGTACAGTAATAGAAAACAATAATATTGACAGAACAGTTGGAAATTAACGACTGATGCTAAAAACTGTGTTGTAAACTTCTACACAGACGCTACAAAAAGGTCGCCCACCAAATACGAAAGTTTTTGATCTCAGCTCTAACCGGATCTCAACATGTCAACCATCAACCTACTTATAGACGTTCAACATTGTCTTCAACACGGCACCAAAGTTGGCAACCTAATTGATCGTCAGGGGACTCCTTTAAAGGTACACTACACGATGCGTGTAATAATTACAAAAAAGGAACCCTCACCGATACGTCACCACAGCGACCTATTGTCGGCGCTCACTCAATTGAAGTTATCTCAAACAGCACCGCAGTACCCAGTGTCATCAGTTCCATTTTATCTGAGATACTTTTTGGTTTCGCTACAAAAGATGCAGAAGTAGAAACTGAAGTCCAAAATCTTGTGGAACATCGGGACTTGCGGAAGCAAAAGCAGATCTCCGTCACATTCCCAGTAAGAATGTACGTGGCGTACCCTGACGCGCGCGCGCGCACACACACACACACACGTGAATATATTATATTACACTACTTACACTTGTTTTGGTATTTATGCGCAAGGGCCGAAACGCAAAATTTTCAGCCGCGCTTACAGCTGGTAACACAGAGTAGTATATCTATATATACGAGTTTGTATAGTGTAGTGCTGTTATCTCCTATGTATAGATATACTACCCCATGTTATTAGCTGTAGCTTGTAGCTGCACAGGCCCCATGGCTTTGTTCCAGAACGACATAGTACAGCAGCATTATAGTGAAATACATAAGATTTCAGGACTGTACAAATGGAGAAGAAGTTACTGACGATTTGAAAATGGCAGAGATTTTAAATAACTGGTTCAGTGAAAGCATTAGGGACAATGAATCAGAAACAGGAGGGTCTTATTCGGAGAACGAGCTTAACAACACAATTAGAAATGACGATAGTAAAAAATTTGATATCCATCCTGAGGAAATCATGAAGGAAATAAGAAAGCTGAAAAAAAAAAATAAAAGGGCTGGTGAAGATAATATTACTACAGATATCTTAAAGATAGCCGGATGTGACATTGTACCTTATCTTGAAATATTATTTAAATTGAGTCTAGATACTTGCTGCTTACCACAAGACTGGAAAAGTGCAATAGTAGTGCCGGTACATAAGGGAGGGGTGAGAAATAGAGTTGAGAATTACAGGTCAATCAGTTTGACATCAGTGGTAGGTAAATTAATGGAAAGACTGATATGCAACCACATCAGAAATATATGTGAGGAACGCAAGTAGTTTTCAAGCAGGCAACATGGTTTAAGGCAAGGATATTCATGCGAATCTCAGTTGGTGAGATATATGCAAGATATTTCAGATGAAATGGACAAGGGAGGCCAAATTGATAGTGAAGCACTAGATCTGTCTAAGGCGTTTGACAGAGTAAGCCATAAAATGGTAGTAAATAAGGTAAAAACCATTGGAGTGGATAAGAAAGTCATTTGCTGGGTAGAAGAATTTTTAAAAGGTATAAAACAGAAAGTTAGGGTAGGAAATGTAGTATCAAAAGAAGTGGAAGTAAAAATGGGTGTGCCACAGGGTAGCGTATTGGGACCATTGCTATTCATTATTCTAATGAATAATTGTGTTGATTGTTTACTATCTGAAATTAGATTGTTTGCAGATGACATAATGCTGTATAAAAGAATCAAAACGATAGAGGATTTTGGCTTGGTGCGCTGAGTGGCAACTTACTCTAAACTGTAAAAAGTGCAAGACAATGAGCATAACTAACAAAAAGAATCCGATTGTTCAGAAATACGAGTTAAACAATACAGTTATTGATATGGTCGATTCTATTAAATATTTGGGAGTAACAGTACAAAGGAACATGAAATGGGACATACACATTAATTCTTTAGTAGGTAGAGCAAATTCTAGGCTGCGATTCATAGGTAGAATCTTGAAAAATTGTAATGAACAAACAAAGGAGATAGCGTACAAATCTCTTGTGCGTCCACATTTGGATTATTGTTGTGCCATTTGGGACCCGTTTCGTAAGGGATTGATCGAAAGTATAGAGAAAGTACAGAGAAGAGCCGCTCGATTCGTGACCGCTTGCTACAGTCCTTATGAAAGCGTCACAGAACTGATTAGTAGATTAGGTTGGGAGTCTCTGGTAGATAGACGACACACGTTTCGTTTAAACTTATTGGAATACATGCGTACTCCAACTTTCACTCATGAGTGTAGTGAAATACTTCTTCCACCAACCTATTTGAGTCGGAAGAACAGGAAAGATAAAATTAGAGAAATAAGGTGCCGGACTGATTCTTATATAAATTCTTTTTTCCCTCGTACCATTAGGGATTGGAATGCACAGCAAAGAGATTAGCTTTGGTGCTGAGCACCCTCTGCCACCCACAATTTTGTGAATTGCAGAGTATATATGTAGATGTAGATGTAAACAGTTGCAGGGTGATCTGGACAGGATATCCAATTGGGTTGGTAAACATGGAATGAAGATAAATGAAAAGAAGAGTCAGCTTATTAGATACACAAATAAAAAAACAAAAGGTTAATTATGAATATAAGGTGGGTAAAGAATTGCTTGTTGAAGACTTGAAATGTAAATATGTTGGTATTACTTTTGATAACAAGCTTAACTGGGCAGGACACATTGGACAGGTGGTAGGAAAAGGTTTCAAAGTTCTGCACTTGTTGGAGAGAGTGATGAAGGGATGTACGAGAGAAGTCAAGGAATTGGGTTACAAAACTTTGGTAAGACCATTGCTCGAATATGGTAGTGTAGTATGGGACCCTCATTTTACGTATCAAATACAGGAGTTGGAGAGGGTGCAAAAAAGGGCTGCTAGATTTGTTTCTGGAAATTATCGCAGAATGCAATCAGTGACGGATATGATAAAGGAGCTGGAATGGGATTCATTGCAAGACAGGAGGAGGATAAGGAGGGTCATGGCGGTGTACAGGGCATATACTGGCGATGAGGCATGGAAAGATATTGCAATAGGTATGAAAAGTAGTGCATGGAAGGGAAAAGATGACCATGACCACAAGCTGGCACTCGATTTCAGGCACAAGGGTGTGGGAAGATTCTCTTTTTTAGGTAAGGGTGTCAGGGATTGGAATGAGTTACCAAGATTTTTTTTTTTTTTTAACTGCTTTATGTCTCTTTTTAACATCGAGGTCTTTAGAGACGGGAAAGGATGGGGGGCAAGGATGGGGGGCAAGGTGTAAGCATCTTAGAATTTTAGTAAATTCTAGCCTCTCACCTCTAGGCATCAGGGGTAAAGCTTATTCTGTAGTAAAAGACAGTTTCCATTTCATGTATAGGTTATGGGAGTAAAGCTTTATGTAGCATGAGGACTCAGTAACCAAACACACTAAATAAACCCCTTTAGGAACAATAAAAGTATTCAAAATTAAATAAATGCTCTAAATAAACCTTTGATAACAAAAAGAAAACATCAGTTTGGGAGGAAATAGATTAAATCCCCCAAGTTCAGTTTCAAATAATAGATTTTGATATAGGTTAACTTTGTAGTTTCTAAACCAATTTGAATGTAGTAAAGACCTTCAGTAGTTGCTAAACGCCGAATATAAACTTTGAATGATAATAAATAAACTTTAAATCAACTGAAAATCAAATAACCATCAGTAATCCTACTTTGTAATTATGAACTTATAACTGGGGAGCATTTTGTCATTTTAAACCAATTTAGGAGCAAGAAAGCAACTCAATACTTAATAATCCAACTATACTAATTTTCTGTAATGATATTAACACCTTTTACTAACCTTAAATATGATAATCCAAAATAATCCAGTTTAGTACACAAGCAATTTCTAATATTTGGCATTTCACTGTTTTCACACACTTTCGAACAAAATAAAGTAATTGTAGGGAAGTAATCATGCAATTAAAATATAAATTCACTAAAATTTCGTAGTTTCAGAACGTTTAGATAATTTAAATCAATTTTTTAATACTTCGTCAGTTGCACTTCACTTTTAACAATTTTTATCTCAAAATCCTAGAGAACATCCGAAATAAAAAGTAGATTTCCGGAAAGAACTAAAAATCTAATATCACATAATAATTTCAAGTAATTCCAAGTAATAGAACTGATCTTATAGAGATCTTAAAATTTATTTTTCATTGCAGCCATGTGGGCAACTTAGAAATATTTTTCAACCGATCTAAAGTAGATACAGAGATGAGATAACTTTCAGAATATGTAATTTAATTCAGAGAATCTCTTGGTAATTTTATATTTGCGATAAAATTAACAGAAATAAAGTTATAAAATTAAAACTGAAATTGCACTTTGGTTACGTCGTAGTTAAACTTTCCCTGCACCAATCTTAGTAAAAATTACACCAATAAACTCAGGAATTTTAGTAGAAAACGGTAATAATAATAATATTTATGTAAGTTGTGGCTTTAATAGAATGACGAAATAAAGAAGTTTCGAGAACAAAAGTACTTCCCCAGAGTAGAGAAATAGTTCACTCCTACACTTACAACTTTTAAACCAGTTGCTTAAAATTATTCACTAAATATCCATTATTTCACAATTAAATATGTCGAAACACTGTCACACCTAAAGTTTTGGATAACTGTTTAGTTACTGAGATATTTCAGATCTAAATCGTAGAAGTGTTAGCAGAAAGTTGTGTTTTGGCTGTGACGTCAGCGAAGGTATAAATTAGGTCGCCTTGTGAAGACGCCATTCTGTTCTGTCTTTTCCGGGTTTGAAGTCGTGCTAATAAGATGTTATAAGCGTGTGTGCGTTGGTGAGGTTGGCAACTCCGACTTTAAGTTGGTAGCTCAGGTCTTAGGTTGGCACTACCGGAGTCGGCCATCATGGAGAGGGCGTGGCTTTGTTTACTTAACATGAACTTTTAATTTTCAACTGGGGTTTGGTCGGTCTCTACTTCTCTCCATAATCTGTGATTTTTGGAACGATTGTTCGATTGCCTAAGCAACTTAAGAATGCTGTTTGAACTTTGAATTTTCATTCTAAATAAACTCTGAGAATTTTGGAAAAGTGAACTGTTTTATTTCTGTAGCTGCTGTAATACCTTTTCAATATTTGGGGTCTTCAAATATTGTGGCGACCTGTAGCGTTCTAGTTGTATCCTGGCAACATGGTCAAATTAAATTAAAGTATTCAACAAGTTTTCATCGGACTTGGAGGTGTGATCAAGAGAGTAAGTTAAGGCACATAGGCGATACTATAACCCCGGTGTCGGCTAAGTTCCTTACAAAGGAATGGGAAGGAATTCAGCCATGGCCTTTTGAAGGAAGCATCCCGGCATTTGCCTGGAGTGATTTTGGGAAACCATGGAAAACCCAAATCTGGATGCCCGGACGGGGATTCGAACCGCCACCCTCCCGAATGCGAGGCGAGAACGCTAACCGTTACACCGCCCCACTCGGTGAGTTACCAAGAGAAATGATGAATAATTTACCGAAAACTTTGAAGGAATTTAAAGATAAAATTTGTAGAGGGCAAATGTAGGTGGGTGCAGGATAGGGGGAAGATGGCTGTGTAGGGAAACTGCCACCGGAGCCTGTGCTCCATTGCAATTAAATTTAAATTAAATTAAATAAGCGACTCCATTAATTGCCATGACTAAAAGCTATTTAGATTCACGTTTTTTTCTGTATAGTTTCCACATTTAAATATATAAATTGCATAAAAACTGTTGGGTTTGTTTTTAAAACGAATTTACGATGGTTTTTTTTTTCCAATTATTTAGTTAAAATATTTTTGCCTGAATTAATTCTTGAGAATGTAAAAATGAGCATGCACTAATAAACAAACGAAGCAGAGCTACTTTCGTTTTTCCTGATTTACGAATTACTATTATTTTTTTCCCTTGTTATCCTTTTTCTGCTAATATATTTGTCACTTGACCTAATACTACATTTATTTCAAAAATGATATTTCATTTCTCTCTAAGCTATAGTTTTTAAATACTAATGTATGAATTCATTTTTCCCCTAGAGGTTACTTCTAGTAATTCTTCAGTACCAGTTATTTTTAAAAACTGGGCTTCAACGTAATAAAAACAGCAAAGCTATTTGCACTATCTGCACCGAAGCGTGTGAGAAGCAGTTGATTATCAAATTAACTTCGCGTGCTATCGCATCGAAGCAAGCCTGGGTTGACGAGGGTTTCTCAAACTGGAAGCATGGACATGAGCGGATAAACGCTCATAGTTCTTTTCATACCAGCTGCACCGAAGCGTTAAAAAAGTTGATAATATCAATATTGTACAGTCGATATCAACGGCTCATTTAAAACAGATGCTGGATAACCGTACAGCGTTGTTGAAAATATTTAGTACCTTGAAGGCTTTGGCGAGACAAGGTCTTCCTCTGAGAGGAGCCATACAACGATGAAAATTCAAATTTCATGACTTTTTTAAAAGGCTCGAGCTGAAGATGTGACTCAACTGAAGTCATGGCTGCAAAGAGATGGTCACAAATGGCTTCATCATGACTGTCGGAATGAAATTCTGGATTTAATGGCCACTACAGTACTGTCGAAAATCATGGAAGGAATAAGAGAAGCTGATTTTTTTTCTATTTCAGCAGACGAAACTTCTGATATTTCCAGAACTGAACAAGTTTCCGATTGCCCGAGAATCGTTTCCGATGATTTCGTTGCAAGTGAATATTTTATTGGATTCTTTTCAACTGCTAACACCAAGGCAGAAACCATATTTGATTTGGTTACTGATATATTCGCCAAGCACAAGTTAGAACTCTCAAAACTCAGAGGTCAGTGCTACGATGGGGCTTCTAACGTTTCTGGAAAAATAAAGGGATTGCAGTCACGAATACGCAAAGAAGAGCCTCGAGCATTATTTGTGCACTGTAATGCTCATAATATCAATCTTGTAGTACAAGATGGAATTGCGAGAGTTCTAATAACCAGAAAATTTATTGGAACAGTAAAATATTTATAATATTTAATAATAATTAATAATTATTTAATAAATATATTAGTGAATAAATTTTATGATGAATTTTTAAATTCATTTTCTAGTTTTTACTACTACTCCCTTAAGAATTTGATTCCATAGTTATCACTATTATTGTTTTAAGTAAGATATTTCAGGAAACTGCCACCTCCCCCCCTTTTTTCTTGCCTGACTACCCACCCGGGCCTAACACGAAACGCCAGCCCTGGTTGATAGTGACGATTTGCATATCTGTGTTTATTTTTGTTGGTGAATGCTCATTTTCTATGAGGTGTTCGGGAATGTGGAATGGTTATTGTAGTATAATTCTCTCATGTATTCTTTATATTTGTTTTGGAACTGTGTTTGTGTCTGCCCTATGTATATTGCTTCACATTTTTGACATGTGAGTTGGTAAATGCCTGAGTTGTGGTATTTGTTTATGTGTGATTGGGTCTTTATTTGTTTTTGTATTGAGTTGTCAGTTCACAGTGCAATGTTGATGCCCACTTTTTTTTCTTTTTTTTTAAAGTCCTAAATGTTTGTGATTCGGTGTGTGTATTTGTTAGAATACGAGGGGCAGTCAAAAAGTTGCCGAAATTTCATTGTAACTCTTTATTAACACAAGATAAGTACACATTTACCTAATCTCCTTCAGAGTAGGCTCCTTCTGAACACACACACTTGCTCCACCGCTCTTGCGATTGCTGGAAACAACGATGAATATCCTGTTTTGGTATCTTCAGAAGTACAGCCATCGCTCGTCCATGAGAGATCTCCACTTCTTGTGCCAACTCGTCGATGGTCATTCTTCGGTCTGATCTGATTAACTGTTTCACTTGCTCGACCATTGCTTCGTTTCTGGAGGTATAAGGTCTCCCACTGCGACTCTCGTCTTCCAGCGATTCCTGTCCACCATTAAATATTGAAAACCACACGTAAACGGCTGTTTTCTTTAACGAATCGTCATCGTAAACTGTAAGGCTAACAAAGTCTCTGAAGCAGATCTCCATAATCTGCACATGAGCTTGATGTTCGCCCTTTGCTCAAACTGTGACATCGCGCCACCTGATTACCACACAGACCTACCTTCAGCTACACTGCAGTCACACTGCCTGTTATGACCTGTTCAGACCTGACAAACTCACAACAACTACATCACAAATGCCAACATTACGACAGAATTCGGGAACTTTTTGACTGCCAACACTACGACAGTATTCGGGAACTTTTTGACTGCCAACACTACGACAGTATTCCGGAACTTTTTGACTGCCCCTCGTATGTCATTGAATACCATTTCCTCTTATTTTCATTGTCCTGTGTGGTTTGTGCGATTCTTTGGACTGTCTGTGTTGTGTTTTTCTGGTGTGATCTGTGTGGCTGCAGTTTGGTTGTGTTGTTTATTATTTATTCTTTTTTCATTTGGTTAACTATTTTTCTGTTTATTGTGTCAACTGTCTGTGGTTTATATCCATTTTTTGTTGCTATTTCCTTTATTGTGTTGAGTTCTATTTGGTAGTTGTTCTTTGTTTGTGGGATTCTGTTTAATCTGTTCAGCATGAAATATATTTCAGCTTGTTTGTGATTACGTGGGTGGTTTGATGTGGAATCTATTATCTGGTTTGTTGCTGTAGGTTTTCTGTATACCTCGAATGAGTGTTAGTTTGCATGTTTTGGAACGGCGAGATCCAAAAAATTTAGTTCTTTCTCTTTTTTCTATTGTGAATGTGATTTAGTTTTTGTGTTTTGTTTATGTCCTGGTGTAATTCGTTTATTCTTTCATCTTATTTATTGATGAAGCATAAAACACCATTAAAATATCTCCACTAATATAGAATCTTACATCTTTTCTGGGGATTAGTTTTTGCATTATTTCCATTATTATCTTGTCTATGAACATACTGGTTAAGGTGCCTGATATTGGAGATAGGAAGTCCTTCCTATGTAGAAAATAACTGACCTGAAACTATTCGGAAGATTCAGATGGCTTTCGGTGACGATGCTATTGGCATCACACAGATTAAAGAGTGGTACAACCAGTTTAAAGTGGCCACACATCGATGGAGAGCGAGCCACGCTCTGGTCAGCATCAACATGCCGAACTGACCAGGTCATTGCCAAAGTAGACGCTGGGGTGATGCGGGATCGTCGTGTGACTATCCGAGAAATTGCGGAAGAGCTGGGCATCAGCACTTTTTCGGCACATTCCATTGTGACCAAAGATTTGGCCATGAAGTGAGTGTCGTCGAAATTCGTGCCGAAGCTAATGACGGCGGCGCAAAAGCAATTTCGTTTTGAAGTCTCGCAGGACATGTTGGACTTCACAAACAGTGAGCTCAGCTTCATGAACACCATAATCACTGGTAACGAGTCCTGGGTGTAGGGAAACGACCCGGAAACCAAATCCCAATCGTCACCAAGATCAAAGAAGGCCCTCAAAGTGCACAGCAATGTCAAAGGGATGGTGACTCCCGCTGCGTGGTATAACACGAGTACGCACCATAGCGTCACACAATCACCGAAGAGTACTGCAGGGAAGTCCTCCGTCGCCTACGTGATGTTGTGCAGCTCAAGAGACCGGAGTTGTGGTCAACAGGAAATTGGCGCCTCCATCACGACAATGCTCCAGCACATTCCTTACTCATGATTCAGACTTTTTTGGCGAAAAACAAGACTCCAGTGGTTCAACAGGCTCCATAGTCCATACTCTCCTGACACGGCCGCCTGCGACTTTTGGCTGTTCCCAAAACTCAAGAAGCAGTTGAAAGGAAAGCGATTTCAGACAGGAGACGACATTACGGCTGCGGCGACAGCAGAGTTAAACTCCATTCCGAAAGAAACTTTCTCGGAATGCTTCCAACAATGGCGGCACTCTTGGGACAAGTGTGTGGAGTCGCAAGGAGACTACATTGCGGGTGATTAGGTTTCCAACGCTCAAGGTATGCCAGTTTTTTTTTGTTTTTTTTTTATTCTGCACCCAGGGTCGGATACTTTTCTTACAGATGATAGGCGGACAGTGGGAATTATTAATAATTTGTTTATTAATATTCACTTGAATATTAAGTATTGATTCTAATAATTTCATGTATTTACTTTGCATGTGAAAACAGAGCAATTTAAATATTAATGGTCAGTGAATTAAGTTTTTGGATGTAGCCATTCTGTTTGAGATATCTTCCCCCTGTGTACAAACCGCCTTGCACATTAGGTTGTGTAGACGTATGTTGGAAATGTCAACCTCAAGTAATTAATTTCTGAAATCCAGTGGATTTCTGGGCCTATTCGGGTCCACCAAGGCAGACTTGCTGAGCGGATAAGTTGGCCCTAAACGCAGAGGCTTGCTACCAGCTCTCGTCACTTCAGATTGTGAAGAGTCTTCATATTTTGATTTACGACACAGGAGATCTAGGAACACAGTGCAAATTGCTCTGTTTACCTCTACAGCGGTACGGGATGGGACATTTTAGTTTTGATTAATTCCATACGAAGCTAAGAAATAACCCGAGTCTGCAGATTCAATCATCTTCCTAATGGGCAGATGGCTGAGCCTCTACCTTACTAGACTTCAGCTGAGTCAATAACATATCTTACAGAGTATTTGTTTCTGATGGACTGTTTAGTTTTTGTATCTGTTAAGGAATTTTGTGTAATTGTTGAATTTGTTGTCTAGAATTATTACGAAGAGGGTATTAGGTTATGGTGAATTATCTGTGAAAGTGTACTGACAAGTGTTTGTACTGTGGTAGATCAAAAAAAGCAGTACTTGTCTCACTGTTAATTCTCAAATACTGTCCTTCTACTGAATTTTGTAATTTATTTAAAAAATGACATTTGCTACGAGGATGGCCAATGCAACGTAGTGAGGAGGAAGAAGACCGTGCAGAGAACTGCTAAATAAGAACTGGAAGCCCGGAACATCAAAGTTTAGTGACCGTTGACAGGCCCTGAAGCCTCGTGGCACTGCAGTATGTCAGAAAAGTTAGTTCGAGAGATATTCAAATCATGTTAAATATAAAGACACCCCACAGAATGGAATGTGAGTGCCTACAGAGAAGACTAAACAGCGCATGTTTTGAGAAAAGATATATCCCAATTTCAAATTGTTAAGCGTTTAAAAAACTAGAAGTGTGGTTGAAGGAAATACTTTTACCCTCCGTCAGTGCTGGTAGTAGGAATGCATTGAGAACATTTAAGTGAAGTATGTAAATACGTGTTGAACATTTTAAATCTCTCATCTGTACAAGGTCTCTACGAAAATTTCATCTCCCTTCAAATACTAAGCTGGGACATGTTACGCTCCCTAAATGTTTTAGTCATTCAATCTTTCCGTGGACTACCTGCAGTTGTTATCCAAAATGGTCAACAACTTACTAACTTCTTTGAAGTCACTTTGTATTCCATTCTAATCATAGGTTCTTTCCATTTCTTGCAATATTGTTCTACAGAATGATTCATCTTGTTATATATCTGGCAGAAAATGTCCCATTGTCGTTCACGAGAATCTGATATTTACAGTCTCTTCTCGTTCTGTATTTTTACCATCCAATCTTCGTTGTCGTAACTCAGAATTGTTATTGGGAAAGTATTAAGTATATGTGTATGGTCTTTCTGAATAGTTGGCCAAATTTTAAAACTGAAATAGTTTCTACATCTACATCTACATCTACATCCATACTCTGCAAATCACAAACATTGTGGGTGGCAGAGGGTGCTAAGCACCAATCCTAAACCCGCCCATTCCAATCCCGAATAGTGCGAGGGAACAAGGAATACATATAAGTATCAGTACGGCATCTTACGGCATCTCGTATTTCTCTAATCTTATCCCTCCGGTCATTGCGACCTAAATAGGTTGGTGGAAGAAGTATTTCATTGCATTCGAAATTTAAATTTTTTTGCATATTCTCCAATAAATTCGAACGCAAGCTACGTCGTCTGTCTTCCAAACTATCCCAGCCCAATCTATGTATCAATTCTGTGACGCTTTCATAAGGGCTGTAACAACAAGTCACGAATCTAGCGGCTCTCCTCTGCACCCTCTCAACTGAGTCAATCAGAACCTTGCGATACGGATCCCAAACCCCACAACAGTAATCCAGATGCGGACGCACTAGTGTTTTATACGCTATCTCCTTTGTTTGAGCATTACAATTCCTCAAAATACGACCTATGAATCGTAATTTAGAATTTTCCTTGCCTACGACGGAAGTTATGTGCATGTCCCATTTCATGTTGCTTTGTACTATCACCCCCAGATACTTCACGGAATCAACCGTGTCAACAGGTGAATTGTTTATTTTGTACTCGTGAACAACCTGATTCTTCTTGTTACTTATCCGCATTGCCTTGCACTTTTTGCAATTAAGTGTAAGCTGCCATTTACGGCACCAATCGAAAATAGCATCCAAATCACGCTGAATTTGTAAGCAGTCGTCGGAGCACCTTATTTCCCTATAGATAACCGCATCGTCGGCAAACAATCGCAACCAGCATTTGACGTTGTCACCTAGATTGTTTATAAATATTAAGAAAAGAAGTGGACCTATTACACTTCCTTGAGGAACGCCCGAAGTGACATTTATCTTAGAAGAGGCTTCCCCGTCAACAACGACATACTGTGATCGACCAGTTAGAAAATCATGTATCCACTCGCAAATCTGAACCGAAATACCGTAAGCTCGAATCTTCGCTAAAAGTCGGTTGTGTGTCACAGAATCAAAAGCTTTCTGAAAAACCAAAAAAACCGCATCAACTTGCGAACCTGCATAGTATCAGCCCATCTGAGAGCTGATAAGAGCTGTTAGGCTATTGGCATCGAAATAGTGCTGTCCTCTACGCCTCGTTGATAATGAGGTCATTAGAGGCGGGAATGCTCTGGGGACAAAGATCGGGAAAGAATTCGGCCATGATCCTTTTGAAGGAAGCGTCTTGGCATTCGCCTGGAATGATTTGGGGAAACCATGGAAAATCCAAATCTGGTTGCCCGGATGGCGATTCAAACCCACATCCTTCCGAATGCCAGACCAGAGCATTGCCACTCACCCCGGTTTCATAATTCCTGAAGGAATCCAGAGTTTCTATCATTCTGGAAAGCTTCTCTCCAATGGTACGAGCTTTCCTCAAAGTCAATAACTGAATCAAAGTATGAGTTTTCAAGGCGATTTTTCGTTTGGAGAGCTATGTCTGAATGAGATATGACACGAGGATACGGAGACTTTAGGAGAATAGCCATCATGTTTTTAGAAAATATCGTTTTATTATCAACGATGACGCTGGAGACATTCGCCAGACGAACAGCAGGAATTCAGAGGCACAGGCTGTTAGAAAGCAGCTGATAATTCAGTAGAATTTCCGCTAGATGACAAGATGTGTTCAATTTCAGTGATCTACTTTTTCAGTGATTTTCTACCATTGAAAAGGCATCTTCTTCGACTCCATGCCAACATATCCCAAACTTTGATTGTCATGATATATATACACAAGCTTGATGTTATCAATTACCTTTGTCTTCATACTTCCTCTTTTTCTCACTTCATTCACTGTTCTTTCCAATTCCGTCATCCACGTGGAGGCTCTGTCATGTGTAGGCTAACCTGTGGAGGCTCTGCCTGTGGAGACTGGGCCTTTCGAGGTCCAGGCTACAGAGGCAGAAAGTAGAGATAATGGGTTGGAGGAGGTCTATCACCTGGACACCCAACTTCCTCTTGCTATGTTTCATTAATAGTACATTATCTACGTTGTGGATTAGTTGGGTTTTCTTGTTATTTCTAGGATCTGCTAGCTTACTAAGTCTTATTAACAGTACATTATCTACTTTTTGGATTGGTTGTTTTTTAATTGGTTGGAGGAATGGTAGTGAATAAAAAAATTAATGTTGTTTTAGTAACATTTTTTTTCTTTCTTTTAAATGCTGGGTAAACACAATTGAACCAATGATTATTTATACATGGGACTGTGAGATAATTTTGTTATTGAATTTTGTAAAGAGGTACAATGTAAAAAGTATTATGTATTTATTCAATAATGACCATCAATCGAATTATGAAATCAAACAGTAGAAGTAGAAACTTGTAATTAAGGTTTACGATATTTCATCAAATTGTACTTGTAAACTTGTTTATTTTTTTTTGAGTAAATATCTGGAAGGGGTTGTCAAATTTCAAGTAGTTAGATGCTACTTTGAATTGTACGAATTTATAATAAAATATGTTGGGGAAATTATTATAAGAGCAGCAGAGAAAAAGCATACTGTAGGATTTAACAATCTTTGAATAAGAAGTGGAGTACAAAAAAAAAAAAAAAAAAAAAAAAAAAAAAAAAAAAAAAAAAAAAAAAAAAAAAAGAGTATGAGTTGAGCTGTTGTGGTTAACGGCTGATTCATGCTAGGTGATGTATTTTCTTTTGTTTTTTTGGATGATCAGAATAAAGGTGGTTTATAAAAGGTACAAGCCTTATTGATTTATGTGAAGTGTATGAACAGTGTAGTGCAACGAGGTTTCAGGTACTGCAAATTAAAGTAAAACATTACTATAAACGTTGTAGTGTGACATAACTTATGCCTGTGATAGTACTGTTTTATGCATATACTGCGAAAGTAATTTTTCGGAATTCGACCCTGATAGGATAAAAGTATCAATATTTCTAAAACACGTTTATGTGTCACGATCCATTTATCTCCTTTGATATCTAACCAATATAGATAAATAAGGATTCATTTTAAAGATAAAGGACTCCGCTGAGGTCACAATATACTTTTAGAAAAGAATTTTTCGAAATTTGATCCTTAAAGGGCCAAACGTTCAATATTTCTAAAATACTGTTTTTTTTTTTTTTTTTTTTTTTTTTTTTTTTTTTTTACCATGAGCTTTACATCTCCATATATTCCTAATTGAAATCGATAAATGACCTCTCATTTTAAAGATTAAGATTTCCACCGAGAATGGTGGTGTAACGGTTAGCGTTCTCGCCTCGAATCCCCGTCCGGGCATCCAGATTTGGGTTTTCCATTGTTTCCCAAATCACTAAAGGAAAATGCCGGGATGTTTCCTTCAAAAAGGCCATGACCGAATTCCTTCGCATTCCTTGTTCCCCCCCCCCCCCCATCTTTTCCCGTCTCTAAAGACCTCGCTGTTAAGAAACGTTAAGCAGTTAAAAAAAGATTTCTGCTTTTGTGACATTATATAGTAAGAAAGGAATTTTTCAGAATTCAACCCTTAAAGGAAAAAGTATCAATATTTTTACAATACGTTTTTGTTTCACAAGCCACTTATCTCCCTTGATATAGATAAATGATTATTATTATTATTATTACTCCGCGATTCACTAAAAGTGTGTGGCGGAGGGTGCATTGCACCTATCGAAAAGGGTTATGGTTTGGAAGGGTTATAAGGGACATGGCAGGAGGTGCCCATGGGCTATTGTGAGGAACCATCCCCGAATTCGCGTGGAGTGATCTGGGAAAACCATGGAAAACCCAGATCAGGATGGCTAGAGTGCTTTATCGAAAGCTACTCCTGTCGGATTTTAAGTTTACTCGCCCGGTAAATCCTTTCTATTCCATTCCCTAATCGCTCGTGGGAAAAATGAGTACAGAAATGAATCGGTTCTGGCCCTGATTTCTCTTATCTTGTTTTCATGGTCATTTCGAGATATGAATGTTGCTGGTAGCAATATTTGCTGACTGTCATTCCGAAATACATCTGTCTTGAATTTTTCAATTAGCTTCCGTCGAGAGCAACGCCTTCGGTGTTCCAGGTCTTCCCAACCTAACTCCTTCAACATCGCACTTACGCTTTCCCTCCAACTATATATACCTGTCACGAATCGGGCGGCTCTTCTTTGGACCTTCTCTAAAGCCTCCATTAACCCCTTTTGATGGGGACCCCATACAGAACAACAATACTCTAAGTGAGGACGTACTAGTGACTTGTATACAATCGATTTAACTTCCTGAGTGCATTGATTTAAATTACGACCTAGAAATCAGAGCATACGATTTGCTTTCCCCATTACATTCTCGATATGCTCATTCCACGACAAATTATTACGAATTGTTAGCTCTAGGTATTTAGCGGAATTTACCGTTCTAAGGACAGTGCCATTAATCGTATATTCATAGTTAAATGGTGTCACCTTTTTACTTACACGCATGACTTGGCACTTTTTAGCGTTTAACTCCAACTGCCAATCTTTACACCACGCAATTATTTTCATAATATCGTCTTGTAACAAAGCGCAGTCGTCCTGGGTTTTGATTTCGCGATAAATTATAGCATCATCGGCAAATAATCTTTTCATCCCCCCTATTATGTCGCATAGATCATTGATGTATATGAGAAACAACAGTGGCCCTAACACGCTTCCCTGGGGAACTCCAGACCCCACTTCAGTAAGTGATGAACGCTCACCATCGAGAACTACACACTGTGTTCTGCCCTTCAGGAAGTCTGCAACCCAGTCGCATATTTGTCTAGATATGCCGTAACCCGAAGTTTCATAAGTAACCTAGTGTGAGGCACAGTATCGAAAGCTTTTTTAAAGTCTAATAGAACCAAATCAACCTGGGATTGCTCATCTATAATTCGGCACAAGTCGTGAATTAGAAGTGCAAGTTGTGTTTCGCAGCATCGGCCTTTTCTGAATCCATGTTGATTTGGATTTAAAAGCTCACCTTCATCCAAGAACCGCATGACATTTGAATAGATGATATGTTCTAAAATCCTGCAAAATATTGAAGTTAACGAGATCGGCCTATAATTCTGAGGATCATTAACATTCCCATTTTTAAACACTGGAGTTACGATAGCGGTCTTCCATTCGGCTGGTATTTTTCCTTGATCCAGAGAGACGGTATACAATTTCATCAAATACGGTGCAATTTCCTTTGTGTATCTTGAGTAGAATCTTGTAGGAATACCGTCTGGTCCGGGAGCCTTATTGGTTTTTACATTCATAAGCAGTTTAGTTATTCCCTCAACATCAAGAGCGAGATCATTCATAATTTTGTCGGTACGATTGTTAAATATCGGTATCTCCTCTGAGTTTTCTATCGTAAAAGCCTTTTTAAATATATCATTCAAAATTTCTGCTTTCTCTACGCTTGTTTCTGATAATTCACCATTTTCTTTAATCAGCGACGGCATAACCTTACGAGAGCCTCTTATTTCTTTGATATACGACCAGAACTTTTTTGGATTAGTAATGAGATCTTCGGATAAATTCCTGGCTTGGAATTCTTTAAACGCATCGCGCATTGCCTTACGCACTTCCGCACGCAACTGGACTAATTTAGCACGATTAGATGAATCCCCCGATTTTTTCACCGCGGCATGTACACGCCTTTGCCTCCTGAGCAAACGTTTCACTTCCCTATTCAACCAAGGGAGGTTATTACTGACCTTAATACACTTCTTAGGAACAAACTGGTTTAAACCGGTCCATATTAGTTCTTTTAAATTAAACCAAAGTTCCTCAACATTTGTGTTTAGCATGTACGTTTCAAAATTCTTCGCAAACTGATCAACCATACCCGCATCGTTTGCCTTATCGAAGCAAAACACGAGTTTCTCTTTGTCATGCTTCAAACTCAGACTAGATTTTAACGTTACCACAACCGCCTTGTGATCAGTTATACCGTCTTCTATACAAACTTTATCTACAATATCAGGATTGCTAATTAGAAAAAGATCCAGAATGGACGAGGAATCTTTGTCGCATCGCGTTGGCTCTTCGACAATCAGTTCAAGAGATCTTTCTGCAAATGATTCTAGGAACGTTTCGGTTATTAACCTATCTCTTCCACCCAACCTGAACGTGTATGTGTCCCACCTAACGGACGGTAGGTTAAAGTCACCACCCACGATCAATATATGTCCTTGAAATTTTTTGTAAATGTTATTAAGTGACTCTCTGAAGTATTCCGCGTTAGCCAGATCAGAATCCGGAGGTCGATAAAATGATGTATCATTTTATACATTAATGTCTCTGCTTTGGTCACATCATATCTTAAGAAAGGAATTTTTCGGAAATTGAGCCTTAAAAGGCAAAAGTATCATTATTTCAATAAAATGTTCTTTTGTTGCGAGCCGTTCATCTCCTTTGATAACTAACAAAAATCGATAAATGAGATATCATTTAAGAGATTAAGGTCTGTATTCCAGCAACATTATTAATTACGAACATTATCTTCGGAATTTGATCCTTAATGAACAAAAGTAATAAGTGTGAAAGTCGCGCGTATGAGACAGTTCAGAGTGAAGCCGCTAATAGCAGCAGCACATAGCACAGAGATATGAATAAACTGCGTCATTGGCGTCGACTTTTGTTATGTACTGATTACACTAAACAATTGATACAAATGAGGCGTTTTTTGTTTCTTCCAGTTACAATCCACAACCTTACTATTCATTGTACTCGCGGAATGTTCGCACTCGTCATCTAGTCCCTTGTCTTTCCGTAGATACCCTAAACATTTCTTTATTATTTTATTTATATTATTCAATAGTTGAATTTTCCAACGATTCTTTCACCGCAATTCTTCTCCAGTTCGACCTTCAATAGCATCTACCTACTCCCTCACTATTTTACTTTATCCATGTTTCTGATTGGTTCACTAAAACCCTCGGAACTTCAGTAATTTCTTGAGATCCGTATATCCAGGCCAACCTACGTTCTCAGTTATCGAATTCATATATTGTTATCTTTGTCTTCTTTTACAATGCGCGCCTTTAATTATTCTATCCACTAACAAATCAACCAATCCTGCCTGCCCTGCATATCCTGAACACTCCTAACTACCCCTTATTTCTGTGAGATGCTTCAGAAATCTTATTTCGTCACCCATAATTTCCAAAACCCATTTTTATTTAGTCCAAATCATTCTTCCGATAATTTATTCACGCCGTTCAGTCAACGAATGCCAGAGATATGTAAAGGAATCATTTGCATGATTTATTATGCCTGTTGTTCCGTCTTTTATCAGGTATCAAATAAAATCTTCCTTTCCCTCTTGTACTGAGTACTTTTCATTTGTTTATAACTTCTCCCTTCTTTGATGTCTGTTAGCTTCCCAGACCTCCTTCTACCTCCGTCCTTTTTCTTCCACCAGACCAAGACTATTTTCTCTTCTTCATAAGCCTCAACATGGACCTCTTCTCAAGAGGCGTCCATTAATTACGTGAGGTAAAACAGGGGGGGGGGATATCCGGCTAAATCTCAAGTCATCTTAGTGGGGGAGGGGGGGCCAACCTGACCTCATCAAATATCACCAGAGAGAGAGAGTGGGGGGGGGGAACACCTCACGTGATTAATGGACGCCCCTGACCTCCTCATTCTTCTTTCTGTCCAGTCATCTCAGTTTATACATTTTTCTCGACAGTCATTTCGAAACTTGCCAAATCCTTCTCTAATTCATACCACACCACAGTTGATTAAAAAAAATATTTGGCCAACTTCTTTCTTAAATAGGAATGTTTATGACTTTTAGCCATCATTTTACTTCGATTCGTCGCTCAGAAGAGAACAAAATTAGAAGTCATGCAGTGGAAATTAAGTTTTTTGGGAACAGAATAGAACTAACAGGATAGGCAAAGTGGCAAATGAGAGACTCAGGGAGAAGGTGAATGAGGAACCGACACAAGCATAGTGGAAAGTCCAGGGATATGAAGAGTACGGGAGAAGGTGCCAAAGAAAATGTCAGAAAGAAAAATCAAAGAAGAGTAGCGGACAATAGGTTATGAAGATCGTGGTTTTGTTCCGCGCCAGTGATTGGAAACTGGCCGAGAGGAAGAAAGATTGTTTCACTTAACACAAGAGGGAAATTGTGAAGCTACAACTTGCAGTCTCCACAGAGATTTGGTAGCTCAGTGGTAAAATTTCTTCCCCTTTAAGTTACCACGATGAACAGCAGTTTGCAGGGGCGGATCCAGGGGGGGGGGGGCTAGGCGGCTCAAGCCCCCCCCCCAAAAGTATCTTGGTCCACACCCGACATTGTAGTTTTTTTTTTTTTTTTTTTTTTAGCTCTACGGATTTGAGGCCCGAGGAGGCTATAAATACTACCCTTTTCCCGACTCAAGCCCCCCCCCCCAAAGCCCTCTGAACCAAAATTCACTCAAGCCAAGCCCCCCCCAAACCAAAGTCCGCTCAAGCCCCCCCCAAAACAAAATCCTGGATCCGCCCCTGGCAGTTTGTAAGAGTTGTGTCCGTGGTTAAACAATAGGTCCAGTCAGATCTAAACTCCATCACCAGATCATAGGACAAAGCGAGTTTGTTTCTCGTGTGTCTTGCATAGTCAGTGGTTTCTGCGGTGTGCCCGCGAGGAATCCTCCAACTCTTAAGAAGTCCCCGTCAGTCTCGCCCGGGGCCAAGTTTTCTTTCCCAGTTCTTTTTCTTCCTCTCCCCTTGGCGACGTAAAACTTTGTCCGTGTAACGTCTGCAGCTTTATTAAACAACATCGCCAAGTTGGAAATTTGCAAGAGCCGGGGGCATCGCGTTAAACTTTGGAGGAACATTCTCATTAGGCCGGAAAACTAAAGCAGGTGAGTCAGCTTCCTGCAGCTGCGCCCAACTTTTATTTCGAGTGCAGCAGACTTAAACATCTTCTACTCCTGCGCAGTAACGAATAATGATGATGCCGTGAAGAGATATTTTTGAGCTCATGTGTAAAACACTATTTCAGATTTAGTGTTAAAACTGGTTGAATAAGTATAACCGAAAACTGTGGGTAATAAAACCGACTTTTTTGTAATATTACATTTAAATAGTTCATTTTGTGTAAAATGCAACGAATGGTTATTGTATATTTAGAGTCATATGCTTCTGAATTTAGACAAAGTTTGTAGTTTCCACAGTAATGATAAACAATGACAAATTAATGTCAAAATGATACCAAAAATCGTTATTGTTTGCCTAGCAGAGACACAAAACTGTTCTCTTATGTTGTCAACAGATACTACTGGATAATGAAATTCAATCAGTCACCCCAGGAAATGACTGAAATATCGACATCAAGTATTACCGCATCGATGAACTGCTCTCTAGCGGAACTCCAATAAAGTTTAAAGCTGATGTCAGTTGATAGTTTTCTGATTAGTTGTCTTTTAAGTTCACCATCTTAGCTATTGATTGTAATAGTATCGATACGTCGTTTGCTTTGCCGCTGATATTAGCTCAGTCAGATATTAAATCGATTGCATTCAAGTCACTAGTGAATCCTCATTTAGAATATTGTTGTTCTGTATGGAGTCCCCATCAAAAGGGGTTAATGGAGACATTAGAGAAGGTCCAAAGAAGAGTTGCCCGGTTCGTGACAGGTATATATAGTTGGAGGGAAAGCGTAATTGCAATGTTGAAGGAGTTAGGTTGGGAAGACCTGGAACACCGAAGGCGTTGCTCTCGACAGAAGCTAATTGAAAAAGTCACGACTAAAGTATTTCGGAATGACAGCAAACAAATATTGCTACCAGCAACATTCATATCTCGGAATGACCACGAAAATAAGATAAGAGAAATCAGGGCCAGAACCGATTCATTTCTGTACTCATTTTTCCATCGAGTGATTAGGGAATGGAATAGAAAGGATTTACCGGGTGAGCAAACTTAAAATCCGACAGGAGTAGCTTTCGATAAAGCACTCCGGCCATCCTGATCTGGGTTTTCCATGGTTTTCCCGGATGACTTCTCGCGAATGCGGGGAGGGTTCCTCACATAAGACCATGGGCGCCTCCTGCCATATCCCGTAAATCCCTTACAAACTATTACCCTTTCGGATAGGTGCAATGCACCCTCTGCCATACACTTTTAGTGGATCCCTGAGTAATAATAATAATACTAATAATATTTTAAAATCAGGAACAAGTACTGAAATGCTTACCACTCGTCGAGGTTGTATATAAAATAAGCCTATACATTTCGTACAAATATTCTTTCTGTCTGAGAAAGAAAGATACAGAAATTATTTGAAGCTAGATACATGTGTGAGTATAACTGAGCAAGAGATAGACTCATTAAAGCTATAACAGAGAGCCTGGAACGTTAGTCTGTGATTAATGGAAGTGTAAAAGATTCTCGCAGTCGGTAGTATGCACCGACAAGGGATGGGCGCAATCTCTGGTGAACAAGTTTCTACATATCGGAAGGAACCGCCCAAAACAGAGTCCTGTAGAGAGAAAAATATCAAAGACTAGGGTTATGGCTCTGTATCTCTTTCGTCAGACTACTCAGAATCGAAAAACAATAAAAAAATGAGTAATTTTTACGAATGTGTTTAGGATGCTCATGATAATAGTTTTTGAGCAATAACAGAGATTTACGGTAAATGTTGAGCTTCTTGGAATATGCTCCGTACTCTGTTGCTTGCGAGTTGGGTTCGAAAATCTCGAGCACTTTTTTTGAACTTTCATTTTCCAATTAAATATATTTCTTCACAAACACACATTCGCTGGGTGTATAGTGTCGTAATTATATTTATATGAGGAACCATGGGCAGTGATTAATGACAAATACATGTTTTCAACAATAAATATTAACCAAAATGAAAAAAAAAAAAAATTCAGCATGTACAGATTCGAACTCGATACCATCCGATTGCGAACCTGAGTCGCTACCACCAGAATACGGGTCTCGTCGCTAATGGCTGAAGGTTTTTGGAAAGGCGACCGTGACCACAAGCCTGCGCTCGAGTTCATGCATGAGGGAGTGGAAAAATGTTCTTTTGTTGGTAAGGGTGTCAGGGATTGGAACAAGTGTAGCGATGAATAATTTTCCACAAACGCTCAAGGAATTTAAAATTAAAATTTGTAAATCAGAATAGTAAATGGGGCAGTAATTTAACATTCCAATTATAAAAGAAAATTTGAAAGAAAATGTATATAAATAGGGGTAAATGCATGACTGGGGGAATTCCCATCGGAGTGTTGGCTCCATTGCAATTAAATTAATAACAATAATAATATACACCTCTCCTTATATTATGTTTCCTGCTGTTTGTCAAAAAAACCAATTGCTTATATGTAGGCTACTGTATATAGTTATAAAATTAATCAATTTTTATTTCTTTTTCTAGTCCGAAAATGATTTGGCGTCATAACTATTGATCTCAATTGTTTCGAAAGCAGGGAAGTTTTAACCCAAGTCCCTAAACAGGACTCGGTTATGATTCCACACAATATCTGATCAAAACTACAAAGATATTGAGAACGTAACAGCCCACCAGGCCTAACACTTCATAGGAAGAAGAAGAACAAGAATGACCTCAAAATCAGCTAAGCTTCAAAATGTGAAACCTTTTAGCTTCAAATATCAACGAAGCATTGTCTCTCAAAGGAGGAAAAGACAGGTTGAGTGCTCACATTTTATTGGATTTGTCAGCTTGTAAGTGGAACAAGTAGTTTAAGAAAAGAATGATTAAAGTAGTCTTGAATATATGAATCGAAAGATCGAGAAAGATATATTGAGACGATGTGACAGCTCAGGATAGACGGATTGGAGGTGTATTTCGAATTAACTGATGACAGAAAAAAGAATTATTCTTGTGCTGGTGTTTACGGGTAAAGTAGCTATCTTAGAGCCGGGCGGTGCCGTGCTCCGGGTCCCCCAAGCTCAGGAGGACCCAAGCGCAGCTTAGGGGGCCCCTTGAAGCTCAGGGAGCCCTTGCCATCAAACCTCACAAGAGTTGGTAGAGCTGAAAAGAAAGGTCTTCCATCTCGCCTGAGGGCTCCGGGGCCCTCGTTAACCTCGTCAACTGGTTAGGCTATTTCACAGTATTAAAAAAATGTTATAAATTGAACTCATTCTCGTAGATTAATCCTTCAGTAAGGTAATTTTTTCAATTTTGAAAAGTGCGTTATTTTTAATAAAAAGCGATGTAAAAATTATAATTTCCTTACCTCTGGTCACGTGACAGAAAACGCTCTAGGAATGGTGGTCGCTTGAGTGACGTCACACGTCTGTAAATGCTGTGGCTGGGAATGGAGCGTTTCCTAGTGCCCAAGTTTTCAATTATTTCTATTGTTTATTGCTGGTCATTTCTTGTTATTAACGAAATTTCATTTTGAATACAAAATCAAGAACAATTTCTAAAAGACTACACCGGATAAATATCTAAAATAGATACCATATTTGTGGGGCTGGATATAGAAAAAAAAACTGACTTTTATTCTGCTGAGTTTAAAAATGTAACAGCTTCAATTTAAGACTCATTTATATTTAAATTGAAAGTTAGACATTGATTGTTTTGCATTAGCAAGTCATACGTTCAAAAATTTTGTACGCGACATTTATGCAATCATGCTGAAAATAAAAAAAACGTTGTATGGGTGTCGCAAATCTGCGCAAACAAATGAATCAAATCAAATTAATTTGCGATGGAGCGCATGCTCCTGTGGCAATTTCTCTAAACACCCAACTTCCCCCTTTTCTGCATCCACCTACATTTGTCCTTTACGAATTTTAACTTCAATGTATTTGGCAAATTATTCATTTCTCTAGGTAACTTATTACAATCTCTGACACCCTTACCTAAAAAAGAAAATCTTCCCACACCCTTGTGCCTGAAATCGAGTGCCAGCTTGTGGTTATGGTCATCTTTTCCTTTCCATACATTACTTTCAATTCTTACACCAATATCTTTCCATGCCTCATCGCCAATATACGCCTTGTACACTCCCATGACCCTCTTCACCCTCCTTCTGTCTTCCAATGAGACATTACAGCTGTTTTATCATATCTATTACTGATTGCGTTCTGCGATAATTTCCAGAAACAAACCTAGCAGTCCTTCTTTGCACCTTTTCCAACTCCTATATTTGATACTCAAAATGTGGACCCCATACTACACTACCATATTCGAGCAATGGTATAACCAAAGTTTTGTAACCCAATTCCTTTACTTCTCTCGTACATCCCCTCATCACTGCCTCCAACAAGTGCAGAACTTTGAAACCTTTTCCTACCACCTGTCCAATGTGTCCTGCCCAGTTAAGATTGTTATCAAAAGTAATTCCAAGATATTATCGCAGATTGCAATCAGTGACGAATATGATAAAGGAGCTGAAATGGGATTTATTGCAAGACAGGAGGAGGATGAGGAGGGTCATGGGAGTGTACAGGGCATATACTGGCGATGAGGCATGGAAAGATATTGCAATAGGTATTAAAAGTAGTGCATGGAAGGGAAAAGATGACCATGACCACAAGCTGGCACTCGATTTCAGGCACAAGGGTATGGGAACATTCTCTTTTTTAGGTAAGGGTGTCAGGGATTGGAATGAGTTACCAAGAGAAATGATGTATACTTTACCGAAAACTTTGAAAGAATTTAGAGATAAAATTTGTAGAGGGCAAATGTAGGTGGGTGCAGGATAGGGGGAAGTTGGGTGTGTAGGGAAATTGCCACCGGAGCCTGTGCTCCATTGCAATTAAATTAAATTAAAAAAATTATTTGTTTATATTCATAATTCTAGATATAAAAACATTTGAATATAGCTCATCATGCAAAGTAATTATTACCCTCCTTCTCATATAACTCAAATTTCTAGATGTGGCTGGTGTAGTGATTGACACTGAAGCATACTAATGTTTGAATATAACTCGCACATTCGATGAGGAAGTCTTCTGGCAGGAAACGATGCATATTTCCTTGTATTGTGACTTCGGAATCATCTGCCATCGAGATAAAACTACATTTTCCTTCATTAGAGTCTAGACAAAGCAGTATCAAAATAAAATTTTGTAATTGTAAAAGTTTGACAAGAATACTGCTGGATTAGATTCGTTTACAAAATGATAACTGCAAAAAATTATCTCGTTTCGATGTGTGAATAACTTTTAAATACTAGGCGCTGTGACGCGTTGCAGAAAAATTAAACAAGAATCATTTACTATCCCTAATCCCGCCTAAGAAAAGATAATATTTTTAAAAATATCCGAAATAAGTTTTCAGATATTGCTGTGATAATATATGCGTCAAATACCTGTCAGTACAGAAATATATATATATAACTTGTGTATATTTGAAATTTCTATTTTACAGTATTTTGGAATTAAAATTTCACGTCTGAAAACTGCACATCAGTTCTTCTTTTTTATACATTAAACATTTTTAATAATTAGGGCTAAACGCCTCGTTACTGTAGAGGTAAATAAGTATAGGAAAGAACTGTGAACAAAGAAAATTAAACAAGTTGATCAATGCCTTCCAGAGGAATCATCCTGGCATTAATTTGCAAAGGTTTTGAGAAAACATGGAAAAAACGAAATTTGATAGCCGACAGGAATTTGAACCGGCGCAATAATACTTCTCACTTTGGGAGCCACCATGGCATTTTCTACAAGCAAGAATGGTCTTGGAAAAAGACTGCTGTCAGTCTTACAGTTAATTACGTTGGCTAATTCCATATGCAGTGGAGCTTTTAAAATCTTATGCCTGCATTCTGAAGGAAAAGGATGATTGCTTTTCAAACTGGAATACGCTGGATATGTAAAAGTAAAATGATGTTATATGAAAGATAAGTCTTTTCCGGCGTATTATTGATACAAATTCTTCGCGGGTTTGCCGCCGGATCACACAGATACAACAGACCTGATGATGGCGGCAGTGCAAGTCGCCGAAAGCTTGTCGTTAGAAAATGTGATCCGGCGGCAAACCCGAGAAGAATTTGTTTCTAAAATGATGTTATCTTCGAAAAACTAATTGAAATGTTACATATGGGTTATAAAAGGGTGTATTACGGTTGTTTCCGGGTTCGTGAGAAACGATGTGATTAAGATCTGGCATCTTTAGTTGATCTAATATTTTTTTCGTCTACTACTAGGCTGCAAAAATAGATATATTAAAATGATTCATGGCCGAGTCAGTCTATAATTATTGTTCCTATATATCTATATGTTACGGTCAATTAAAAAATCTGAGCGTAGTGGATGAGCGATAATGTTCTGGCCTGGCATTCGAGAGGATGCGGGTTCAAATCCGCTTCTGACCATCCAGATTTGGATTTTCTACAGTTTTTCCAAATCACTGTAAGCGAACTTCGGTATAGTTCACCAAAAAGTCCATATTCCCGTCTCCCATGACCTCAAAGTCGAGATGTCAAGCTGGAAACAAATTTAAAAAAGTTGAGAAAGCCCTGGTTCCTCGAGGATATACGGTTCTAAACCTGTATAATTCTTTCGTCTGTTATCTTTGTGAGCCTCAGGTAGCAATATATGCAAGTTAGTTGAACGAGGATGAGGAAAATGTCATGCCTGAAATGTCCGATAATTTCCTTGTTCTGTGGGCCTACGGAATTGTCTTCCGTGTTGGCAAACCACGACCGCAGACACATTCACAAATTCCTTCGCAAGAATCCCGACCAAGATACTTCAGCAGGTGCTAGCAGTGTAGGGGTTAGAACACTGTCATCGCATTGTAAAGGCCTCCTGCCATATCCCGTATATCCCTTCCAAACCATTACCCTTTCGGATAGGAGCACTTTTAGTGAATCGCGGAGTAATAATAATAAAGTAAGATCGTAATCTTTCAAGCCGTTGTATATTAATAAATTTCTCTCGGGCTTCCAGCCGTGTTAACATGTTACATTTTTGGGACGTTTCGAAGGCGTCCAACTCTGCCTTAATGATTGATATTTGGTTGAGAATGAAGGCAGAGTTGGCCGCCTTCGAAACGTCCCACAAATGTAACATCTTAGCACGGCTGGAAGCCCGAGAGAAATTTATTAATAACAATAAAGGTCACTGATTCGAGTTCTTCTGCGCATATGGTTGCTTTTGAATGAGTGTAGTGTTCGTCTTGTGTTGACTTCACAATAGAGTTCCACATTACCTCAACAAAGGCTGACACAATAGTCAGCAGGTTAAATGGTCAAAGGTACGGAATATTTACATCAGCAGATGGAGGCATGTCAATTTTCAATAACATGTACAAGTGCACTTACAGTTTTTTTTTCTCTTTTAAATAGCTCCATTATCACGGAATACTGATTAATTAATTTTGTAATCAAATAGTGCAGGTAGAACATTACAAGACGCAATGAGGGTATGCTGATGTTAAAATCCTCGAGAAGTAATCTTCAAAAAATTTTAATGACCTATACATATTAGTTCAATGTTATTTTTCAACATTTTCATCGGTCTTCTAATAATGATGAAGTAACTTTAATATGTTATATGAAGTTGTTTCTGTTACTTTCGGCAAATGACTGTCACTGTATTTGTAGGTGCTCGTAATTCGAAAATGGGCATATCTCGTGTACGGATGGTCATATTCACAAATTTTATTAGAGCTAATTCTACTGAACAAGTGTTCTTCACTTCCTCAGAGCGACTGGTAAATAAACACTTCCTCGAAACGTTTGTCGGACGGTTACTTCCTCCTTGCGTCTGAACTGAGCCAGCAGGAAGATCTTCTTACGAAATAACCACGCATAATGTTAAAGAGATTAAATCCTATACACTCAACTGAAATTAAATACCCCTCCCGTGTGCACTAAACAGATTCACTATAGTACGCCTACTTTCCAAATTTTTTATCCTAATACGTGTTTAGAACTCAGCCATGTTACTAGTTGGCACCAAACAAGGAATATTTTATTGTGAGATGAGGTGGACCAGCGAGATATTTTTGAAGGAGGTCAATTGCCTTTTGGTTCAATAAAAATGTCTTTAAATTTTTAATGGCATTCCTCCCGATAGCCATTCATTAAGCTAAACCTTTTTGTGTGTTTATCCTGTATACTGATGTATTTCCAAATGCTTTTTGCTCATACAATTGAAAGACGATACAAGACATATCACAATACCTACTTTAACACCCATGCCTCTGGCCGGAATCGCACC